>OX461812.1:11528309-11889273 GCA_949802685.1 Dicyrtomina minuta | reverse complement strand
ATCTACTACTTCTTTAGTAGTAACATGCAGAAACGAAAAAATCGCCAGAATCGTGTAATAATGAAACCTCTGACATATGGAAATTGAAATGGTTTTTCTCCAGTCTACAAGAAATATAGATGATTACCTACATAGAAGAGGCCGGGGAAGGCAGGGTCAGCAAGCTGATACTGAGAAGATCAGCACCCACGTAAAACAAATATTAACAGTATAATATGTAAGTATACAACCCACAGATGCAGAGACAGATAGATCCAGTGACTCCAAACCAGAACCACGTACGCAGACCTCCAAATTATGTACAAATGATGAATTTCAAAATTTCAAGTCCGTCTCCATATTATAATGCATTGCACCATACCATCTCCACTATGACCATACCATTATATACTGCGCATTAGTTTCTTTCCTTCACATAGGATCTTTGACATTTCTCTCTCGTCAGTCCCTGCCATGTCATGTAGGTTCTATCCGTATAGCACGAGTGCCCACACAAACGCCTACACAACTAACTATAGTAAGCCATATCATAGAAACAAAAGCAACTACAGAAAGGCAGATAGAGACAGACGGAGGCATCACCATTACCATTTTTATTACAAAAATACAACCTAACTTTTCACTTTGACTTCTTGTCATCCGTGAAAAATACATGAGAGGCGCACGGCGAGAGGAGAAAGTGTGACATCGCATCTCCGGGGCGAAAACATACATGGGAACAAGATAGTCAGAATTGGGTATCCGTTTTTTAAACAATAAAAGTTTTGATTACATTTTCCCACCTTTTTCCCCCCTGTTTGTCATCTGATAAAAAAAATTAAATTCATAATTTAAAATAAAACACTACATTTATCATTTTGTTGCAATATCTACGTTTGCGACTTATTTATTTATTGTTTGAAAAACTACCTGAAAAAAATACTGCCGATTCTATAACTGCCAATTAAAAATATTTTGCAGGCAGTTGATAACTTACTGCCAATTTGTAGATACAAACAGCAAATTCGTGTGCAGCCCGTACATAATTATACTTAACAGAAGTAATGCTGCCGATACCACTATAAAGCGAATTCATTATTTTTTCTATTCTTCCACCTTTTTGTTAATAAAAACTTCTTTGATGCTTACCTCCGTGTATCGTTTCGTTGCACGGTTTTACCAATCTAAACTATGTTATAACAGCCTTAACAGCGAAATTAAACATTTTGAATTTGCCGCCTTTTAGTTGTCAATTAACAGGTTGTAAATTAAAGGGAAGAAGCCGTAGACGGGTTAGCTGTGACGATTTACGCACATGTATTTTGATATTCTCAATAAATCCAAAAATTTAATATTGAAATTTTTGAATTTCCTGCTAAAACTATAAATATTGTGTTAAATGAAGATTTCGACCGGTCACTCAGTAAACTTACACAAACATGATATACCATTCGAATGGTGACAATTAGGCAAATCTAAATAACTTAGTGTGCACGCACGATTGTTATTAGTTTTTAAATGGATTGTGAAAAACATAATTGAAAATTAAAAAAAGTTAACAAATTTGAGCGAGTGATATATCATTGAAAAGCTCTTAAAAAATAAAGAGACCCCTATTTTTTTTTATTGTGACCCATACAACACGTTTCAGGTCAAATTGAAAAATTAAAAGACAGTTGTCTTGGAAACGTATAGTTATAATGGAGGCGCATTCTGTTATTTGAATTCTACTAGTGATTACCTTTCGAATGATATATGGCTCGATGAAATTGGTCCAGTATTGCAAAAGTTTCAAAATTCCGGTAAATTATGTAGATAGGTAGGAATGATCCCTATGCGATTTTGTAAGTTTCATAAAGCACATACCTAACATACCTACTATGTCATGGCAATGCAAAAATGAAAATTGAATTTTGATTTAAAATTACTGGTGAGAATCAAAGGCCAAAAAGCTGAGTCTTTTAAACTGAGAAAACATAATGTGACAATAATAAAAAATAACATTAATAAATACATGGTTGAAAACAACTCAAAGGAAAATACATTGAAAATGAAGATAATAATATCCCCTTCACAAGAAATTTCTTAATGTGAATATAGGTACTTACCTACCTACCATGGAAAAATGGTTCAATGTTAAAATTCTCAAAATTCCAAGAAGAAAGACAGGAAGGAAGGAAGGAATGCACTATACTATAGGCACTAGAATAATTGAGTAGTGCAAAAAGTTCAAAGTCAAAGTCAGCTCTGCGTAGCTTACTACGCAATAAGTTACTATCGATATTTTTTGGGGCATGTAAAAATAGTACCTGAAACATTTTAAAGCAATCACAAAGGGGATAACAATAACAATCAAAGAGCAATAGACCAGGGTAATAATAAGGATATTAAAGCCGATATATTATTATTCAATGTAATTTCTGCATAAAAGTAAGTTATTTATTTTGTTTGTACAGTTCATGTATTGACATTTAATTGCGTAAAATATTATTTTTCATAGTAAAACATTCGCATAGTATACTAGGCATTTTGTATTTTCAATTTCAGTTCAATTTCCTGGGACACAAAAAAAACATTTCCAAGCTCCTCGTCTGGACTCTGGAAACACGCAGTGTTTCTTTTCTCTGGAAGGAAAGGAATCTAATTTCAATGAATTAACCCAGTGAAAGTTACTGCGGAGTTTGAGCTTTCCTCATGACGTTCCATTGTGCACACGTAAAGCACATGCATATACTTTGCTTTATTAAGTATTCATGCTACGGTTTATAATGTGTAACTAGATTTCCCAGAATTTTACTTTTTTTTATACGACTTACTACGTCGTTTTTGTTCTCAGTCTTCAGTCTTTGCTGTGGTGATTATATATACATGCATGATTGTGTTGTAGCTATATAAATTTTATGGCAGCCGTATCAGTAAGATGAGGCAGTTTGAATTTGCCGCCAAATCTAAAATTCTATACTTTGAATCGTACATTTAGTATACAAACAAATAATATACCATTCGAAAGGTATACATGATTTTCCACTGTTTGAAAAATTGTCAATAGGTTTTTCACTGATTAAAAACCACAAATAATAATCGCTGTTGTTCATCAAACTAAAGAGCACAATAGCATATAAAATATGGTTAGTATCGTTTCAAAAATTCCAAATCTAGAAGGTTTAACACTTAATTTAGCGTTGGTCGTTGGTTAAAAATAATAACAAAACTCTTTTGATTTTTTAAAAATTGCCAATAAAAGATACTGCATGCTTTCATAAATGCTAAATAGAAGGTTTTGCATTTTTTTTCAAATGTTTACAAAACTAAAATGGGAACCTACCTTACTTGAAACTACAGATTCAAATGAAATGTATCATAACATCTTCTACTGGGACTAGTAACTACTGCTAGTATAGTCGTTCGGCCGCAAAATGGCTTATCTCTTTTTTATTCGAATTTGAATTTTCGAAATTTTCTTGAAATGAAAAGTCCAGAAAATTCAGTGGGAATAACAGTGGAAAATTTTAGTGAAGACAGGGTCCCCCCTTCGGTACTTTAGTGAAAACGAAAAAATTACAACTTGCAGTAAATGCAATGTTTAACCTATATTTGCAAGTAATTACCGTCTTCTTGCAACTGAACATAGTCAAAAAGCTTTAAATGGAAAAGGGTCGTGCATAAATGACGCCATAGAAACTTTCAAGTTTTGGGACGCAGAACTTCCCTGACGTCAGCTAAACCATATAGCGTTATAGTTTTTATCCTTAACATGGGATGTCTTAAATATGTAAGTAAGTATATTGACCATTCTTTGATGTCATTTATGGACAATCCCTAACATACACACGAGGTTCAATGGACTGGTGGAGGTAGCGGTATTAGCGGTATCCCCTAGCCCCTGTCTTCACTAAAATTTTCCACTGTTATTCCCACTGAATTTTCTGGACTTTTCATTTCAAGAAAATTTCGAAAATTCAAATTCAAATAAAAAAGAGATAAGCCATTTTGCGGCCGAACGACTATACTAGCAGTAGTTACTAGTCCCAGTAGAAGATATTATGATACATTTCATTTGAATCTGTAGTTTTAAGTAAGGTATTCTCCATGTCAAAAGTCGAGATAGCTGGTTAGGGCTGTCCAAACCCTGCCCGTGTCCATTTGATTGCATGGATATGAAACTCTTTGGACAGCCCTGCCCAGGTATCTCGACTTTTGACATCGAGAATAGGTTCCCATGTAAGACTTTCCATTTTTGAGAATGGGTACACAGAGACTATATAAGGGCTATGCTTGATATGCTTGATTTCGGTATTTTATTTAGAGCACTCAGAAACGTTTGAGAGTGTTTCTAAATCTAATCACCTAAATAATGCACCTACCTACCTACCCACCTATCTACGTAAATGCATTATGCTCTAGCAAGTTTTTCCCGGAAATAATATAAATCTGGAATTATTAATGGAGTTGTAGAAGGATTTTATAATTTTACTATATTTTGTCATTAGTACTTCAAGAGTTCAAGGGTTTCCACATGTAGAATATCGTGGGCAGCATGTACCTAACGCTAACTATAATATGCCCTTGTCCACTTGAGTATGAATATTAACTCTGTATGTTTTCTGGAGGATTTCATCATCAAGTTGAATTCAAAATTTAAAGTGCGTTACTGACTAGCTGGAAGTACCTTGCCTTTTGCCTTTTCAAATGATTTATGTAATTTTAGTGTAACTATGGTCTTATAGCATGGCTATATGGAGTTGTGGAATTAAAATTTTAAAAATACAAGAGGAAGAAACTGTGCTAATATTCATTCAAATAACAACATAATTAATTAGTAAACTCTTGTACGAGTCACTTGCACTCTTTATGTTACTGATTACTGATGATACTTGATGGGAATTGAGAAATTTAATTATTAGGCTCATGATTATGGTACAATGGCACTTGGCAATAATAATTATTATTATGATTGGTAATTTCATAGTTATTGAAACTGGAGAAAAGATTAAATTCCACAAGAGGAAAAGCATTTGTTTTAGAGAGATTTAAAAACACCTATACAATAATTATTATTATTTTGGCTACAATCAAAACACGCGCTATTCAGACTGAGCGTTGACTTTTTTCTACCATTGGCGGATCCAGGATTTAGTCACAGGCGGGGCTAACAATGTTAAGCGGCCATCTTGGAAAATGGCCGCTCCTATCTCCACAATGTTAAAAATTCACTTTTAGGGGGGGGGGGGGCTTTAGCCCCTCTAGCCCCCCCCCCTTTGTATCCGCGCTTGTCTTCTAAAATGTACACTATATATAAGTTCAATTGATAATGTCCAATTGATAATGTTCAATTGACCAACCCTGCCAGGTTGGTCGAGAGGTTCGGGGTCTGCAGTTTGGAGTTTGACGACTTCCAGACTCAGACCGTCTCCGATTCGATCACCAGCTCTGGTAGGCTAGTCCTGGTTGGCTCTGTGTATTAAATTAGTACGGACTGGGCCGCAGATACTAGTATCTGTGCTCTCTATAGTCACCCATGGTTTGTGAATAGAGAAAGAGTGTTTCTGGCGGCAAAATTGAGTAATTTGAAGGGATTACTCGCCCTGAGCATTGGCCGAAATAGAGCAGAGGTGTTTGTACTCTCCCTCGCATCCAGAAACACTATTCGAAGTAAGTCTGGGCTACTGTAGCTCTACTGACTAGTAGGTACCTTCTACTGACTAGTAGTACTATTGAAGGCCTGTCGAAAAGAAAGTTAAAAAAAATAATACACTTTTGACTTTTAAAAACTTACTGTAATAATTTACGGGAATTAAAACCTATATGTATTTGTGCTCCCACTGCATTATAATTTCAAAGTAATGTCAAGTAATTGAGTGTTTCAAAATATTATAATCACATGTTTCCAAGTCATGCAAAATATTGAAATTTCGTGTTTAAAATTGATATTTTCTAAATTACGTGTTTCAAAACGACGCAAAATATTTTAATTTTGCTTTTTTTCAAAATGATGCAAAATGCTCTAATTACATTTTTCAAAATCATGCAAATGTTTGTAATTGGGTGTTTCAAATTGATGCAAAATGTTCTAATTGCGTGTTTCAAAATCATACAAAATATCATGATGGCATGTTTTAAATTGATGTAATAAATTATAAATTGCATGTTACCCATTTATTGTACAACATATTGTATTAACATATTTTTGATTTTAGACGAGAAAAATTATTTGTACTTCAAAGTTTTGGTAGTAATTAAATAAAATATATCACTTAAACATTTAAAAGATGATTTTGATGAAAGAGTGTATTTAGCATTATTGGACACGTTGTTGGTGGTGTTTAGTGAATCTCAAAAATAAAATGAACGGCTTGTTTTGGCACTTCAATATCAAACCACTACTATTGTGGGCCACAGTAATTACAAGTGGTTTCGTAAGTAGTGATTACCTTGAATTTTTAAGTATGTAATTATTTGTGGGGCGCTGGGCGCTAGTAAAGCTCAACCAAGAAGTATAGAAATGGAAAACAAATGATTTATAGTACAGCAACGATAAGATTATGCAAAAAGCTTATGCTTAGCTTGAGAAAGTGAAAGTTATTCATAATTAAAATATTGATTCGGTTTCGGTTTCAGTTTGGTTAGGCTTTGCTTTTCTTACTGTATGTTGGTTGGATTAGATTTGGATGGAAGGAGGATTGAGTCGCAGTACCAACCGGTACCGGTAACGGTAACCGGTTGTTCTGGGTTTAGCCTTAACATCAGATTATACTCAGCACTCAATTTTCCATTCTCCAAACTAACGACTTTCACGTTACCCAGTTTCACAACTTACGATATACAAATTCTTTGCTAGAAATATTATGGAAAACCGGCTTTATGTTTCACAACTGACAACTTTATACGCACGGTTCCAATTTCCAATACCACAAACAGTAATAAACTAATAACTCCGTAACTTGTTTATGTTATAGTTACACACTTACACAACGTACTTCACACCATACAATTCTACTCCATGTTCTAATCAAATTTTAATTACAAATAAAAATTCCATTTTAATACGACTTACAAAATGAAGAACAAAATTAAAATAATATTTATACAGTATTAAAAAGTTCATTTTTTATTTGTTTTTTACAACAGAAAAATTATTACGGCTGCTGAGCGTGCCTATCTGGAGCCCTATGTATAGGTAGCTGCTGTGCCCTTTTCTGATCGTGAGTTCTAACCTGGAGCCTTTCTTTTGAAATTTCTGCTGTCACTATAACATATTATGCTAGAGGAGTAATATAATAGAAAATCGAATGGCACCTAACCATCATAGAAGCGGTGGTGGTGGTGGTGGTCCCGGCGGCGGTAGCGGGGGTCATCGGGGTCACCGGGAGCACCACAGCAGTGGTAATCGTGATCGTGATCGGGACTATCGAAGCCGTGATCGAAGTCACGGTCATGATCGGTATGATGACCGATCTAGAAGAGATCGTAGAGATCGTGAGCGGGCAATTATTCAGGGAAAAGGGAAGAAGAAAGCTGGGCCGGGGCCGGATGACGTCACAATTCTCATGCAACAGGACGAAGAGCTCAAGAACCAATTGGCTCTGGTCGTTCAGTTGGAGGGGACAGATGGGGAGAGGTCAACATTGGAAGAACTCGGGGAAAAAATCACAATCACATGTAAAGAATGTTTTCGAAAAAAACCAACGGCTATTTACATCGTTGCATTTGTGAGTCTATAGTTTTCGTTATACATGATTTTCAAATTTTTCTGCACTGTTTTTGACGGCACGGTCAGCAGTCTGGTATAGTCTGGTATTTTCGGCATTTTTCGGTCGCATTTGAACCACCTCAACTTCAGTGTTTGAATGCATGCTTTTTTAAATATCGTGCTCAAAGGGTGAACTCCAGACGTTCCTTATTTTTGAACGCTTAAATATCGAGCCTATTAAGTACAAGTACAAGTACCTTAAATTGACATTGTTAGTAGGCGGTAATTTTTTAGCATCTGGCAATTGAATTCAAAAACCTTGTAAAACGTTTTAATTTTACCTATAGTACCTGACTGTTCGCTGTTCTGTGACAAAGGGAAATACTAATTTATGACAATATAATATTTACGACAGTATATGCCTATTACAACCTTTGACCTAAATTATACTGGCTTGACCCGTTCCAATTGGACATGCAGGTCTTGTCTCTGCTAATGCTGATTCATATGTGTGTGATGATCAGTAAAGATGGGATGCCGATCTCGGACTCGTCCAATGGCGCTGACTCACGTGCTTTAATTTCATTGGTGGGCACAGTGATCATCTCCCTGCTGGCATTTATGATCCTCAATCTGAGAATTTTAAATCTTGCTCTTGGACTCACTGCAAGTTTTCATTTTTGTTTATATTTAGGCTTTGACTACTCTTTAATATTTAAAAAGCGTCCCACCTCTTTGCGTTTTTGTAATTCCCTCATTTAATTAAATTTAACTAATTTGGTTCATAGTGGATGTTCTTGATCGTGTCCCTCAATTATAATATCTCAACCTCCCTCTCGAACGCCGCCTACTTCATCTACCGCTTCAATCATAATGAGAAGCAATCCTTTGACAACGTCTTCATTTATATGGAGCGGAGGTATCACGATGATTACGATCTCAAAGACGACGCTTTCATTCACAACTTCTTACACAAAAAGGCACATTTCAAAATTTAGAAAGAAATATTTATAATCATCGTCATAATGTTTAATGTGTGGAGTTTTGTCCTATAATTTTCATTATACTAACTTGTTTTTGTTGTAACTGATTATGTGTAGAGATGCTGCGATTTTGACCAATTTACAACAGAAGTTCACGTAGAAATACCTGGACAAACTGCAGTGAAAGCAGACTATAGTTTCTGGGATGCTGTCTTTCAAAACGAGACAGCCGATATCAATAAGAAGCATCAAAGACGGCCGCTAGTTTGTTGTCAAATCGAGAACTTGGCTGGGAGCCATTGCTATGCGAATACAGTGGGTTCGTATCCAACAGTGCAGTTAACTACAGTAAGACATCTCAGAGTAAACTGTATACCCAAACTGCAGATTTTAAAAAGCACTATGTAAATACTATTCATCTATTTTATGCCAATAACATGTTTCTTTTTTTGACGAGATGAGGCACTCGCAAGTTTTACCAAATTAAGCGATGCAGTTCAAACTAACGAATCCTTTTGGTGACTACTTTTTCCATCCTTTAAAACGTTGTAACGAAAGTGATGCAAATTTTCCCGCCTGAGCAAACGCAATTTCCGGTTAAAAAATATTCTGTTTCATAATATTAATTACGATACAGCTTCCTTATGGGATTTGGGCCATCCAAATAATACGTAAAATCAGTTGTCGGGCTATTTTAAACCTAGGAAAAGTTTTAAAGGATGGAGAAAATTATGAAAACAGACTCTTTTAGCTGTCTCACACGCATAGGCATAGCTAATTTGAAATTTGATTATTTATGATTGGAAAGCTATGTGCGAAGCGTCAATTGCTCGCCATTATTAAGAAGCACATGCTCTTTGCCTTGGCGTACATGATCGTTTTGGAATTCCTCAGTGTGGGAATGGCGCTCGTTTTTTGGTACTACTACTCAGACATGAAGGCCCTGGAATTTGCGAAGCAAGACCAACCGGGTGACTTTGCCCTCCTCAATTTAACTGTGCACGTGTCCGATTCCGCCGCGGCGGCGGCTCCAGTCGAGACCGAGCAGGAGAAGCTTGCCAATGAAAAGAGACAGAAGCGGATCGAGCTACTCAAGAAAAAATATGGAATGCGGGATGGACGTGGGCATGGGCATGGGCACGGTCATCATCACGGTCAAGGCCATGGGCACCATGGTCATGGTCATGGTCATCGACATGGCGGCCATGGTCACCATCACGGTCACGGTCATGGAGGAGATAGATCGCATGACTCGTCCAGACATCACGGTCACCACGAATCTCGTCATGGTGAGCACGGTCAGGGTCATTCAAGTTCACGTCATGAGTCAAGCCATCATCGGGATCGGGATCGTGACGGAGACCGAGATCGCGATCGAGATCATGATAGAGACCGGGATCGAGACCGAGACCGGGAGCATCACCACCATTCTGACTCACCAAATCGCAGTTCCAGTCATAGACATTAAGATTTGAACCCAATCATAAGGCACTTCCCGTCACCATTATAACCTACAATTTTTATTTTTTATATTTTTCTTCTTAAATGTGAATTCAAGACAAAAAATAATATTTGCATGTGAATCCCTAAAAAGGTAATTTTTCGTCGAGGCATATAGTATCATTTTCAAAATCAAGGGGCTAAAGTCCCTTGTTAAATGGCAGCCTTAACAGTAGTTTGAGACAGTTTGGAACGGGAGGAAGTAAAATGAATGAATTTTACACAATTTAGGTTGATTATGATTTATTAGTCGATTTTTGTTTGAAGAAATGCGACATTTGAATTTTCCGCCACATTCAAATTTTATATTTACTACCTGTTACTTTTTGTAAAAGGATTTCACCATTCGAACTAATGATTAGTAGAATCTAATCATTTCCATGTTCACGGATGAATACAACGAGGATTTTTAAATATTTTGAAAAAACTCGTAATTTAAAAAACTATTCTCCCTAAAAATTGATGTATGGGCGAGACGGAAAAACAAAACACTTTCCTTTTTTAAGGGCTTTCGAATGATGTATCACTCGCTGATGCTGAAATCGGTTTTTTGAAAATGATTAATAAATTATTTAGATAGGTCATAGGTAGTAATTATTATGCCTTTTTATAAACTCCCTGTGTACACCAATATCAACTATCTGTAATCTCTGCGTGTGATTTAGTTTTTTTTGCATGTGCCAAAATATAATTCTGTAAAATAAATCGCTATTTAAAATACTTTTTTCTTCATACAGATTACTGCTATGCTATAGATTCTTTCTAATCCTAAATCCAATTTAATTTAAAACTCTTTTACACAAAATTGAAGGCTTATTTTGGCTCCTTATTAAATGCTCCTTCAAGAGGTTTTGATTTATGAACGTAATTACCTATAATTATATACTTTTCCTACAGCTGTTTTTTGTGATCATAATTATACTTACGTAACATTTGTGCCATTTGCAAGACTAGTAGGTCTAGTAGGTGAAGAATCATTTTTGACTGGGGCAAAAATGCTTTTAAGAAACGAATGGACTGTGACAAAAATGTTTCTTTGCTGGCGATATGTAGAATTGGCATTAGGATGACGTATCAAATTAATTGAATTATTCATACTTTTTTTGAGAGAAATGATGGTCCGTATGTCATCATATCGTAAGGATATCACTGAAATTGGCATTACACAATGTCACAATGTATGGTTAGATAGTTATGGACATGAAATTAATATTAGATTTTGAAAATTATTTAGAGTGACTTTGGGTTTTTAGTTTCTATAGTGATTTTGATGAGGTCCGCAGTTGGCTTTTCCTGTTCCTGTGAGTTAGACGTATGTGGTGGAAATGGAGACAAGATTGAATTAAAATTGCCCAAGGGGCCATCATCTGTGTACATATAGTGGCATTGGGTCTACTTATCTTTCATTTCATTTTCATATCCATCCATTTCAAACTCGGCTTTTCCAAAACTCCAAAACTCCAATTCCAATTTCCCTCCGTCATAATATATTTAGTGAAGTTCTGTTCTAAATCCCGAACAGCTCCTGATGTTCCTTCTTTGTGTGCTTCTCAATCTTCTATATGTGGTTTTAACTACGAAGAGGTGCTATATATGAACTGACATGTTTTTTGTAGGACATTTTTGTTGTGCCTTCCAATTTCAAATTTTAATCGTCTTATGGTTTTGCTAAAGCAGACGTTAATAAATGCTACTGTTATTTCTATCGTTATTATTTTTTGAAAATGATGTATTTAGAACATTTTACATTTCGTAATATTTTGCAATTAGAACAGTTTCAAAAGATGTAATTAAAGCATTTTGTACTTTTTAGAACCATGTAGTTAGATTAGTTTGCACCTTACAACCATGTAGTTATAACATTTTGAACTTTTTAAAATCACCTAGTTAGATTATTTTGCAACTTAAAACAATGCAGTTAGAGGAATTCGCGACCAAAATCATGTATTTAGTGCATTTAAAAATTTTTTTAATATCATGAAATTAGAACGATTCGCATTTTAAAATCATGTAGTTAGAACCATTTGCAGTTTCTAAAGCCGTATAGTTAGAACTTTTTGGGTTTTAAAATATGCAATTAGAGCAATTTTCACTTTTCATAACAATGAGTCTTATTATGAATTGGTCAGTTAAAACGCTTATTAAGGTAAAAAAAGGGGAAGGACACGGATTTGCTTTTAAGGTAAAATGGAAGGAAGCGGATTTGATCCTTCAACGACGATATGTGTTTGAAATTTTGAGTTTGACATACTACAGCATTTAAAATACTAAAATTACTCAAATTAACATCCAAATAAAATTATTGAGTAAACAATATGATAAATAAAAGCTTTCATTAAAAAGTTATGAACTAGTAATAGTAGGGTAGATAAGTGCCTCTTGACTCATACCTTATTTTTTGTCTTATCTCATCCTCGTTTTTTATTACAATGCTAAACCTTCAGCATGTTAAGACACGTTTTTTATTTTAAATGAATCTTTAGGTAACGTTTGTATTGAAAAATAAAAGCCGTTGATACAGTAAATAAAGAATCTACCTTCAAATTTTTTCAATCCAACGCAAATCGGTTGCGCACAGAATAAATTTGAATTACTTTTCGTTGCATACATTATTTGAGTCAAAACCGGAACGGAAACGGAGGAGAACTTTGGGGGAGAATAGTACCAGAGGAGAAATAGAATAAGGAGAAGTGGGTCGGAGGAGAAATGGGACTGGGGAGAAACAGTACAAAGGAGAAGTAGGTAGAGGGAGAAACGGGACGGAGGAGAAATGAGTCGGGGAGAAACGTTGAGGGAGAAACGTCGAGGGAGAAGTGTGGGGGGAGAAGACGATGGATACCATTTTACATACATAAGCTTTTAAACATGTATAAACTCACGCACATGTATTACGTCATTATTGCCTTTTGCATCTTTTCTAAATGTCAAGTTACACTTTGTTGACTATTGTAAAGATTTTTGGGCTATCGTCGTTGGGCGACAGCGTCAAGTTTATTTTAATAAAATTGTCTTTCTCTATCAGTCAGCAGTTCTTAAATATATATTTGAAAAATACTGATTGTGATGTATACAGTACAGCTACAAATGGATCAAACAGTCTGTGTACACAACATATAGACGTATTATATCGTCAGTGAAGAACCATAATGGTCCATAATCGGGGACGTAACATTGTAAATATTTACTATTCTTGATTGACTAGGTTAATTTTTCCTCCGTACAAAAACTTAGAATTTTAATAGCTTGTCTGATAGTTGTTGTTTTAAAACATCAGTAATTGCACTAAAGTCAAGAAAATATTACAAAACTGGACTCAGATTATTTTACTAGATTTTAATTACTTACTATGCCAATTAGAAGATCCATCATATCAGAGGCTACTGAGGTGAGAGAGAGAGTAAATATTTATTTACAACTGGCACTACTACATATTACGCTTGCCATAAAGACAAAGTAAGAACAAAACACATCATTCACAAGTTCAGTATGATATTTGGAAAATATAGTGTAACGGTTGTTTAAACAGTAAATTTAAAACTAACGATGAGATAAACTCATATATGATTATGCAGCGTAGAATATAACCATATTTAATCAGCTGTACTGAGCTGTTTGTTTACTTTGAGAAAAAATATTAGAATGTATAACACCTATAGCAATACCTACGATTGTATCCTTCTGAACTGGTAGCTATTAATTAATTTGTTGTACATATTTATTATGTTGCCCGTGTAGCAACTCAGGATAACACTTAGGATATCAGCTTAAATCAAGGCATAAGTACTTTTTTGTCAATACACTCACGATTAACTCATTGGTAAAATTATGATTTTAAAATTGGGCGAGCTTACTATGAAATCTTACTTGTCTTGTGTCATGCACTCTTTGGTCCAAACTCTTACGTCTACACTCTTCTATCTGCACTCTATTATCCCCAGCACTCTTGTGTATCGGGACCTAAAAATTTGCACTCTTTAAGCCGCACTCTTCAGAGCGGCACCTTTCATACCCAATTCATACTAGGATTAAAATGGTATACGCAAAAAACACACTGAGATAGAAGTGTAAAAGGTTGATTACAAGTTTTCGAAAAATGCGAAATATATTTAGACGTTTTTGAAAAGTGCAAAATATTCTGTTTGAATGTTTTTGAAAAGTGCAAAATATTCTATTTACATGTTTTTGAAAAGTGCAAAATATTCTGTTTGCATGTTTTTAAAAAGTGCAAAATATTATATTTACACGTTTTTGGGAGGTACAAAATGTTCTATTTACATGTTTTTGAAAAGTGATAAACATAGTGTTAACAAGTTTTTAGGATCAAATATATTATGTTGTAGATAGTACATTTTTTAAGCAGGCGTGCTTGGGTGAAAAGCAGGCGTGCTTGGGTGAACGGTTAGGACTGCAGACTGTAACGAAATTTACAGTCTCAGACCCGGCTTCAATCCTCGGCCACTGCTAATCGTTTACGGCTCGGTGTTGTACGGTAAACGTCACTGGATGGTTGATTGAAACCCAATCTCCTTCGGTGCTCCTTAGTGACCACTACTTACTGTAGGGGCCTAGGGAATGAGACTCCTTTACTGTGGAGGAGGGGACGGGGATAGGTGAAAGGGTACAAAGACCGAGACGATCTAACGCGGTAGCCTCCTATTTCCTCACTCACAGTGACTGGTTGAGTCTGGTTGTATGAACTTCGGTTAATTCGACCCAATGAATAAATTATTATTATTAGATAGTACATTTTGTTTTTAGCTAAAAGATGGAAATCCGTCATTTTGAGACTTAACCAGCGATATCTAATTATTATTTAATGTTACATGATATGCAAATACATTCCATTAAAATAAATGAATTCTTAGTATGTTTAGTTTTCCAGTTTTTTCCAGTGATTGAAAATTAAAACTTGACACCACACAGTTATTTGATCTCTTTTACTTCTGGCTTGCTAATGTTTCCTTGAACAACACGGACGATGAGAACTCAGGATGTTGGTTGGATCCGACCGAACCCGGACTCGGTCTCCGTGGACTGTCGACTGTGTGGGAGATCAGTAATGTCAGTAATATTTTCCTCGCGTTCCGACACACGATATGAAAAGCTTTTTTGTCTGAGAGTGATCCGAAAGACTATACATTGTGGGTTTGTGGGTTTTAATTGTCCATTATTGTCGCTCTCAACACATTATACATGGCATTTAATCTAAGTATTTCGTAGAAAACGAAACAAAACGCGAAAAGCGTGAATAGTATCAGTCGCTTGGTAATATTTTTGGTAGTGCTTAGGCTCGGGGCTCGGCTTTGGCGACTGCATCAATAGTCAGTATAGGGATCGAGCGAGTGGAGTGAGTAGTCCATATCAAATGCACACATGTAAACTGAAAACGAACATAATATTTATAAATAGCTCCATTACTGAGGTATGTAGTATTATGCTATGTAGTAATTAAAAAACACATGTCCTTATAGTGTTCCTGTTGCTTAGATACAAGGTTTCAAATAGTCGTCCTTCCTTTAATTTGTAATCCATTCACTGTATGTATGACCTGAAAAATGTGGTGTAATGTAGGTGTGAATTGTTTGAATTACTTTGGACTTTGCTTGCAAGTTTCGCCAAGTCGCATTTTGCAACATGTGGCATAGCTTATATACTAGGGGCCCCAATAACATTGGCTGCTATACTACAGAAAAAAGACTAGTACTAAAAAAGCGTAATAGTAATATTTACTAAAATTTTATTTTAATTGCAAAAGATTCATGAAGAGATGTAGTAGAAGAAAAGTGAAAAGGAATAATTTATGACATGGTTTTTATTTAAGCTTTCCCTCAGGGAATGACTATATTATGAGTTTGGAGCATTTTTTAAAATGTATAAACTACCCAGAAAATCCCAAATATTATTATTATATTTCTATTTATTTGTGTGTACTTATATGTATATAACACAGTCAATAATTGGAAAGCACTGACTCCTGGTTGTGAACAAAAAAAAATGTATATATTCAGAATTGAGAGTCATGCACACTGTACACCTGCTCTGTTGTAATGCCCACGGTCCCAAAGCCAATGCATTAATACTCTCATGCATAATCCATCCATTAATAATCAATACAGAGAAGCACCCGCTTCGCAAAACCACACATTAACATTAGTATTAGCAAAGCGTACAATTTACAATCTTGCCTGTACATTTAATACCATTCATTATTTACTGCATCCTTCAGTACAGTCGTATCCGTAAGTGTACATGCTACACTAGTACAAGTCTGCTAGTACAAGCCAGCAGGTTAACATTACAGCAGTAACACTCAGCACCAGTACCGGTACGACAATTTAGCCCGCTTATACAATACTGTACTTACCTAGATAAATAAAATAACTTGGCTGATACATAATTAAGTAGTAGATGAATTTACGTGTCCGTATTTACGCACGTCTAGAGCTACATGTAGAAAAGAAAGTATGGAGAAAGCGAGAACTGAACCTGGAATTCAAGCGAGCATAATAATATAGCCATTGAGAAGTATAGGAAATAGAAAGTACAGATATATAGACGAATTATTCAAGGGCCACAAGGGGGAGTCAGTTCAACGGCAACATACGCCATACCTAATATGCTGTATAGTATGAATGTAAATGCAGATTTTACAAGCCACGGTGGAGGTGATGATGACCGGTGACGGTAACGGTAACGGTGACGTGTAACCGTAACCGTTATGGTTACGGAAGGAAAAAGGAAGTGATTTAAACCGAAAGGAAAACGATGCAGAATTAAACAAAGCATATTGAGCTCTGTCATTTCCCGGGAAAAGACATGACGGAAAATGCGTGAGTGTCGAGTGTGTGTGTATGTGTGTGGCTAATCGAATGGAATTAAATACACCGGAAGGGGAGACAAGAACTAAGCTTAAATAAACAAAGGTTTCCGTACACACACACACACGTACCCAGCATGTACCTACCAACGTACGGCGTTACTCTCTAATTCTCCAGTGTAATTTGTACTTTTGTTCTGGATTAATAATGACCCCATGTTCTGGTTCCCCCCGTGCCGTGTTGGATCTGCGTTTGACGGTAGCTGTATTCGTCGGGGCTAATTCGTCGGGTTCAGTTCAGGTTTTATAAAACTGTTCGTCGGGAAAATATGGTAGATGGTAGTATATATATGTGTATAAGGAAGAAAATAATTTACAGTATGAATTTTACAAAGTCAAATCGGTAATCCGATGAACTGGAATTGAAACCATTCAAAATTGTTGACTACTTAATAAAACTCATTAGCTTGTATTAATTGTATGTCTGTCTCGTCTCAGCAAATTAGCAGTATGGGAAAGTAAGGGCAATAAAACATTATCGTCCTGCTTATGCCTATATACTACTACCAGTAGAGCAATTTTGTAAAACCTTGACCCGACGACTGCAGATCCGACAAGACCGGAGTCACCATTATGCTCTTATCCTCCATTCATTTTTAATGATTTCACTTCACATGCCAGCCATGCCAAGTCAATGCGAATGTCAACATATCATAAAAGCACAAAGCATGAGTTGCGTAAGTCAAAGTCAAAATCAGGCGTGAGGGAAAGCTTAGCTTGAAAAGTAACATGTTGACGTTACACACTTGGAAGTTACCGAATAAAAGTCCGTAGCGTTTCCATCTCGTAGTACACGCAGTATACTTTCCTTACTTATGCTGCATGGCAATTTTTTATTGGTGAAAATTGCGTCCTGAGTAAACAGTAACAGTGAACGTTTGAAATCAAAATATAATTATGAATGCTTATAAATTTAAAAAAATGGAAAATTATACGTGAATGAAAATATGATATATGACACTATGAAAATTGAAACAAGTGAAATATTCGAATATTCAAAAACAATGAGAAAGGAACTGAATAATATTATTTTTTTAAATAGATTTTTGAAATACTCGTATTTATTTTTTGTCTTCTTAAACTTTGTAAACTACTAAACATATTAGTATAATATATATTTATTCTTATATATGTAATTATATAGGTATAGTCTGCATGTATGTATGCTTCCAGCTTTTACAGTATTACTTGTGTATAAGTTTTCATGTTCCTTTAATATGTATGTAGTATTTTATCTTTAAATTGTCTCTGTAGTGTTACACTTACTTGTAGTAGTAGTAGTATATATAATTATATATATTAACTATAACTCTTATTTTATGAGTACATTGTAGGAGGTATATCATATTATCTTAGTTTAAATAACGCATTTCCTACACATGTAAAAACTAAACCGCTACTATTTTTAAATTTTAAATTGTAATTTTAATTAGACCAATCACTAATTATTCTTGGAGGTAAGAAAAAAATCAGTTTTTTTTTCAAATACAAATAGAAACCCAACTCAGTAGTTAGTACATATAGTTAGTATAGTATATATATTACAGCCAACAGATTATTTATGATTTCAATTGTCAAATATAGCATCTGCACAAACTACTTACGGTTTTCAAAGAAAACAGAATATATATCCGTTTGACATTACATTATAATAGATATGACTTCAACAATTTACTATTACGATTACAATAGTTAGAATTATACCGCTCTGAGAGTTGTAAGAATATGAGAATAATAATAATGTAAAATGTAAAATGTTAGCAATGATATTTCATAACAATAATTTTAATTTTTGATTTTGTAAAAAAATTCTGTTAAAATAGTAATACCCTTTAGCCATATATAGTTATATAGTACCTTGATTGCTTTTTGTAGTGTATTTAAAAGTTTCCGTAGTTTTTTTATCCACCTATTTCACAAGAGCTTTAATAGCTTAATATTATTTTATTCAAATTTTTAGTATTTGGTTTTCTTGCCGTCTTTATTGTTTCTACACAATATTTCAATATTTATCTTGCATTTTTTTTGTATTAGTATTTGGTAAAAAGTAGTCAAAAAATGTAAAACTGTATGTAATATGAGAATAAATTAATATTTTAAACGCTTTATTTTTTTTTTCATTTTTACTACTTTGAAATCTTTCAAACTTTTTCTTATTTCCCTTTCTGTACGAGAGACGATCTGTCTGTCTGAAATCTGAATAATAAAATGTCGATCAGAAAGTTTTTAATAAATATAATTAGTTAATAGTTTATATTGACTATAGATAGATTTTTGACAAAACTTGGCTAGCTATATGAAATAGGGCTTGAAAACTGTCAAGTGCATTACTACATATTTTTTTTAGCTGTTGAACTAATATTTAATTTTGAATATGAATCTGAATTTCTAAACCCCCACAAGATGCAATGTGGCCACGACGGCATAATAGAACACAAAAGCGAACCCAAAACTATATTAAATATCTATTTAGGTACCATCGAACTTGGAATATAAAATCTATTACACATTACTTTTAAACGAACACAGCGTAAAATAATGTATGCACTCACTATTTTTATATAAAAACTGAGCATGACTAGTTTTTGTTTGTTTCCTGCTGGTTTCCTATTGATTTGGTTGCATCTCCTGCATGCAATACAAATACTAAAAATCAAATTTCCAAACAAAATAAAACAAAACAAAAAATTCAAACATTTGTAATAATAGTAATTATTATTATTATTACTTTTTAATCGTCCTATAGATTGATTGAATTGTAATGACATATTAGGTGTTATTAACTGTAGGTAAAGGTGCATACCCATACATTAATTCTTAATTAGGAAAAAAAATGCAAATTACTATATAAAAGACTTACTATATTCAATCCACAGATATTTTAAAATTATTCTAATGGATCCCCGGATGACAAGAATATGATAATATTTATTTAACAGTAATAAATATATTATTATGCAGTAATAATATTTTTTAGCGAGGGGAAAACATTCGAGAAACTTCATTCAACTTTCTCTCATATTCATATCTCTATCCGTTATCCTTCCTATCTCTTTTTTCTTTCCCGCGTCCTTGCAGCAATTAGCAGCACATACATAATTACACATTTCACTTCATGTATGAGTCAGGAGACGTAGCCCGGCTCTGTTTCCGTCCCCGTAGAGGTAATGAATTCATGGAATTTGCATTTCAAATTTCGTGTTTCGAATTTCCACTTTTACGTGTTGTTGTACCTTGTGTGTAGGAATAATAATATAATGAAGGACGAAGACTCCCGATTTAACTGCATTATGTATAAAACTTTATGTAGAATAAATTACAGAGCAAAGAGAGAGAGAGAGAGAGAGAATTGATTACATTACATTATTATTTTACATTCTGTAGTTTTAATTTTAAATATTGTTAAATTTCTCAGAAAAAAAACCGTTTTATGTTTCAACTCTCTTTCTCTCTCTCTCTCTCTCGCTGAATCCGACGACCCCGACCCATGCCATGGAAACAATAACAAGGAGCCTACGCTACGCAAGGCCAATGCCAGTTATTCCTCCCAAACGACGCCATACAGACACAACCCACACATTGTGCCTTGTGTGTGGGCGGCCTATGTACGAAGTTTCTCGGTTTTCCTCTCGGTTCTGGACTCTGTATGACTTTAAATTCTTTTTTTTTCAAGTATGCCATAATTATTGTGTATAGTGTAAGTAACTTCTTCTGATCTGACGTCTCCACTTTTTCCCTAAATCCGTCGGGATCGGAATCGGGGTTGGAAGATGGAATGTGTAAAAGGATTTATTTTTGAAGTCAAAAGCTAAAAACTTTCTCTGTAATATTTTTGTTTTGCTCAATAAATGGAACGCTCCTCACGAGCCTTATAAATAGGCAATGAGGGATCCGCGGCTATAGAAGATGAATAGTTAGGTTTTTGTATAATATGTACACAAGAGAGTGGAAAATCGGATAGTCATTATTAGTGATCACATTTACACAATCGCGAAATCTATAGCTTATATAGTATATATAGCCCTAATGTTATGTAGTTTATAGTATGTAAAGACGCCATATTTTGATGCAATATATAGGACGTAGCCGCAAGACGTAATAAGAGTAAAACAACAAGTAACTAACTACTCTCGAGTAGCATCATTCAGATTCATTTAGATATTTTTTTTTCATTTCTTTTACTTTAAAGCTTGTTACTTAGCATAGTACTGTAATTTGGTACTCGCACTGTGTGTTTCTGTTCACTTTTTTGATTTGATTTGTGGGCCGTTTTATTTCTTCTCTTAATAATTAATTTAATATGTCACATGAATTCGACAATCTTTCCAGTGTTACCGTTCCATATGGAGAAGCATAGAACTAACGGTTTACATGCGAGCCAGACAGCCGTAGTGTATAGTGACCGCGGCTACCTCCACTGGACATTGACATGATTGTGTTTTATGTGTGTGTGTGTGATTGTAAATTGGAGTAAGGTACCCTACATAATACATTGAATATTTTTAGATTTAGAATTTAACAATAACATTCTATAGGATCCATATATAATATACTATATACTATATCAGCATCATCCTCCTAATTAAATAATACACATTGTATGTACTAACAGTTATACACATTATATGTTATGTTATGTATTCACGGTCCAATTAACAAACTGCTCTTTTTTTTCGTGTTCTTATATGGTTTGTGTAATCGACTCAAGAAGCACCAAACAATTCCTAATTTCCAGTACCATTTATCCATCATCCTCTTTCCATGTATTTAAATTTTTTTGTAAACTTTTTTTTTTCTTTTCTTTACTTTTCTTTTGTATAGTGTACATTGTAACATTTTGTTTTTGTAAATTTAACATTCAATAACTTTAATAATAATAATGGTTCTACAATGTTATTACATATGTAAGTAATTATGGAAATTGTAATATTGTAGTATACATAATTATATATATGTAATATTGTAATGTAAAATTACGAAATTACCCTTACCCGTTTATGCGTTGGTTGGTATCATCATATCATATCGTTATAGCATAGCATAGCACAGCGCATCATATCATATATGTACTTTACAACAATACACATATATATTGTGTGTGTATATATATATAGCAATTTTATGTACTATTAATTAGCCATTAATATCGTACTCGTAAATAATGAATTTCACCTATTTATTACATTATCCATTCACAAAAAAATCACACTCAGTGGCAAATAAAGGTAAATTTGTCAAAATTTTGTAGTAAATTGTAATTAACATTTTTTGATTGTTGTGTATGTATATATATATATATATATATTATAGCATCCTTGGTTCATAAGTTTTTAGATTTTTTTTTGTATTTGCTATTATTACTAATTATTATTAATTTAACGCCTCCCGTACAAATTTACATATAGGTAAATAATAACATTAACAGAAACAGACCAACTGACTGACTGTTTGTGAACACACAAATTTAAAAAAAACAAAAAATGACTTGCATTTTATTTTACTATAAAACTGTTGCCAGAATTAATTATAATTACGACACGACGTATTAGACCTTGATTTCACTAGAAAATTTAACCATTGTTAACCTTAAGAAACACGCTTTCAGAGTTAACCATTGTTAAATCTGAAAGCGAGTTTCTTAAGGCTAACAATGGTTAACTTTTCTAGTGAAATCAAGGTCTTAGAGTATAGGTATAGGTCAAAGAATTAAATGTAGATGTTTTATAATATTATTATGAGTAGAATACTTTGTCAGAGAATGCCGCTGTCTCAACGACGAATTTTTTCAAAGGTTATAAATAATCCCTTAACCGATTGTATAATTATATATATGTATATAGTTGAAGTCGTAGTATACACTATAAATTACTACATATTAGTATATGAAGTTGAGGTATAACTATAGATTATATATAGTACAATATCTCCCTGAGCAACAACTAATAAAGATGAACATGAACTATGAACATACTTTTTGACGATTTTTTGTAATTTTTCCCGAGTGTAACTTTAGACTATAAATATTAGATATTATTATGAGACGACGATTATAATATATGACATAAAGATGGAAAAATGAGACTTTTTTTACTGCTCCTTTGACTTTACTACAGTATGCTATTATATGTGTGAAGAGGTAGGAGACATTTTATTTTGAAAATTGGAAAATTTCAATATTTCTTTATTTTAATTTTGTTTTAATTAGATTTTAAATTTAGAATTTATAGTATATGTACAAATTGTTATATGAATGTTTCAGTATGTAATCTAGAGTGTGACCCTTTTCCATTTTTACATGTCATATATGTCAATATCCTTCAATACAAAACCACCTATTACTTACTTTTTTTTCAGCATTGATTTTCCTTTTGTATTTTAAAACTTTTTTTTATATATTTATTTATTTTTCGCTGACTGAAAAATTTTTCCAAAAAGTTTTCACTTTTACTGCGCAAGATAGAAATTCTAACGCTTTCATGGATAATAAGTGTCCCTCGTAAGTTATCTTCCCCTTGACTTGTGTGTTGTGTGTAAGTGTTACTAATAATAAGTATATATTATCATAGATTGTACTGAGAAAAGATACAGAAAAGAAAAAGAGTAAGAAACTAAAAAAAAATAACAATATTCAGAAATTATTACGATAGAAATTTTCTTTTCCTTTTTTTGCAGTTTTCCCTCCCTCGAAAAAATCTGTGCTACATTTCGTAGGTAATCATAATATTATCGTATTTCGTCGTTATTTTGTAATTTTCCGTATGTATATCCGTCCTTTTAAAACTCTCCAGGAGTACTACTAAATTATGATTTCCCGCCCACTACTAAATTGACAAATACAAATATTAATAAATTTATATTTATAATATAATCCACAAAAAAAAATCATTTTTTTCTTTTTGCTCTTGTAAAATTTTAAAAACTGTACAGCAACTCAATAAAATAATAATATTCATATTTTTATTTTTTTTACAATAATTTTTCTTCTTCATAATAAGGTAATAAAAAATCACTTAATTGAATTAATTGTACAAATTTCTACTGTAAAATCACTTGCTTTTGCTTTGCTTTGCCTTCCTTGTTTTGTATGCTCGCCTTGTATGTAAATAGTTTAAATCAATAAATAATAATATTATTAAATTTATAAACTAATATTACATTTTTCATTAGGTACACTGAACACCTGAGCTTTTATCATCTTTCCTTCATCTTCTTTTCATGGATTGCCTTCGATATCGATATTTGTTTCTGTCTATACAATATGACATGTCACATGCTTTACACAATAGTAATGTTTTTTTTCTTGTATGTTACCTGTGTGTATAGTACTGGTTTTGTTTGTGTAGAACAATAATAATTATTGTAGGTAATAATATTTACATCTTTTTGCCAATTTAATGACTGACTCTCTGTCCCCTTATTCTGGCTTTAATCTGTTCGCATTCCCAATTCCCTTCCTTCCTTCCTTCTACTTACCTCATTTAATTATAATAATTGAAACTGTAATAGCAATTTATTATTATGCACTCAATTCAATTATTGCCTTCCCTCTATATACCGCTACCGCTCGCCCTATCACACGCACACTCGCCACTCGCACAGCACACACTAATCCCTATATACAACAAGGAGCGGAAATCATCATCTTAATATGAATTTGTATTATTTGTTTTCATTTTTTTGTTGGAGCTGGAGCGTTTTTAATTTACAGATAACATATTATAATAACATTATTATCTTAATATCCTTTCAAAACTTTTATACTTTTTACTACAACAGGTAGGAAGGTATAGTGCTGGATTCTGGATTTGGATTTTTTTTTCAATTTGTTTACCCATTAACTATATATTATATCAGTATGGTATGGTACTCTAGTATTACAGAAACAGTAATATTGTATCGTAGTCGTAGTATAGTGATCCACCTGCCGTGTTCTATTACATAATTATATGCACCCATTTCATAACAGTATTATTAGCTATGTACATAATATATTTGGAAATTTCGAAATTTGGCTACAGGCTATTGGATAGTTGTTGAAACTTGGAGTGATGATATTTTAATATAATGTCAACTAAAATTCGAAATCGAAACCGAGCAAATGTTTGAAATACTCAAATCAAAGGAAGCATGTAAAACCTTCATATGCGATATGCCCCATCACCATATTCACAACTTATTATAATAGGTATAGGTACTTGGCTATATGCCACTTTCTATATGCATATTCTAATATCATTCGTGGTTAATATGGGTTCCTTTTTGTAGCACTATGTACTCATGCCCCCAATGCAGCCTGTTATTGAAATCATGCATAAATACTGTATAAAATTATTATATTATTGCGAATTTTGACCAATTTTGACTATGGATATCTTTTGCACTATTAAAAATGGTGACTGTTCGGAGTCGGACCCGCGGAGAATTGATTAATTTTAGGGAATTAAACATAAACGAGATTAACGAGAGGAATTAAATGAAATTATGAGCCTATGGCATATTATTATAGTACGGAGTATGTATGCATATTGCATAGAGGTACCTAGGTGAGGTTATGATTTACTTTACAGCCGAGTAAAATATATTCTGAGTGAAGAATCAAAATGACCTGTATCCATTTTTTTCTCCAAAAAAATGCACTATCTACAAAAGAAAACGTTAAATGCCAAGATACTAAAAGCATGTAAACCGAATATTTCCAAATTTTTAAAAACTCGTTATTAACATTTTTTGCATCTATCTCAAGTTTGTTTGAAATAGCTCATTTAAATTCTAGCTTAAATTGAGTATGGGCCATTAAGATTCTTCACTATGATATATTCCCTTAATTGCAGATTTGTTGGAGAGTTGGATTTGGAAGGTGTAATTCTCATGCGGTGCAAAACTATGGATATTGGCATATATAGGTAAGTACTAGGAATAGAATTAACATATGTAATTTATATGATGGTGTATGGTTTCTCGTCGTCGTTGTCAAGCGTATGATAGAGGTGTGAAAAAAAGAGAACTACAAGGTACGCAAGGTACTTGGCTACAGAAGACAAAGATAGAGGTGTGATGATGATGTAGTATTTCAAATAAAAAATAAAATAAAAGAGAACAGAACAGAATCAGAGTAGGTAGTAGGTAGGTAGGTTATAATTTTACCGTCCACAAAATAAAACGTAGGCAAGTTAATCATTGTAAATAATTATTATATATAGTAACAAATAAAATAATAATCTTACACATCATCTCTGTATTATACAGCACAATAGATAATCATTTATAGTATATAGGTATACATATATAGGTACTACTATATGTATGACATACATATATATTAGAGCAACAACAACAAAAAAACAAACAAAAAAATGAGGTAGACAAGGGTTGATTGAATTTACAAAATGTAAAATAATAATAAATAAAAAGTAGTGTTTTTTATCATCATCATCATCATTAATTATTATTATTATTATATATTCAATTCACTATATATCTGTAATCTGTATAGTCTAGTGTCTGTAGTATCAATCCTGTTGAAGCTAAAATATATACTTAGGTACATAATAAACATGCGTCATTCAATCAAATATTGAAACACTCAAATATCAGTAATCAGTATTGTAATAAATTCTATAATAATAATAAATAATAATTAAAAATAAATAAAATAATAATCCCTTCTTATTTTTTTTTCATGCCCCTCTCAGAAGGGACATCCAGCCTGTAAATAATATGTATATATATAGGTAATATATTTTTATATAATTGTATATATGTATAGTAATAATAATATATAATATGCTCTCGGAGTCACATTGTTTACACTATATGTATATATATAGGTAATCCCTAAGATTGAGGTAATTAGTGTTTATAGTTGATTTACAAAAAAAATGAATTACAATTACAAGTGAACGAACGAACGAACGGAACGAGAACGACCAGTGCAATGCAATGGAATATAGAAAATAAACAAAATACAATAGTAGAATATTATTATTATTATTGCAATGCAAGAAATCTTCTCCTCAGATCCTGCTGAGTGACAGGCGAGGACAGATATAGACCCACCATTATTACAGTTTTATCTGCAAAATCTGTCCAAGCTTTCATAGGTGCTACACATATGTCTTCCTCTTTCTTCCTATACATGCTCATCATAGTTGTCATTCATTGTCATTGTCATTGGAAGTCACGTCAACGTCAATGAGAGAGGATTAATATTGTAGGGACTCAAAGGGCAACGGAAGATAAAAGACTCGGCTCGATGTACATTACAGGTCGTGGGTGTATTTCTTTCGCTTAAGTTGTGTTATGTGTTGGGAGTGAAGGTATAGGTATAGGTGTAGGTATAGGTGTAGGTTTAAAGATTCAAGTTACAAGACAAAATATTCATGACACCGCCAAGTTTCAAGTCAAAATCAACACTGATAAAATCCTTCAGTTTTTTCTTCTTTTTTTCTTTTTGACTTTTGTAAATATATTGCTGCTTTTAAAACGTTTCAAATAATTTTTAATATGGCTGTTTTAGCGGAGAGGAAGTGAAAATAAGTGATAGGTTAACACACATAAGGAAGGAAACATGAGGTAACGAGGTTATTATATCTGTCGGTTTATTGTGTAAGTATGTACATCATAACATATGTAGGTATATAAATCGGATACTGGGACTGATTTTGGGGTTTGCGTTACGGTTACGGCCCGGCTGTACGAGCAACGGCAGTGTCTGAGTGAGTACTTTGTCAACAAAACTCAACAGGCATAATATTTTGAATAATAGTAAAAGTCCCTATAGTAGTTAGTTGTAATAGTAATAAAAAACAAGAAGCGCCATGGTATAGTCATATATACTGCTAATAATATAATATATGGATATAGTCGTACTAATTTCTCACACCCAGATAAAATAATAGTGTAGGTAGTATAGTGACGTCTGACGGGGACGTCATTAAATTCTGTAAGCCAAGTGGAGTTGGAAATATCATAAACTGTAATAATGTAAAATTGTAATTAAAATTGTGAACCCACATGTATTGGATTTCAATTTTCGATTCATTTAATAATAATTATTATTAGAGTCGTGCTTTTATTTCTAATAGCTATATATAATATATTGTAGGTACTCGATTTCACTTTGTTTTTAAATGTAAAATTATAAATGTAGGTAGGTAGGTAGGTAGGTAGGTATAGGTTTCTATATGCACGCCCAACTAGATTAACCACCGAATGTTCCTCATACTATCCGATGATCTGTGATCCGAATCTGAATCCGATCCAACAACAACCAATCTAAAACATATCAGAGCCTCTCCCTGCTTCCTTCACATTGAAATGCCAAGGGTAACAGTTTTGAAATGCAGCGAAAATTAAATAGGTCACATAATATAATATGTACCATTGAAACCTAGATGAGTAATAAATTCTGCATCTGTGACTCTGAATGTGAACATGAAAGTTCCTCGATACCTATACTCGCCGATCCCATATTATATACATTTCGTACGATCGTAGTAGTGCTATACATATAGGTAATTATATCTACAATACCTATACATGGACTGGAGAATTTAGAACGTGTCACCATACCTCATATGAATGGAATTTAAAAACAATAATGCTAACTACTATATGCGCCATTTTAAAAAATCACCAATATTTCGCCTTCAGAATAACAATACACAATATATCATAATACTAATAACACAAAACATATGACTGGCTTACCAGAAAGGTAATTAAAGGTATCTTCTGATTCTGAACGTGTCTTGCCTACATAACATACATATAACAATATAAGATCCTCACCACTCACCACCCCCTTTACTACTACCATCATGCCACCATTTGGGGTCCATGCAATTGGAATATTAGACTCGTTTCCTTTCGTTTTGCTTTGCTCTGTTTTTGCGCTCCTGTGTAGGAAATGAATTAACTTTTAAGGTAATTTAGTATTGGTAATTTGCACCAAATAAATTTTCCTCTCGCATCGTTCATTCTACGCCGCAAATGAATTGCTCGACGCGAGCTACAACTATACAACTAGAGTTTTACCCGTTTCACATATATAAATATGAAGGAACAATACCAAGGTTATCGATTGGAATCACATACACGTAATTACCTATATACATTGCACAGGGACATAGCCAGAGTGGATTCCGTATGATTAAAAGATAATGCTGCCTACTGTCACTTTCCTATAATATATTATGAGTACCCATATAATTTTTTTGTAGATAGTACTATATTTCTATGTATATCTATATATGCACCGAGCTGTAGTTTTTGGAGCGGTAACAATTCACAATATCAATATCATCTCTGTCGAAGTGAAGACTGGGAAAAAGACAATAAACTTACATTGGAGTAAAATATATTAATTTGTAAATAAATTCGTACTTCGTCATAATAAATCATATTTGATGTATCTACGGTGTTACTCTAAATTTTGGTATGATTAAGAATTAAAAAATACAGCCAATGCAATGATCTTGGTTACAACAACCACAATATTTTTCCCGCTTGACACCTAAGTAGATACTGCACGAGACTCAAGTTCTTTCCCCTTTTTGTTTTTCGCATATGGCATGACCATGATAATGCTGGTCCGTCGGTCTTTCTTATCGCTTACTGCTCATAACTTTATCGTTGACAATTCACCCTCTCGCTCGTGTTGACTCTGCTGCCTTTGTGGGACTGTCACTGTCGACGTCGTCATAATAATTTTTTTCTAGGTCCAAATAATAACACCTACGTATATACCTACTACAGAAAAATTGAATATGATTTGTCAATCTACCTAAAGCTTTCTTAACCTCACGCCTCAAGTGAGACGTGCCAAAGCACGCATTCGAGGACAAGGCATAGGTGACAAGACTTGGGAAACATGGGAAACGGAACGGATATTGGCTGCGGTAATCTGTACCGTGACTCTGGCACTCTCATCAGAACCAGAACCAGAGCCACGCGGAGATAATAATAATAATAATAGTATCTACTCAATACAACACGCACTATTACTATTGCTACATAGTTTGCGCGATATGTACAGACACGCTAATCGTCAGCCATGGATCTTTTATGCCTCATTTTTATGCCGCCATCGATGACACATTTATAGATTTTGACTTTGATATGTTAGTTCAAGTCCCAGTTAAATCCCACCAAAGGTGTAGTAAGGTTGAGGTAAAAGCGACTATGCTCATAATGTCTTTCATAGAAATATAGAAGATAGAACTACAGGGCCCTATCCTACGCATAAAGAAAGTTTAATAGTGAAAAAAAAGAAGAAGAAGATCTCATCAACTTTCCATTCATATCTCTCCGACTCTGACTGACGATGAGTCCAAGTGGAAGGATGGCAGGAGAAGGAGGGAGCGGAGCGAAAACGAAGGGAAGAAAATGACGACGACGACAGCTACTTTTATAGTCATTCTCTATACATCTCTATCTCCATATAGGAAAATCAGTTTGAGTTTCGTTTTTATTTTTTTTGGAGGCAGAGAATTGGAGGGCAATGGGCTCCGCGACTCCAGTTATTTTTATGAACCACGTGTACACACGTCTCCATGTATGTAGGTACCACCTAGGTTTTGATTTTGGTCAAAAAGTGGGGATAGGAGATACAGAGCCGCTCTCCTTCCTCCCTCACTCTACTCATGTTCATTCTTTCATAGATCATAAAAAGGTAAGTGAGAGTCAAAAGAGTGTTTGACATCAGAATGAAACTAGAGCGGAGGTTACATATATATAATATGACTATGGTCCGCGGACGGGAGGTTTAAGCTCGAAAATTATAGCCTCAGCGTCTACCACCGTCTTCTTCTACTACTTCACACGAGCTCGTGGAGAGAAACGTAGAAAAGACTAAAATGCATCAGCATCATAAAATATTGCTCAACTTGCTTTTTTTTTTAAACTATTACTCAGTTGACATATGATGCTCCGTAGGTCCTGTAAACTGTAACACAAGTCGTAATCGTAAAGAAGAAAAAGAAGAAGAAGAAGCTCACTCCGGACTCCGACACCGACTCCGACTCCACGCATCTCTCTGTCCAAATACTCAGATCCCATCCATATCGACATATATAAACATATATTATAAGGACGAGTAACACAGTAGAGGGTAATACCGTTTTTTTTGTAGCACCAAACTACACAACTATATAACAATCTGACTCTCTACTCCAACTGTACTGTTCCCCGTACACACACACATAAGAAAGAACTGATCTTATTTTGCAAGGATCGTAAAACTTATCCATTTTCTTCGTCGCCTCTCAAATTTCTCATTAGAACACAGATTTTCACACACACACATACCCACACTCTCGACTCTTGATCGTCTATCCCTTTGAATTTTCCCTACGTTCGCATTATGTAGGACAGCGAGGACACATCAACATTCAACATCAACATCACCGAGATCACAGAGTCAAGATGACAACATGACACGAGCACGTTTTTTTTAGACTTGCCGGTCTTGGCCTCGGTCTCTATAGTAAGATGGTATGCCCATTGTGCAATTTACAATAAACAACACACAAAGGACTTGGTGACCATTGAAAAGTTGGACACTTTGGAACTTTGCGAACTTGGACGGGACCAGAACCGAAGTACAACGGATGGAAATAATATAGAAAACTTTACTTTGCTTTACCATTTTTGTGAATCACGATTTGTCAATGTTGAATTGCCGAGTGCTTTTTTGCGATGCGATGCGATACTTGGCTGATAGGAAATCTAATGAAGACTAAAAATTTACCTTTAATGAAGTACGAATATATATATGTTACACATAATATAATTACAGATACATTTCTTCAAAGTAATTCACGTAAGGTTGTCTAGACATAATTGTAGTTGTTTTGCATTTTTGCTTCATTTTTGAGTGATACTGATATTCCGACATTGGCACATGTTTTAAACTACCACTTTTGTCTCAACAAAATAACCTACCTACAAACAAAGGGAGGCTAATCGACGCATTGTAAAAAGTAAAATTTACCGTATGTACATATTAAATTTGCATGTCTGTTGTTTATAATATAATTAATATAATATATTATATATAGGGACATTTGCCGATTTCGATTTTCGATTTTCAAAGTTGATGTCAATATTATAGCCTACAGATAATTTCTAAATGAGTGATTTATGTATTTCCTATTTCATACTTAACGGTCTGACTGTACAGTAACAATATTATAGGTAATCAAATATCAAAAAAGTTTCAAATGATTTTTTTGTTTGTCTGCCTCGGTTCTTCTGTTTCTATTCCCTAACCCCTCCCCCTCCCCCCCCCATGATATCACTAGATGTAAAGCTACAGATCAACTAAAAGCTAGTACCACATTTACGTTCCATTTTATCCATTTATCCACTATATCAACTTTCCTTTCTTTTCCACGCTTTTCCTCCATCACTAGACCACATTCTCTTTCCCTGCAATGAATGTTTTTCTTCCCTATCCCAACATTTAAAAGAATCCAAAAAAGTGCTCTCAACATCCAAAGTCCAATGTCTATGGTGCAATGGAGTTTTGAAGTAATTGTAGAATTAGTATAGTAATAATAGCATAATTAGTATGTACACAATTTTAATATATGTTACGTAACGAGAATTCTGTAATTACTCTGAGAGCATACCAGTAGGTGTAGAAGGTGAGCGTAAAGTAAAGCTATATGTATATCTCAACATAATTATAAATAGTCCACATTTAATATATAGTCTATACATTATAATTATAATCATATGCATATAGATACAATTATAACTCAATATATATGTATAGGTAAAGCCAAAGGTAATCATGACCAACAATAATTATATATGATACAGTTTCAGCTATAATATATTATAATAGTACAGTAATTATTTTCTTTTTCGTGTGTGTTGTCTCTCTATCGCTGCTATGGTATACACCTAGGTACCTAAATATGTAGTTACTTCAAAGTTACCCGCCATATGACTACTACGTAGTACATGTAAGTATTTAATATGTAACCAAATGGTACATTGTCTAAAGGAACGTCCGAATCCGAAAATCCGACAGCCACCTAATTTAACATATACATGGACCTACACAGAAAGAAGTATAGGTACCTACCCATAATATGCACGGGATACATTTTAGAGCGAAAATCATAATTAAATTGACGTGTATATACATGCATGTTACTTGTGCACTGATACTGATTGATACTGATACGGAACCACAGATAATAATAATAATAATTACTATACATTAGTACCATTCTATATTATCTCCGCATTATTTTTCCCACACCTTCTTGAACACACACCTCTTTTCATTTTCATTCCCCTATCCCGAGCCCGACCAAGATGCAACTTCATTAGACACACATACATCCTCCTTTGAAGGAATTCGAATGAGCACGCTATTGACAATTGACGAGGGCTCGGTGACCTTTGACCTACGGTCAGCCTTTGACCCTCGAGTCACCCTCGGATCCCTACGATTACTATATTACAATAATTCATTTTTTTTCTCTTTTAAGACCTATATGCACATTAATAGCAGATGTTACCTTACACTCCGCACTGACCATTTCCTTTTTTAACATGTACCTATAGACCTATCCTTATGTATGTAACTATATAATATGCACTATATATACACATAACCATAACGACTGCACTCCTCTTCACCTCCTCATCCTCAAAATGAAACGAACAAACAAAGGGATCAACCATTTATCTATATATGTATATAATATGTAGTAACTGTCTCTACAGCACTGGAGTTATAGTATAATTGATAAAATCTATAGAGCCACAATATTAAATATAATCATATGACTATATCAATAATAATTACTATGTACTATGTACAGTAATAACACCCTTAAACTTAATGAACAACGAGAACTGACTGTATTGAATGCAGGTATTTTACTTAAAATTACTGTATATAATGATGATGCCTAGTTTTCTGTACAGACTGTAGGGACAATGTACGTGTCTGTGTATGTGTGTGTAAGTGAGTTTGTTTGTGAGGTTGTGTGTGTTTGTATGTCGTCAAATTCTTCAAGTCGAATTTGAATTTCATTGATTTATCATTAAATACCCATGCCATTTCTACTGATAAAAAAAACTGTACAAGTGTAGACCGTAGAGTCTCATATATAGATATATATTTACAGTTATATATAGAGGTAATTGTTTTTTTTATATATAGTTCTATAAGATGAGGTCGAGTGTCGATGTCGATGTCGAGTGACCTTATAATAATATAGAATTAGAAGTCACCATAACATGCTACAGTAAAATTTAACCTGTACATAATTGTATATGATAGTATATGTGAGTGCGTGGAGACTTTAACTTAATAATAATTGTATATAGTATATATATATACATATAATGTATACTATTATAATAGGCAACACATTCATGTATGTAGGTAGGTATGTATATATATATAACTTGGCTTAATCACACTATATAATAATATTCCTATCCTATGTATGTAGGTATGTACAACTAATAATAATATTTAATATAAATTAATTACAATGCTATATGTAAATACCTGAGCCATGTAGCTTTTAAAACTTGACACTTTGACATAGTTCCTCTTCCCGAAAACGAAAAACAGTTCCCCTGATAACCTAACAATAACAATGTGTATAATAGTCGTACGTAATAATTGTAATAATTATTCCTGATTACCGATGGCTCTAGATTCTACAACTATTTCTGACTGAATGAGAATACGAAGACTTAAAATTAGATAATAAATAGGTATAATAATAAAACTTGCTACACTTAACAATAAACTTACTTGATAGTATCAATCATTAATAGTCAATGAGCTGAACAGTGACCCACTGCGCGTACCTGCTCAGATCATTTTATAATAATTATTATTATGAATTATATTTGCCAATTGAAATTTTAATGACAATTTTTAAGCATTCGCGATTCAAACGTCGACACTGAAATTATTATTACTCGAGAAAACTGATTATTCTCCGAATCATAGTAGTATTGTTTTTTTTTGATGTGTGACTTTCAGGAGTAAATTTGAATAGGATATTTGTGTACGTTTGTTTGTGAATACATAATATTAAATCCCATTCCTTATAATTTAATTCTTTTCATTATCGATCATTTAGTGTTGGTAATATATAGTCGTCATTTAGTAATATATATGTAAGCATATTATATAATATTATAAAAGTAAAATGTTGTAATATTGTAATTACTCTTTTCCCTCTAATTTTTATGACCCATTTCCCTGTCTATATCTGTGGATATAGGAGACGGAGACCAAATGGGTGTAAAAGATACTACATATATATATTATTATAGTATTAGTCTTATTTTATATAATTAAATATATATACACATATACTACATATATTGCTAAGATTAGATTAGGATTAGATTAGAAATATTTAAGTATTTAATAATAAAAAGTAGTATATAGAATAGTATATAGAGCATGAGTTGTAGTATAGTAATAATAGGGAGGTAATATAATATGTAACCACTTGAATATTAATTATGATTTTTTAGAACGAAAACGAATACAAAAATGAGGACGAGAACGATCCAAACTATATGTAACTATATTCCTCGCAAGTAATTATTATTGTATTATATATTTAAATATAATATAATGATAGCGTGGGTTACACACTACAACTCTATATTACTACACTCATGGGATATACCTCTATAACTGTAACTGTAAAACTCACTCGTCACCACCAGAGTGAGTCAAATCCAGATACCTATAAGAGACTTATATATCCACACCACATCCATAAATCAATATGTTTACCCATAGTCAATATATATATATATCTATATAGTAGAATCGGGGACAAAAAGGGACACAGGAAAGGATAAAAAAAGTTGTCAATCCATGAGATAATTTGTACTGTGTGATTCAAACATTACGGAGTTTATTTTTTCCCGGTGTAGTATATAGTATTTAATTAATTATAATTATATTTATATCGTTTCTTATGTATTGTATGCATTTGTCCTGATTTAAGGTATGTACCTATGTATAACTCAATGTAAAATAATTATAGAGTCACAATCATTGTAATAATAATAATAATAGTAATAATAACAATTAAAAATTATGTGTACATAATATATAGCATTTTGAATTCCTACTACTTTTCTTACTGTCGGAGTTTTTGTCTGTTCTGCCTGCTACTAGTAAAGTATAACTAATAACACTATCTGCAAAAGCAATAAGTGCTTCGGCTGCAAATGTCTATAAATATGTATTATTATATGTATAATTATCTTATATTCTATTTTTCCTGAAAATTCCTGTGTCTGCAATGTGTCTACTACTAAATGTGAGACTTGCCAAATAGTACTATTATTTTTATGTATTATTATATGAAAAACTAGTTTTGTTTCAAAATTTGATTAGCTATTTATCTATCTATGCGACTCATTCACATGGTAAATGATCCGTTTGTAATGTAAGGTATAATTACATACTGTATTTTAGTATATTATATTGTATTGAAAAGTTTCCTGGATAATACATGGATGTATATATGCCTATATAGTTTATAAACATGTATGAATAGGTCCTGTACTCGTACTCGTAAATAAATACTTTTATTCCCTTTTTTTACCATTATTAGCACTTACTAACACTAACAACTAAACCACGTCTCCTAGTCTGCTCGAGTCTACCAGTAATAATATAACGAACCTCTGAGAGATATCTGATTTTAATTTTGTAATTTTGTTTTAATCATATTTTATTTTCTTAGTTTCTTCTAATTCCTTTTATTTTTTCCCTATTTAGGATGAACACTTAAAATGTTTTTTTTTGTTTCTTCTAAAAATATTGTATGCCTCCACTAAGTTGTAAGCCATAGCCCTATAGTGGGACTACATAGCTCTAACCACTTAGGTAGTATAGCTGTGGGCTTGTAGGTAGGCAATTAATTAATTATAGGGGTATTAAACCATGTGGACTACTATAATATACGTTGAGGTTCAATTCTTGACGTAAAATAATCACAAAGGTTTTTTTGTCTGTTCCAATCGAAACTGTAAAATGTTTTTTTTTTAACTTTTAATAATTTAGAAATTAAAACTTTTTAAATTTAAAATGTCATTTGTCATTTTTATCTCTTTATTTTGTGATGATTTTGATTTTAAAATTCATGTCTTTGTTCTTTCCATATTTTTATTTTATATTAATATTGTTATTTTTTTTTGTCTGAGTCTCACGTTCAACAAACTCAAGAGGTTTTTGCTCTTGTCTCTTGTTAGTGTTGAAAATATATGTGTGTAAGTATAAATGTAGGTAATTCTATGCTTGTCGTCTGTACTTTACGAGTAGTACTCATACACTGACCTTTATGTATGTAAGTCTAAAAGTTATTTCCTGAGACCTGAATGTATATAGACACTAAATTACGATATTTTAACGATTGATTTGTTTGTTTATTTTTTTAAGAATTACGAATATCAATTACACAGCTAATGTTAATAATAGTTATTTAAATTGTAAGGTTGTATGTAGATTTTCCTGATATAGCGCATTTTTTCATGAATTTCCATGAAGGTGCATTTATGTAATGGACTGAACATTGGGAAATGACCGTTGAAACTCTGTTATACTTTGGCTTTGACCACATAAAACATATATACAAAATACAAATACTACAAACATTTAGCTATAATCTAAGTAGCTATAGGTAAATATTGAAAAATAAATTGCAATCAAAATAACAAATAATACTCACATGATGTCACGTATGTCTTTTTGAGAAAATGTCACCGCACTATAGGCACTGGCATCGCTCACATCACATCACATCATAGTTTAAATCCTCATCTATTTATTTTTTAAGTACCATGTACTTGGGACACGAACTCTGAATCTGTTTATAATGTTCAAGATCAAGAATGAAAGATGTTTCCAATTTTGATTTTTTTAATTTTGAAATTTTCAATTGTTTTTTAGTAGTAGTAGTAGTAGTAGTAGTAGTAGTAGTAGTATCTTGCTTTTGCCTTTGCTTTGTGGGTAACTGAAAATTGTATAAATGAAAATATTTTGTTGTTTTTAATCGTCATCGTTGAAAATCTCAATAATTATTGCAAGCAGTTTTGAATTTTAAGTATATTGTATTTGTCTTCAAGCTATAGTTAATTAATTTCAGCGTCAATTACATAAATACATTTCATTTCCCTATGTATATATATATAATGAACCTTTTTATTACTCCTTCTTGAGTTCAATTTACATACTTTTGGAACAAATTCCTATTTCACCAGACACCCGAACCAGACCACGTGAATAACCCTCACCGATCAAATATGAGTAAAATAATAATAATAATTGTAATAAACTGTAAACTGTTTAAAATGAAAACAAAAAGCGGCGATGTGAATAAGTACAGATTAATATAGTAATTTATTGTAGATTCTATACTCATTAATTAATTAATTAACTAATAGCTTGCATGCAACGAAAAACGAGCGAAACGACAACCTTTTGTTTTTACTACGAGCGGCTGCGGGAGCGACGATCTACACAATGTGTCAGTTTAAAATATAACCTAAATACCTGTAATGTTAGCACTTATAGTATTACTATCCGTTATGTCATTACTCATTAGTTTAGTAATTATTTTTATATTGTTTGTCTTGTATATTATACTTAATAACTGAGCTGAGCCTACAAATTATGCACTAACTGCTTGATTCCTGAGAATGTTTGGTGATACTTGTAATATAATATAATATTCTGTACGTAGAATAATAATATTCATATTAGATTGTAAAGTTGTATATAGTACTTAAATATTAGTAGTAGTAGTAGTGTAGTAATATTGTATTTAGTTAACGTAAGGTATTTCATCAACAACTAATGTAAGAAGTTCAACTTATATTTTTAGTGTTCTGTACTTGCTCAATAAAATATACCACGTTCGACGTTCATGTTTGACGGTAAATAAAATAATATAGTTACTACTCAAAATAACCATACAAATAATAGTAATAATAATAATATTATATTATAGTAAAAGTAATCCCTGCTATATGATTATGATAAACTAAAAAAATTGTTATTTGTATATTGTAAGGTATGTACAAATACGTAGAGTACATACAGAACTAGTGGACTAACAAAACAAACGAAAAAAAGGACTAAGTTAAAAACATAAGCGTAAAATAAAAACATGTATACATATTTGTAGGTACTTAATTATACCCATGTACCTAACTAATAGACTCCTGCACTGATAATTATATACCTGACATAAAAATGTAAGACGAGAACAAGTCTTATTATTTCTTAACTCTTGACCATGATGTCCATGATCAGACAGAAGGAAGAAACTCAATAATAAAAAAAAAGAGGCAAAGCAAATCTACACTCTGTATATTTAATGGCGGCGGCGGCGGCGACGGCGGTCAAAATGAATATCTCGTCAACTACTCACTATCGGCAAACCATAAGGGCCACTCCAAACAATATTTAATAGATTTTTATGAGTTCATGTATTAGTGTCATCAGAATCCCTGTATGGACACCCCAGTCTGCTCTAATTTACTCCTAACTACGGACTCGATCATCTGTAGTAAATAATAATACGAATCTAACCATTGTCACTGTCATGTCCTGTCCTGTCCAGTTATATACTGCTATATTCTGCTACGACAAAAAGGAAAGGAAACCTACAATTATTCTAAAAGTCCACCCAACAAAATCATTTCGTTAAGAATATTGTAAAATCAATTTTGATTCATTTCAACTCCCTGGTCTCCCTGCCCTTGTCACCATAATTATTATTCTAATTGAGGCTCAAATTGTTTAATACACACCGAAATACATACTTTTCCGGAATCTATACCAGCTATGGAGAGTGGGACCAGTACTGGTCCTGGAGCTATAGTACTTGACTTGGATTTAGGTTTTTGGATTATTACCAGTAAGAATTATTATTACAGTGATTAGAATTTTGGATATTTAGTAGACTTGAATATTTGGAACATAATTTTAAATTTTCAAATAATTCCATGAGATAGCCGGATTCAGGTCGAGCCCAAGAATAATAATTGGCAAATTGCTAAATATAGTAAATACTCTGGCAATTTACACTCCACTATTAATATTTGGAGACTCCATTTAATTACATTTAATTGTCTTTACAATAATCAAGTGTCCCGACTGTCCGGATTTACAAGAGTGCACATTAGTGCACATACCAAGCTTGTATGTACATACATGGAATTCCATTTCAAATTTTAACCTAATGCATATATGTATCAAACCGTTTTGTTTTCGTCTGGCCTTTGTTTTGACTGCGGTTTGTGTGGCGTCCAACTATAGACACCTACTGCCACGTACATATTACGATATCATTGTATCTCTTCCAGACAGACGGAAGTGTAGTAGTGAGCCGAGCTCTACTCTAATTTCCAAAGCCAAACCCAGATCTGAACATTTGAAGTGACAATTAATATAATTTGAATTTGGGAATTCGGATTTGGATGACGTAGACGGAAGCGGACACGGACTTGAGGAGTTGTAACAACCCCACAGGAAAATAATATAATGACACATACACATACACATGTATTTAGAGCTCCTATGTAATTCCCTATCCCAAGGCTAACAGTTTTAAGAGTAACAGATAGTAGTTTTGACGGGCTCTTCCCGGACATTGTGGCGTAAAAAGTAAACAGACTATTCTATAAGGAAGGTTGGATATATATAATTATATATTCCTACAGTGCTAGGAGGCAAGAAGGCTATGTCTATACCATACTGTGATATAACTAAATCGTAGTTCCCTCCACGAGGAAATAGTTTACCTACAATTATACATTCTTGCTTTTTATAGATTTTAATACATGTGTATCTAGCTGAATATTTTGTAAAATTGCAGACTTGAAATCAAAAGAGGTATTTTGTGAAACGCCCAAGAAAATAATCGCATAACGCTCATCCTTTTTAAACTATATGCAATTATATTTTACCTGGGCTGGGTAAAAGGTAAGCTACTCATATGATATATTATAGGCTACCATATAACAGTTTCTTTACGGTAATCGGTAATAAAATAATTATAGACAGACAAACTAAAGTGACTCCTATGACTACGCACAGGGACTGTGTGAACTGAACGCGACAAAAGACCAAAAAAAGTTCTGAAATGAAAAATACTGAGAGGATATGCGTTTAGATAAACCGGGCTGCGTTACTGGAATAGGGATAAGGGTAGTAGTAATGACAGTGAAGAATATTTGTAGACGACGTACAAAAATACCTAGGTAACCTTCCATAAATAAAACCCTGAGTATGGAATTTGGAAGAGGAAAAAATTGAAACTGAAAATTGCTAAATCATGTAGAATTACTCGGAACGTAATAAGCAGTTGCTATTTCCCTCCAAGGAACGTCTCCCAACTTCCTCCGTCAACATTCCAAATATCCAAATAACCAAACAAACGTCTTTAATAATAATTGCTTTCAAAGCTCAAATTTGAATTTAAAGTGAAATATGAAATGATTAGAAATTGAATTTCCTTCCCCTCTCACATGGGCTAGAGACAGTCGTACAGACAGGGCGTACTTCTCCTACTGACTGACTGAGAGTGGAGGGAAAACAGTAGGAGCTCACCATCACCATCATCAAACAAAAATGTCAATTCTCTGCCTGTGCCGAGACCGGGACCGGCACGTCAAAAACCCTCCTTCCTGCTCCTGTCAACCTCTTCGACTCCAAGCCGAAAGCCCGAGGTCGACGCTGGTGGCAATTGGAACTGGAGAAAATATAAATACAAGACCAGCACATACGCAGTAGGGAAAAGACGCAATAATAATATAAATAGAAAAATGGGGAACATACTGTGCAATTTTAAAATGGAGCACCTACAGACATATTATTATTATCCTTATTACGACTACGACAGTGAAGGTCTCTCTATAGTCTAGACCATAGACACCCACTAGACGCGAGGCATTCTATAGTCTCTCGAATTCCAGTTTTGTCTCTGATTTGACATTTGAATATTGACACAATAAAAATATAATTACGTTGTTTGGGATTTTTGGAATTACACGCTCGAATTCGAATTAAATGTAGCTCACTTATTTTCGTTCTCGTATCAATATCGTACCTATATATGACATATGACTGAGAATGACGTCTCCCGATTTGTTCAACAAGGAACTGAGAGTGCACACAGAGGCACTGCCCCCCACTCACTCCCACATTCAGCTAATCACAAATTCCTTCTTTATTTCACAGAGTCGAGAATCAACTGTCAATGAAGGGAGGAAGTCTGTTAATGTAACACTCAGGTAGGTATGGGCACCTGGGTAGGTAATTGCAATTCATTTTCTCTACCACGCTCAAAGCTCAAAATTAATATCTACAGATTCCAAATCAAACGTAGAATAAATTCTCCGTCCCAATCTCTACACATATTAATATTATTATTGCTCAACGTCAAAATAATTAAAACCAAAATGAATTTCGCGACTCTTTCCCTTTAATTCCCGTCCTCTGCGTACATAGACATGGAATTTGGCAGAGTTGAATAAAAGACAGACGTTAAATGGCTCCAATTAATTCCACTGGGTAGTCACTATGTCAAATAGAAATGTACGAAACTATAAAATACAAGATTGTTGACTCTTCCTAAGAGTCCGCAGTATATTGAGAAATGAAATCATTTTTGTCTGCCTCTCTCTGATTTTCCTACTCTAATTCTGACAGCGTATGACATGCAATAATAATAGCATACTACATGCGTAATATGACGGCCGGGCCGAGGATTTAAAGCAAGAATAAATGGGAGCATAATATAGTATACGTGAAAAATGGAAAAACAAATACAAAGAAAGTATAAAGTATTTAAATTTTGACTAGACGTGAACTGTAAAGTAAATTGGAGACATTTAGACTGTTAGCTACTCTTATTCCTGGACTTCCCTGCCTTCCTGTCTGCCTGTCTTTCCTTCTTTTCTCCCGAACGTCAACGCATAGTCCGCAACTAAGTATGTACACGTGGAGAGGTTTTATTACAACATCAGCCTGCCGCCCTGCCATGGCATGACATGGCATGGAATGGCATGGCATGCCATCGCAAGGCATATAATATCACCTCGGACTTTTGAAGGTCTGATGGATTGAATATTATAAAATTTATAGGGGATCGCTTTGAGAGCATGGAAATGTTTCATGGAAATTATTATTCCCTTTGCCGTTCATCATATTGAAAATGTCAAGTATGAAAATGCTCTGTTTATTTATTCATTGAGGGAGCTTCATGTATGTACATTTTTAATGTGCACATACGTTCATGCGTAGTTCTAGTGCAAGTGCAGAGACAGAGAGAGAGAAACTATAACCGTACCCAAAATCCCGCACCAAACTTTCGGCAAGAGTCATAAAATCGTAAATAAAGCGTAGAAAGAAGAAGAAGACGACGACGACGACGAGGAAGAAGCGTGCAACGACTGTTGTAGATTGTATAGTACACTACTAGAGTAGAGTAGGCAGTCGTCGGGTCGCTCTATCTCCACTTCCTACGCGCGGTCTCCATTGCAGGCGGGCTGGATTTGGGATTTGGATTGGACCATGCCATTCCCATACGGACAGACCCTGAATATTATTATTATATACATATAGAGGCACTGTAACATTTGCGAGTCGCATTCCATTCCATACCTATACTCCTCTCCCACTCCCCACATTTGCATTATCAGACCATCAATTCCATACCTAATGATTAATGTATCAGGAGTCGAAGTTGGAGTCGGTGTCGGTGTCGGCCCGGCGGTTCGGATACTCATATTATTCGGATCCATAGCACAAATCTAGAGCTGTCGAATGTGGAGCTCAAGAGCCCCAGCACTGCAGCTACACATAACCAACCCATATGTATCAACTGTACATCCTTCTTCCCTTCCCTTCCCCATTTCACCATCCCATGCTATTTTGTGCAACTCTGGAGCTCTACATTCTTACACTCGACATCGACTTCAACTCAGGCTGTGGCTCTTTTTTTCTACTTCTTCTATATGTTTTGTTTAGGTTGCAATCAATGAGCCAATATCTCCTCCGCCTTCCTACGAAAGGCTCCCTTCCGATTACGAAATACAAACGAGGAGAAAAAAAATCTAGGTAGGTAGTACGTTCCCAGGTACCTACACACATAATATGAAAAAGGAATTCTTGGGAAGCGTCTGACTGCTCTCTCAGAATCTGTTTATGTTCATTCCGTTCCCTTCTTTCATTTCTCCTCTTGACTCTCTCAGCCAAGATAAACTCTCGTAAAATATAATAATATGCTCAGCTTTTAAGTTGTTTCCCTGGAATTCTGACACAACCGCCCACCTCCTCCGTTCATAATGTAAATACGGAATAACGGAGTAGGGACATAAACTTGCACTCTGCCTCCACTCTCTACTATTACTCCACACATCAAAGCCCATGTGAGTGGAGAGCAGAGGCTTCTCCATTCGGCTTTTGGTTACGCTTACGATCTCTCTCTCTCCCCTACTACGTGCATAAATAATGGGAAGGCCACGACGCTGATGAACTGAATGCGAATGTGAATCCCTCGCCTCTCAGAGCATTCGTATGTAGTTGGGTGGTAGCTCACAGAGTGAGAGTCATAGAGAAGCAGCAGCACTGAATGTGAGTTTCCTTTTTACGCCGAAATTTTAGTAGAAATACAAATAATACAAACCGACTCACAGACAGGCGGACAGACCAACCCACCAACCCAGGAAAGTCGACTTAGGATGGACTTGGACTTGATTTCTGCAGAATGAAAAACTGAATGCGCACACCTCTCATCCCATTACATTGAGATACATAGCAACCCGCTCAGCCCACAGTGGACTGCAGTCCAGAATGAGGAGAGACAGAGATGAAAATGAAACGTAGTATCTGAGGAAGGTATCTGCACAGAGTGGAGAGATAATAATACAGTGGAAGAAGTAAGGTACATAAGGATTTAACCCACTACCCCCACCACTCCGACTAGGTATATGGGCTATAGGGCGACTAGGTAGTTCCATGGCTTTCCCTCACTCCGCCTCCACCACCAGATTTCCCACTGATTTCCTTTCCGGCAGCGAAAGAAAACGCATAAAGGGAGAAAATAGAATTTTCCCAAAACCGGGACAGAACCTTGTACTCTGTATACTGCACATTTGTGTGTGTGTACTAGCTAGATATAGTCTGCATGCACCAGGACACGGCTCTCGGCATGCTCACCGCCCTCAAAAGTGTACGTACTCAATATACATATACTTCATCCTCGACTATAGTCATAGTAGTGCTGCTTGAGAAAAGTGGGGAAAGTACCTAGCTACGACGAGAGCTACCTACCTACCACCCACCCACCTCCTCCGTCTCTTTCGCTCGCCGTCCGTAGTAAAGTAGAAAGAGAAAGAGCGTGTGTAGTGAGTAGAAAGTGGAAAGGGGCGAAAGGAAAAGCAAACCATGGAAACTATCAATGTTGACTTTGAGTTTCATTGGATTCCCTCGGGTACTGCGTCATAATCACAAAACTGCGTCTCTACAAAATCATCCTATGCAGTGCACATGACTTGGGAAGTTCACGATAAGGTTGAACAGAATGCAAGCTTGCACTCCTTATGCCCTTTGTGTGCAGAACAGAGATGAAAGGGCTTGTTCTCCTATGTGCGATGTACTTATGGATCTTTTCGCATCCCCGCCCTATACCTTATATGCGTCCATGTATGCACTATAGATATATGACTACACCCAAAACGACTCTCTCTCTCTCTCTCTGCAGCTGCGATCTGCGATTTGGTAATGCGTTGCGTTCTTTTGAGCGTACATGTGTAGGTAGGTACTTCTGAACAGTTTGGACGACCAACAACAGTAACAGTAACAGCAACAACAGGACCAACTACTAACAAAGATACATTACAGCACATCTCACAGGATATTTATCCACTCTCCAAAGCCCACAGTTGGTCTACAATACGGCAATATTTAGCAATAGATTTTTTTCCTCTCTCTCTCTCTTTCACTATGTAGCTGTTCCTTTGAATTCAAATTGGACGACGAGCTCGAGTTCGATCTCGTATACCTACTTGGTATTTTTGAGCTAAAGAATCGTAGAATTTATTATTCGACTACATGACGCATTTTAGGATGAAATAATAATTATATTTGCTATTTATTCGAAGCTGAGTGCAAGTACAAAGGAATTTTATTTAAACTATGTATACTGTGTGGACTCTCCCCCTGCCCTCCCTAAAGAAGTAGGTACTCTGCACACCACGTTGTCCCTACTAACCTAATAATATTATGATTTATATACCATTTGATATTTCATAATCTGATGCAGATGCTTATTATACTACATTTTCCCCTTCTGCTCCACTGCCTGTCTTTGACGATGTCGATGTCGATTTCGACGTCAATGTCGATGATGGTGATGTACCTCTTACTATATTAGTCTAGTTATGTAGTTGAAGGTATCTAGCGAGTGAGTGAGTGAGTGAGTGGCAAGAGCACTCGTCTAGACTTTGTCCTCATTTCCTCATAACCCTCAAGAGTAGCGAATTGGAATTATGGAAATGGAATGAATAGAAACATACCTATTACAAGTTGGATGCAAGTGTGTGTCTGGAGACGAAAATACGAGAACAGTTTAATACATGATTAAACTGTAGTGTAAAAATATGTAGCAGAGCGACGGAACTCCTCATATAGCCAGGCCCAGAACCAGAACCAGAACTCAAACCAAACCAAATCATACCATATAGGGCAGGGAATGGCACGGCAATTCGCGATATATGGCTAGATATGGCACTGACACAATATATGGGTCTGCTACTGTGTGTGATGTGATAAGTCAATGTCGAAGGTTGAAATTGAAATTGAATTTGAGACCAGACGTTTTCGTAGTAGGTAGAATATGCACCTACATTACAGAGTACGAATCGGTCTGCGACTCACAATCAGTTTTTAGTTCGGTATCAGCTCAACTCTATACGTAGGTAGTACAAAAGGACTGATTGTACAGTCCGGCTCTATTTATTTTATTTTGGTTTATTACGCCGCGCCGCACCGTTGACGACACCGTCCTCGTCTCGTTGACGTTGTTGCTCTCGTAATAATAATTATTATTGTCGACGCGGATGTTTTCATTTCACACCCTCATGCAACCATACCAGAGCACGCAAATACGGAATGCACAGTGATATTAATCAACAGAATATTTTATACTTTGTAAATACACATATTTGACATTGAAATTTTAAATGAAAATATATAGGGACAAGAGTCGACACTCGGCCAACTCCTGCCTTACACGAAGCTAATAATTATTCGTTTAGTTTTAATCCAAAATCTATATCCACAATAGTACTAGCACCAGAATCAGGACCAACGCTTGTGTCTGAAGGTTCTATAAATTGTCCATAAAGCTTAAAATAAATATTCGACTGATAAAAATAAGCGCTCAGATTAATACATGTACTTACATAAGGATTGTAGTAGGTAGGACCTTACATAATTTTAATATACAGACAGAAAATGTTGAAAGTTCAAGATGAAGTTCTCCAATAATTCTATATAATCTACACTGAATAAAAAATAAAAAAAACTGCGTTCTACTTAATGTGTTTTCCTAAATAAAAAAAACTGAGGAAGTGGTTGGATGCATATGTAATGTATAATATTCCTTGTTGCTATTTTTAATACATAAATTAGTTTACGTTTTTACGTTGTAATTTTTAAATATGGCATCTGGTATATAATGTGTACTTTAGGATTTAAATTTGTAAATGTTTCCATTCTGTATTACATACCTATTCATAATTAGGCATATACTACAGCCTACTGCACTCCCTGCTATAACTATACATATTAAACAACCAATCAAGCCTTACTGAGGCCCAGTGAATAATAATAATTAATATTATTACAGGAGGTAAAACACTAAAAAAAACTGAATTTCCATGTCCCAAACATCACTATTTCTCTCCGTTCAAGTCCCAAATCCTTTTGTTTTTTTAAGAAAATGACTAAAAATGAATGAATTTCGTCAACTTTTACATTATAAAAAAATAATCAATAGCCATTTATATAAGTTGTAAGTTTTTTCACACACTGGCTGAGGAGAAGGACAATGAAATATTTGTTTTTTTTAAAGAAGAGTTTTGCATTAAATATTGAGATTAAAACAAGATTCAATTTTAAATTAACCAAAATTTTATTATAATAATATAGCCAAAGGTAAATCGTTATGTTCTTAAATTATATTTAATACTTAAGAAATTTTAGTTTAAAAAAACAACTCATGTGTATGTAGAAATGTAGAAAATTGTTCAAGAGAAGAAGAGTTGATTATATAGATTTTTTTGTAAACTTCAAAATACCCGTTTGAAAATATTGAAATATAATAATTATGTAGCAAATATATATATATGTATGTAGGTAATATAATAGCACAGTTAAAATAACAAGTAAACACAAATGTGGTTGATGGAGGGGGGAAAAAGAGGAGGGAAATGAGATCTTGAAATGAAATCTTTAGTGATACTTGCTTGATTTAGTTAACCCGTAAAATGTCTTAGTTAGTTATATATATATGTATACTATAACGTGTTTATTTATAATTATTAAGAATTAAGATTACCTATATAGTTAAAGCTGTGGTCAACCTGAGAGTGTAACATAACTGACTTTAATTTTCTCTCCATCCACACGACATAATGTATCTGTGAGAGTTTAACTGTTTAAGTTTTCTTTTTAAAGTTTAAGTTATATAGCTGAATAGATTAGAAATATTTTTCGTCGTATAATATAATAGTTAAATTATGTTATGTAGTTTTTTTTTAAATATTAATATTTTGGTAATTTTATTATTTAATTTACAGTTTTTTTTGTATTATAAGTCGGACGACGCAAGACTTTAATCGGTAGATTATGATTACGAATTACGAGACTCGTAATTTTTTCTTTAGCATAGGTAGGATTTAATTTGTGTCGTCACCCGTGTCATTATCTCGATGTAGATATTGATATTGTTACTCTATAGTAGTATTAGTTTTAATTTTTTTGATAATTTTTTTCTTATCTTATTTGAAGATATATATTCGCCAATAAACAATTCTCATCCTGCCCTACCTCTAATTCTATAAGCATTGCTACTGTTTACCTTTAAATAATAATAATTAACAAACAAATAATGAGGATGTCCCTGTGTAAATTGCTTCAAAGTTTTTAGCCTTTTCATATTATGGTTATATATAGTCTATATATAATTATATAGTACTAGTAGTAGTAGTAGAATTAGTAGTTCAAGTATGAATAGCATCTAATATCTCTGTAGTCTATACTGTGTATGTATGTGTACCTACCTACTATGATTTACCTGAATAAGTTTCGTGATAAGGTTTCTTCGTTGAAAATTGTCTAAAATACGAGTACATATAATAATGCAATCAACTCTAATTATATACATATTCCCTTTTAACTCCGTAGCAGTAAGACTAAAGTAGGATAATTAAAATTGCTTTTAATTAGTGTTTTGAAGTGTTTGTAATTATAACATTCATCACAATTAACAAACTGAACCACATGTAGGATTAAATTAAAAATTAAAACAAACTTAAAAAAATTAAGGGCATAATAAGGATGAACTGATTTTACTCACGATCAGCAATGCATATACATATATACCTACATATGCCTAAATAAATTATATACCGGTATATGTTCCTTTTTGAAAATGAAAACAAAATAACTGAACAAACAAACGCGAAAAAAAACTAGACTAAAATTAGATATTTTGGGATTCTTCATGATCTAGAGGAACTGAATATATTATTCCAAGTGAAATGCATATTATAATACTTCTAAAAAACACAAAGTAGACTGGCTGAACACTGGGCAGAAGAAGAGAATAAGGAAAGCCCAAATGAAAATGACTTTTGTTGTCTTATTTTTTCATAAATAGATAATTTCTTACTCGACTTCTTCACCTCAATGTTGTTTTAGTTCCTGTTGTTTTTATGTGATTGTTAAAATTCGTATCAATAATCAATGCATGGATATATTTCTTTGACATCTTCTACACTTGTGATTCTGATATAAGTCCACTAGTTATTTCACTACTGCTACGAGGTTTTTTATCCTTTACTAAATGTCACTTTGAGTATTCAACTAAAAAAATGTATCGAATTATTATTTCTAACGATAAGATACACATGTTTAGGGAATACATTCAACAAGTTCAGAATTCGCGCGGATTCGGAATCGGACTGTTAAATCATTTTGAAGAATCATAGGGATTATTTTTTTTACACGTTGTAGATTGTAGTAGTTTTCCTAGTTAGTCTAATGTGTACGCCATATATATGTATATAATTATGTATTATAGTATATGTTATTTTTAAGTTGGGAGCAATTTTAAACTACACAGTAATTAGGTTTATGTATAAATAAATTCCAACGAGAACGACACAGACACACATAAAAACCACCGGGTTCGATCGACCTTTTCGACGAGCATCTGAGGTGTAAAGGTAACCTTATAGAGACAACAATTATTTTAAATATATTGTCCAGACAGACATTATATATACTTGACGTATTAGTAGTAAGCTGTACATGTAGACTAAACTACACAAACTTAAATTTCTTAAAGCTTTTTTTCGTCTTTCTTAACCTAGAGTGACACCATATGGTAATAGTAAATATGTATATGTAGAATTATTACCTAATTAGTGATTATAGTAATTATATACATGTATAGTATTAGTTTAAGCCTATTGCTTGTAGTATATATTCGACAGTTACTTATAGATATATATGCAGTTTTTACTTGTAACTATATAGTTTGCTACGGCTACGAGGTAGATGTATGTGTGTATGTATTGTATAATGTGTAGATAGCAGTAGCGCTGTATATGATTATAATTATTATCATAATCATGGTTTAGTTATATTTCCCTCCAAATCAAATCTTTTTTTGTCTCCTTCCTCCGTCGATAAAAATCGGTGATTTTTGAAGAGGGGAAGAGAAAAAAGTGTAAGATTATTGATCCTCCCTTCTTTCTTTCATTCCGTAGAGATAGTAGTTGTAGTTTCTTTTTTTTCTTTAAATAAAAATAGCAAAAAAATTATATAGTATGATCCCTGCCCTCCTTTGATTTGTATGTATGTTGTATATATTCTAAACGTAAGTTTGTTTTAGAATAAATTGTTTTGATTTTTTTCTTCTTGTCGTCGTATATTATAATACAGCTTCTTTTTTTTATTCACTTCCTCCTTCGTCTCTATTATATGCTTAAATATAAATATTATGGTTCTCTCAGAAATTTCTTTCAGATTACTCAACTTTTTTTTCGAATATATCAAAATGAACACATGTTGAGCGACCGAAGTTCACCTTCGACTTGATCTGTTCAACCTGAGGTGAAAGGTATAATTACTGTGTAGAGTAATTAAATTATGCATGCACCATGCAAAAAATGGTCTGTTTTGTTTTTTGTGTGTGTGTGACCGAGTCCGACTGACTGTCATCTCTCGTCACATCCATCAAAATGAACAACATTGTTGAAAATTTGCGAAAAAGCAAGACTTAAGACTTTTTTGTTTTGTTTTTGAATACTTGGCCTTTTCTTGTATGTGTGTAGTATGTGTAGGATTAGATTGTTTATAATGTATATACACACAATATGTAGTAGTTATGTACACACAGTAGTATGCACATCATCAGTACAACTGATGATCCCCCATGATTATTATTATGTAGTATATATTTATATATATATGGATGATGATACTCATAATATTAATTTAAATACTATGATGAGTCAACTAGTTATAATACATTAATCGTACGTTAAAATTAAAATAATAGTAAGAGAAATGACTAAACGTGATTTGTTTGATTGCTAATAAAAATTGTAAACCTGATAGAGTCAGTTCCAGTGCAACTCTCAACTGATTCTTTGAATTTGACACTTAAAAACAAAAAAAAAGCTTAAAAAGGACTTGATTAACTTCATACTGTATGATTTGATTTTAAGGGTGGAGCGGCAAAAAACAAACATTATTTTTCTCTGTTTCGTTTTGGTTGAAATTATTGTCGATGACGAGAAATTGAAATGGAATTAATTGACATCGACAATATTATGAGAGGAGAGAACAAGACAACTATACATTGGATTTGTTTTATTTTCAACCTAAATGGTTGTAGTAGTTGTTCGCATGGATGAAGGATGCCCACTTTTCGTTAGTATGGAGCATAGCCAAATGTCAGTCCATCGGCTTACTCCCCACACTACTTCGGGAGCTAGGTCGATTGTTGTTGCCACTTCCACTGTTTCCACTCAAAGGAGGGCTTTGGGGTGGTAAAGGTAAATTTGAAGAGGCTGCTGCGGCGGCCACAGCAGCTGCAACTGCTGCAGCACTCGCTCCTCCCATTCCAGCCACATTCATGCCGCCTACGCCAAGTGAACCACCAGAGCTTACCATGTGCTGAGTACCCGGCATTGGTATTCCGCCCGCTCCCGTCGCACTCCCGGACGATGCACTGGTCGATGTACTCGGACTCCCTTGACTTGGACTACTCGTCGTCGATCCACTCGGTGGACTTGCAAAGGGCGGCGGAGGACCGCCAGCCTCCGGATTCATATGAGGATGATGGAATGCTCGAACTCCACCTAATAAAGCCCGATGTTCTCTTGCCACGTGACGACGAACAGTGTTATTTCTTGTGAAGGTTCTTGTACAGAAGGGACATGGCACCCGTATCCCCTGATGACGCTGTCGTATGTGAGCTCTCAAATTCGTCTCGTACCCGTAAAGTCGCTCACAGAATGGACACTTGAGTTTCTTACCTAGTAATGTCACCACAGAATTTGGACCATTAATAATTTTCCTTCAGCCCAAATTCAGAGTCCGACCATCACCTCTCGTCACAATTTCAGACTATGGCTATTCAATCCATCTATTATATGCGCGAAGATGCTTATTGTTGAAGTAAATGCAAGTTTTTAGTTTTCCCGAAAAGGGGTAACTGTATCCTCAGTGAAAATTGGGAAAATCTTAATCAAACAACTGAGTGGCAAGAGTAAAGCAAAAATTTAAGGCTACTTTACTTTTTGTATAATAATATTGAAAGGAACTCTGAATTAGTTGCATCTTTGATTTTCTAACTTATTTTTAGGAAGGGTAAAATACGAACGAATAGCTGACACATCATTGCATTGCGAGGATCATGCGTATTTCAAGTGCAAAACTTAATTTAGTATTAAGCTTTGTCACATGGGCTGTGGAGGCACTTTGCGAGAAATAGACTCTGATAAAATCATATTTGATTTTGGTCCACTCGCCCGGCCAAATCACACGGCAATGAATACATAATGCTGTTCTTAGACATACAAATATCTTATCTTGCTTACCCGATTTTCCAACAGCATTTACTCCCAAGTTTTGTAAGAGACTGCAATTTCCAAAACCTTCAAAAAAAATTGCAATGTCAATGGTACACCTTTACATACATTTAATTTGCGATTTTGACATTTGTGTTTTTTTTTGAATTTCTGACAAGTATTCATTGTAGATTGCAGTGCAATTCGTCCAGTGCATAGTGATGGACCAAAATCAAATAATCTAATATTGCTAAACTGCTAATAGTAAATGATCTAATAATAATTATGTCAAATGTGCCAGTTATGCGCGCGCCACCCAGCACATTAGTATCCCTACTCAATACTATACATACTCATTATGCACCTTCTATGTAGGTTCTCTGTCTCTATCAAACAAGCTTACCTACTTGCATGAATCTACCGAATTACTGTTCATGACTGTGTTCATGTCACTCAAACCGCACTAAAGAAATTTACTCCTGTAATGCAATAATCTTTTGAAATGTGTCAGTAGTGCGTGCGCCACCCTGTTTCAATATACATACTCACTAAGCATATCTCACTTGTTAGTGTAAACTGAATGCACGGGATGTAGGTATACCTTTCATACATGCTCCTTTTAAGTTGCCATATATCACAAAACTAGCTCAAAGCACTGAAAGCCTGGACGGTTGAGACACAAAGCCTTTGTTCTGATGCTGAACTTGAGCGATGCTACAACCTACAATGTCATTCTACTATTTTTACTGGACATGTTAAAAACACATTCAATTTAGCAAACTGAACTCGCAACGTCGTCAAGTTTAAAAAATTGGTCAGGCATTGCTTCAGCTCATTTGTAATTGATAATGTTTTTTTTCAAAAACATACATATAGTTTTATAGCCTTCCTTAATGCGTACTGAAAAGTATTATATGCAATATGCACTCACTATGCGCTCTATCACTTTGGAATCTATCGCACTTCTCCCCGATCGCTTCTACCCCGACACTTCTCCCTCGACGTTTCTCCCCGAGAAATTTCTCCTCAGTCCCGTTTCTCCCACTACCTATTTTTCCTTTCTATTGTCCTCCCCAGCCCCATTTCTCCTACTTCCCACTTCTCCTTATTTTATTTCTCCTTTCTCCCCTAAAGTTCTCCTCTGCTTCTGCTTCAACTTCGACTCAAATAACTTCTGGAATGAAAAGTATTCCTTCGTAAGTCAAAATTATTCTATACGTGAACAGATTTGCGTTAGTTTAAAAAAATATGTAGTGGAAATTTTATTTTAAGCAAATATATGCCGAACGTGGCATGATATTTTATGCACCTGTGTACTATAAATAACACTAGAGGTATTGAGAATGAGTTTTTGGTGGCAGCAAGGTATAGTGACTTTAAAAGTAAAAATTATTAGTATCTAACAACAAAGTAGGCATTATGGACTTACTTTTAGCTCACCTAATTTAGGGCTATTTGGTAAAAAATGAATAAAAACTAAAAATTGAAAATTCTACTATTTAAGCATAATATATTTGCTTAAACTAAAATTTCCAAAGTATATATCTGCCATCATTCATATTTTTTTAAACCAACTCAAATCAGTTAACGTATGGAATAATTTTGGCTTACAAATGAATACTTTTCATTCCATAAATTATTTGAGTCGAAGCCGAAACGGAAACGGAGGAGAACTGTGTGGGAGAATGGTACCAGAGGAGAAATAAAATAAGGAGAAGTGGGACGAAGGAGAAATGGGTCTGGGGAGAAGCAGTACAGAGGAAAAGTAGGTAGGGGGAGAAACGGGACAGAGGAGAAATGTCTCGGGGAGAAACTTTGAGGGAGAAGTCGACGGATATCATTACTTTGTACTATCTACCTCAATAAAGCTATCGTCATCAAAATCTACGGAGTCAATTACAAAACAATACAGCATACGTCTGAAGACAAAGACAGCTCTGCTTATATGTACTTGTGTAGAAAAAAAGACATTAAATAAAAATGTGTACATTACCATCAGCAGTTGATTGAGCATTATTTAGATTGAGGTCATGTTGTTGGGTATGCTGGGCGGAAATAGACGAAGGCGAAGGCAGAGACCATACATTGGATGGACCAGGTCCTCCAGCTCCTAAACTACCAAATGGAGGTTCGGATGGAGACAAATCCATCGAGAATGAACGCTGCTTTCCACCACTACCAGGGAATTCTTCATCGCGACCAACTTCAAGTTTGATACTGAGATCTGAAATAATCAGAGTATGAAACGTAGATGCAGATTGTTTGCAATTGAAGACTTGTGGTAAAATAGTATAATTTACCTTCGTATATTAAAATAGAACTAGAGTATTTTCAAATTACTTTACAGATTACACTAATCTCGTGATCTTCGTTAATCGTTATTTTTACGCAGTTCTTATCATAAACAATTTTACGGAAGTTCATAGAGATGCTCACATGTTATGAACGCACGCTATTTAATATTTATGCAAGTAAATATAAATACCTTCGGGCATGGTGTTTTCTGTACTGGCACTACGGATTTTCCGAATGTTTGGATTCTCCGTAATTACAATTGTTTGCTGTTGTTGTTGCTGTTGTTGTTGCTGTTGCTGCTGCTGCTGTTGTTGTTGCTGCTGTTGATGTTGCTGGTGACTTTGAGGTTGACCCGGTGATGAGTAATGAGGTTGAAATGGTTGAAATCCTGGACCCATGCTAGAACGACTTACGCTATTAACAATCCAAAAAAAAGGAAAATTAAATCGATAATTTTCGCCTTTTTCGCCTGTCTAATTCACACTAACTTTATTTTCTGTAAATTCTCTTTTTGGCGTTTAAAATATTAATGCTCAACCAACCTAGGATCAATTTCCATCAGCCTCGGGTTCATTGTTGGAGAAGGAAGAGGAATAGATGTTTTTTGTGGATGATGATGCCCACCATAATCAATATTTTCTGGAATGGTTCCTTCAGGACTTGTATGACGTGGCGATGTGATGCGAATTTTTTTCCGCAGTTTGTCATCGATATATAAGCCTGAAGAGAGACAGTCAGAAAGCCGACATTATACATATGACACTACGATGCAATGGGATCTAAATTCAAGATAATACTGAACTAAAAAAGTTAAAATAAAAAATAAGACAAAACTTACCCGAAGTTGTTGGGATGGTTGGTGGAGTTTGGGACGGAGAGGGGGATGAGAATGAGGTAGGTGGTGACTGGACAGAGTTTGTAGTTTTGTTCAGTTGAGGTGGCTGTGGTTGCTGTGATTGCTGCTGCTGAGGAAGCAGCAAGGGCCCTAAGGCTTGAGCTAGAATATTAACCTGAGAGGGTCCTGAAGAGAAAGAAGGTAATTTGACTTCTGATCTCTCTTCAACGACGTCGCTTGATATGCTGTGCAAATCATTTTGCGACAACGATAATCCTTTTACCTAAAGTACATTCATAAATAAATGTAACAAACAAGGGCGAAGGAAATATGATCAGAAAATATAAATAAAAAATCATGACTTCCGACTTTCGTCTGAACTTGATACGCAAAATGTAGGTATGCGTACACTGATTTTCTCTACAGTATTCATATTAGTATTTGAAAAGCATTTTTGTATGACGCTGACTTACTTGAAGCCTTTTGGCTGTTTGTAGGAAGGTATTTAAGTTGGCATCGTCGATGTAGACTTCACCTTTGTACATAAATTCTAGCAGAGCCCTGAGATTTGCAGCGCTGGTTCCATCCAGAATCACCACGAGATTTTGCGCCGTTGAACATTGTTCAAACAGTTCTTGGAAATGAACACTGCTTGCTGCGAGCACAACTCGGTGTGCACGGTAGCTTTCGCCTATGGAAGGAATAACGATGTAATTAATCATTAATGCATTAAATGTTGTTAATGTTTTTTGCATTTTATTTACTCTTCAAATATGATACGAAAATGATCTCGACATGATCATGACTGTGATCATGACCATGCCACGAAGTCGAAGTGCGAGTGACGTGATGAACAAATTTAATTCGGAATGCTGTTTACTAGGAAATTCATTAAAACCTTTCCTAGTAATAATAATGAAAAGTAGGGCTAACTTAACCACATAACTACACAGTTATGTTTCCATAGGCTAGTGAGATACTAACTAGGTAAATGTCGGAAATTTAAATTTTAAGAAACGAGGAAGCAAGCATACCTTCACAGAAAAGAGTTACATCTGCAAGACTTTCAGATTCAAAAAGTTTTAGAAAAGAATTTGCTAAATTGTGTCCGTAGTTACTCCATCTAAGATGAAACTGGTGCCTTGATGACATTCTTCCGATCGTTTCCACAGTAAATCTCAAACCATTACTGAAAACCTGAAATGCATTAAATAAAATCACCTTAATTAGATTATTATTAAGAGCAGAATACTAATCTTAGGGAAAAAACATAACAAGATTTCAAATTGACCCTACAATGACCTTCAATCCTACATTTCCTATGAAAGAACGTATAAATTCTCGCATTTTAGATAACAATAATTATAATTAGTTAGTGCCTAAAAATGTTAACGCATACTAAAACTAAGTAAGCCTTCAAATTTTAATATTTCGACCACCTACAATCCATATTTACCCAATATTAAAACTCACAAACTCTGAAAAAACTAACTAGTAAGTAGTACGTCCACTCTAACTAACGCCGAGGGTTTCTCAGTAACAGAAGAGTTTAATGAAATACAGGGAAACAATTAAATTAACAGCACATACGAGTGACCCTTAAAGAATATTCTTAAAGAAGCACGTTATATTTACTTCAGTCGTAGTATGCAGCAATGGCCGCACTTCAAAATAAAATATTTAGTAAAAGACAAAGCACAGGGGTTTACTACATCTACATCTACATCCATGCATCCTATTCTTACTCTGATGTTTCAAGACACGTGCAGACCTACACATCCCTTATCCTTCTTATTCATTCATCGACAACGACGAGCAACGAATCATTCCGGTTCGCTCAATCGTCGCATCTTTGTAAACTCTCTAGTCACAGGCTGTCGAAAACGTATGCGATCCAATAAAACACAAATCTTCTATGCACTCAACGTCGCCTGCATGGAAAACTGAATCAGATTCAAGATTCGATATCTGTAATTTTGCGTGGATCCAAAGTACTGACGGCTTCAGCAAGGACTGAGCTCTAGACTATTTACGTAAGATTCAACATCGGCATTGGCGAGGGTTTATCAGAAATCTAAACCGTTCAACATTCAATTTTCTTTAAATCGAGCATTTCCTTCCACTCAACCATTCAGTCACAATAGAACTAGACTCTCTACTACTTGCTTTTCGGAAATTACATATAAGCCTCCTAAACAAAGCAAGCTTGCAATGTGCCCAAATTTCAAAATGACTCCATACTAGAGCTATAAATGTGTGATATAATTATTAAAATCAAATGAATTAAAATATTACGAATTATTAATCTTATTGGCACTACAAGCTGCACGCTCTGGAATACTAAATATTTGGTCAGCATTTTTCTTAATTTTGTTTACTCGAAGATAAAGAAGTAAATCAAAAAATTAAACTAACACAATACACATTTTAATTTTCTGAACTTAGGAGATTTTTATATACAACGAAACATAAACCCCATTATAAATTGATAACAAAAATTACGATATTTTTTCATGTCATTCTTAAAGTCAATTTTCTGTCAGCGACATGACCAACAGAAATGACGTATGACGTATACAACGTTTACCTATCTCTAACAAAAATCATCTTTGTAAAATAGTAAAGTTATAACATTTATCATTTTCATGGGTTCTGAGTTAAGAATTCCTCATTCAATAAACAGCAAAAATTACTAGTGTAATAATAACGCTAATGACCGACACCTAAAGTGTCGAAGTGTCGATGAATTGCATCGTTAAGTCGTCCTACTAGTTACTAAATAATAATAGTAGTAGGTATCTATTTACGTAACTATCAACGTGAATATTTTCACTTGAAATACCTTGGTTAACTAATACTTTTCCCGGCCTACCCCATCCCCAATGATGTTTCGACGTAAATGGTTTCTAATTACAAGATAAACGAAACAAAGTTATCGAACGACTTCAAAGTTTAACATTTAAGCAGCCGCTTAAGTAATAGTAAAGTAATATGAATTGGTTTTTTTTTACCCAACACGCACCTCCTGCTCAATGCAAACTTAACTCATCCTGCCATTCCTATAACCTATTATGCATCTAACTATTAAGTCTAATATACTTGATTGAACAAATACTTAGTTTCAAGTTTCAAATGCATACCTACTTATATAATTAGAAACCCCTTTGCAATATTCCGTATTTTCCAAAATAAGTCTCGATGTTTCAAAAGCATACAAAAAAGCTATACTTTTCCATAGGTATTAGTATCAGTCTGTGGACACGCTTTAATTCTAATACCTTCGGAATTAAAACTGATTCCCTTACAGGAATTAAAACTAAATCCTAGGGAATTAAAATTAAATGCTTGGGAATTAGAATTAAATCTTTTGCATTTTAGTGCGCATGCGGAATTTTCATTATCTAAAACCAGCTATTTCAAAAGCGGGTAACTTTAAAATTACAATGTAGACATAATTCGAATTTTTTAAAACGATCTTACGACACTTACACGAGGCTGAAGTTATTAATTTCTATCGTTTCTATAGTTTCTATTTCCGTAACGTGACACAACATTTTCCAAATCTAAAATTCACCACTCCATATCTTGAACAGGCCAACTACGATCTATCAGGGACAACTAAGTTTTACACATTAATATTTTCTCTTTTCATTTTCACAAAAGTCATGCGCGGTCAATGTGATCTGTGATTGGTCCGCTACTTTGAGCGTGCGGCGGTTCAAATCGGGAGTTAAATAAAACTCCTTTGGATTTAAAGTTAATTCCTTTCCTTCTGCAGATTTAGTTTTACATTCCAAAGGAAATAGTTTTAAATCCTAAACAAGAAAACCAGTTTTATTTCCGAGGGAATTAGAATAAAAGCGTGTCCACAGACTGAGTATAAAGCTTTAATTTCTTCTACATTTTACTAACCAAGATTGAATGTGAGCCGGAAGAGGTGCCGAGTAGCAAAATATCAAAAATGCAAGCTCAGTAAATCTGCGCGATTAAGTTAGACAGCTTGATCTACGCATAAAAATTTGCAATGAAGACATTTTTTAGATCTGAAGTAAATTAAGTTAAGAAAGAACAAGGGTGAGTCAATCTACTGTAGATAGTAGTTTTTGAATCTCAGTGCCAAACACATTCTTTGTTAGTAATGTAGCTTTATCATACTACCTTAACACTAAGTAGTACACTAGTAGTTTGTTTTACTACTTACGATATGAATCGCCTATACCTATATATAATGCAGTGTTTAAATATAATTATAATACTGTAAAAGGATTGCATGTAAATACCTTAAAGGCTCCGAAACATAAATCTAATACATTTGAAAGGAGTTCTATTTATAGAGTTATTAAGTCATGGAACACTTTACCAAACACTTTAAGAGATTTCCAGACTGGTGCCTTTCGCCAAAGGCTATGTAACTGGATAATTGATTCCAGAATGTAAATGTCTATAATAATTACATCTATTTTATTTGTTACTACTGTATAATTCACCACAATTAATTTATAATTGAAAACTACTATTGTAATATAACGTGTTAACTTTCATTCTTTACACTGTAGCTTGTTGTCCGGTATCTGATACCATTAATTAAATTTGATGAATTACCTATATGACAACTGAATAAAGACACAAAGACATACTCGCGGGAGATTTTTTTTAATTTTTATCATATGTTGTGCGAATACATTAATTGAAACTAATATGAGCATACAATTAAACAGTTACGACGAAAAATAACTAAGCTCACGCTCATTTAGCAGACATGACTAACTTGTTAGTTTTACGGCTATAGTTTTACTTACAGGATTTTAACCGGATGAACCGGATCAATAATAATAGTAAATTCTTTTAAGCTTTCAGCTGAACATCCAAAAATTACGATAAACGTTTTATTTTCTCCAAGCAGAAGCCGGGATTGCCTTCGGCTGAGAAACCCCCCAAGTAAGTAAATATTAATAACTAATAATTTTTCAATTACATTTATGTGTATCTATACAACACAGGTCCTCGCTACCCAACTACCCACTGATTGTATCGAGTCAGTAATGTCCGAACCACCCATTACACCTGATTTGCGTTACTTGTAACTGGAACGGCCTTTATGCTGCGTTCAACGTTGCTCTTTTAACGTAAATTTTATACGATTTGCAAAGCATTCACAAAAAAAAATGTGTCCTCCGATACGGATCACTAACCGATTATTTCTTGGAGTTGCGAGTTGCACGAAGCACTCCTGATTCTATCCACACTTTTTGTTGTAATAAACACAACTGCACATAATTTAAGAATCAAAGCTGAGTACCGTTATTTTTCCCTTCACAAATCCATGAGTTACTCGAACTGACACTATACTTAACAAAAATACTGACTAATATTAGTTGGCAGCACTCTACAAAAAAATTACTAGGTAATTTGCATTTATTTGCAAAACACAATTCAATAAGGTACACAAAAAAAATAAGAAATTCGCGCGTCACTTAAAACTAGCTGATGACGAGTTGACGACATGTGACTGACTTTGGAAGTGGAGTCGTGCTGTTCTCGTGAGCTGCTGCAGTTGAGACAACTAACTCTTTTCACATGCTTTGCAGCTAATTGAAAAGTAACTGGCAACCGATATCTGTAGACTGTAAGTACTTGGGAAAATGCACAATTCACAATAACCTGCATCTCCCTACTCCCTCATGCTGGACGGAAATAATCAAAACTATTTAAACTAGGACCCCATAAGCCAGCCACATAAAATTACTACAATCATCTTGTCTATATAGCTATAATGAGATATGCCTACCAAGATTCAGAGACTACAGAAATTATAACGGGGAAAAAATTATAAAAAATACAGGGAGTAATAAGCGCACAAGGGAATAGAATTCCAAAAGTCCAAAAAATCTAACTAAATTGAAACTCTGCGGTGTCGGTCTGTGTAGTAATGCAGGAGTACATGATAATAATTGAGATTGGGTAGAATGTGGACGGGAAGAGTACAAAAACGGATGATGTGTGTGTGTGACTACTATAGGACGGAGGACGACGAAGACGTTGTGATACACGAGGGAAATGGATGAATGAAATTTGAGAGGTAATTTTGTGCATAGCTACTTACAATCTAGACACTAGACACTATCATCCCCCTGAATGAATGAAACAAGTGCGTATACTCACTCATCTCATCATGATGATACTACTACTACTACTACTACTGTCTGACTAACTATTACGTTCACTTGCATAGGTATATATATACCTACAAACACACACACAATACCACAAAGCTATACAGCATACTTGACGATAAAGCCATACATAAATACATGTACATTTATTATATCATATCAATGGTTACTGCAAAAGGTTGGGCTTTGCTCAAGTCAAACCCAATCAAGTCAATGTTAGTGCCGTTGTGAGCAAGTTAACAACTCTCTGATTCTGTGTACATTTATATAATATATAGATTTTTATGTAATTAAATGTTAATATTTATCTGGCTGTCTGACTCCTGGCTATGCTCATATACTGGTACTGAAGTAGGTACTAGGTAGTAGTAGGGAGTCTCCGCACAGCTCTGTACAGTCTACTCAACCCTTTACAATAGACTTGTTGTTACTAGCACTCTGGCCTGGGTTCCTTTCATTCATGTCATACTGCTATGTATGTAAAGGAATATAATTATTTATTATCTATAGTGTATTCTACACGACCAATACTATATGCACTCTCTTCCCGTGTTCAAATGATGATATAAATATGTGGAACAATAACGAACACATTCCCATTCCTATTCGTATTATTCCTAATAATCGCAGAGATCCTCCGCTCCTCGTCGCCCTCCTATTGAATTTCCGAGTTATTGCATTTATTACTCCATATGCATACACATAATATTATGTACGTAGAGTGTTTTTGTGGGTGACGGAAATCAAATTTAAAAAAAAGTGAGTCGTCTGAGTGAGTGATAATGCCCTAATGGAGTATTCAGTATCTCATTGGGAGTCTCAGTGTCAGACTCGCAGCACATACAACACACACGGTCTAGATTTACAGTCTGAGCAATACTGAGCATCAACGGATATACCTACTTATGTAGGTAGGTACATTATATTCCCAGACAATTGCATACAGTTTCATGTGATGGATCGAATAAGATATAATCAAATAATCAATTTTCAATTGACACCAAACATCGCATAAAAATAAAACAACATTGGGAAATTGGAAAAATACATACATAACAAAAATAATAACTCAACTTACTGTAGTAGCATAGCATCTACTTCTATTTTGGCAATATATAATTATTTATTATTATTGCAAAATCGCGATTCCTTATTAATTGACTCAAATCCGCGCCATTATCCCCGTCAAATCCTCACCATTATTATTATTATTAATATTCCTAATTGCTAAGTACACTACAATAATTATTACATTTATTTCTTTGACGTAATCCAATTCTACACTCCAATTTGAAACCTTATAGTCGAGAACGAGACCGACACCCAGACCTAAACTCAGGACGGAAACTCAAGAAACTTGGACGAAATTTCCAGAAAGAATCAAATGAAGGAGCACACCGGGACTGAGAGTATTGATATGACATTCGCATTCGCACTACAACAGGCGCACAATAATAACCACACTCGCACTCTGCACAATCAATTTGATGAGAATCAGACAGAATTCCGAGAGAGTACCTCCAGTGATACTAGGCTGAGACACATAACATTTTTATTCATTTATTTTTTATTTTTTTATTTTTTACGATTATCCTATTATTCACAATAACAAAACAAACAAGGCACAGCAGAGCAGGGGCACGCAGCAGACGGTCGGGAACGGTGTCGGTACGGTGGGTGACGACGACGATGAGACGAATATGAAAAGGAGAGAGACGAGGCGGCGATGGTTGAGAGTTGATGGCGTTGATGATGATAATGATGACGGAACAACATTTAAGGACGACCGAGAGAGAGAGAGAGAGAAGAGGACACAAAAAAAGACAAACTAAAATTACTGAAGAGGAGCAGTAGGAGCAGGAGCACACGGCGGACTAAATGCAAGTGCAGTGTTGCAATGCACCAAAAATATATTGCGAAATCCCATTGATTCACAAAAAGGTAGTAAGGTAGTTACATATATAATATATTGTACGAACACTTTAACTTCACCTTCTCCTCTCTCTATACAATATAATGATATGATGATGATGCTCCACTCCTCACGCCTCACACACTCACTCACCCACAGACAGACAAACAGGGAGAGATACAACTACTACTATTACTATAGTACACAGAGAACAGAGAGGATGAGTTTAGTTTTAGTTTGTCGTTTTAATAATTTCAAGTCCTGTATGTGGTCTGGCTTCAAATGAGATTGGATATGAGAGTGTGGATGTTGAGAGACGAGCAATCTATATTATAGGAATGTCGAGACGAGATTATCTGCGAGCACTGAACAAGAAGAGCAACCTCAACGGAGCAGCCACGCTGATAATAATATATAATAAAAATGTAGGTGTGTGTGTGTGTGTGTGTGTGTGTTTTTTTTTTTGTGTATATAGAGATAAATCCAACAGCATCCACCAAATCCAAATCCAACGAATGCAAACCAACAACGCAACGGTTTGCCTCCTCTATGACTTTGCTTTCCCGTTCAAAAATGACGACTGACTCTGCAGAGTGGAGTACACACACTATCCACTATAAAGTTAAAATATCTCCTGTCTGTAGTAGTGGGTCTGTGAGTAGTATGTAAGTTAAATGCTGTTTTTCTATATATTCCTCAACCAAATCCAAATCTATTTAACTACATAACACAACATAACAACTTTTAGCATTTTTCTGTCTGTCTGTCTGTCCGTCCGTCCGTCTGTCTGTCAGTCTACGAGTACGAGTGCCAGGGCCAGTGCGTTGAGTGTACATAATTATTCCCAGTCTGTAGTCTGGAGTATGTAGCTCTCATATGTGCTGTGGAGAGACCAAAACCAAAACCAAACCAAAGGCCAAAGTGGTAAAGTACCTTCATAATAATCATACATACCTAAGTAAGTAGGTACTAATGGTAATAATAAGTAAGTAGTCTAGTAGTCTCAAGTCTGGTAATGCGAAAAATGTAGGTAGTTTCTAACCGAGCGATGGATGGATATCATATTATATTATTGTGCATATCATCCTTAAGTACCTACCTACCTACTCATACTCAGAATATATAATATATCCGAGCGTATCTATCCACCAATATTTTTACACGCTGTATCCCAGTGCGAGAGCCAGGAGTATGTAACCACTTACACAGTCATTATGCAGAATTGGAGAATGTAGTTATGCTATTTTTGTTTGAATGTGTGTATAGATATATAATATAGGTTGTAGGTACGTAGAAGAACGTACTTGACTGCTTGAGTCAGTCAGTCAGAGGACTTTTTTTTGTACTTGAACAATGTATGCAATATAAATGAACCAACTCTATGAAACTACAACTACGATGCGATGCCGATGCGATGCGATGCGATGCAAAAAACCTTGCTTTTCCTTTAACTCTTCCCCACTACTGCATGGTATGCTGAATGTTTGCTATTCCATTTCAATTGTATGTATATTCCACATCTTCGACTCCTAATCTTCCTCTCCTTCTTTTCTTAAGACTTGTCATCGTCATTTTATTTTATTTATTCCTATTCGCAGTCCTAATCCTGGTCGTAATCGTATTCCTAATCATATTCGTGTATTTCTCCCAAATAAAATAATACCAACCCCAATACTCAATACTCAATAAATAAGAAACATGTAGCATGTAGCCATCAGTTTGCTCAGTATGTTAATGTGCAAAGATTCTGCTACGTATATTCCTCGGCGTAGGGAGGACTCTCAGCATGACAATTTACAATGTACTACTGATATTTCAAATGGACAGTTTATATAACTGATTATTAATTACTAGGCATTATCAGTATAATTATTGAATAATGAAAATTATAATATTTGATTTATTGAGTATTATGTGTATTATATATAATTACGCAATTGGATTTTAATGCTACCACCATACCCATACCCCACGAAAACGACTCCAACTCCATAACAAATGATATTACTATGAAAGCAATATAAAAAATAGGAGGACTACATCCACCGCTGCCTCCATAGCAAAGGAGACGACGTCGTGGGAAAAAGAGTCCGAGCCTCAGTCAGTTTCAGTGGAGTGCATTGGGGAAGACGAAGACGAAGAAGAAGAAGAAAAGGCGACGAAGAAGTGGTGGTGGAAGTACGCGATTTGAAATTTGAATTGGAATGACTGATAGAAGGAATGGCCAGAAGCTATAGCAAAAATATTATATTATATTATTATTATATTAATGTATCATCATCTCATCATCATCACCATCATCAGGATGACTGCTCGAGCACTAAGTTTATGCACATCCAACCAGTCGGCCAGTACCAGTCCTAGTCCCAGTCCCAGGTCCGAGTCAGTCATGGGAAGGATGGAGTGATGAGACAGACAGAGCAGTGCATTGCAATATCAGGTCTAACATTATAAGTAAAGCAAAAATGAAATGCAATGGAAGGAAGAGTGGTTGGTTGGTGTGTGTGTGCATAATATCGTATAAAGTATAAAATAGTTATTTAGTCCTCAAGTTTAGCTTGCTCAAATATTCGTCCTCCAAAAGTCAAAGTACATAGAGTGAGCATATATAGTATAAGTAACTAACTAGTAAAGTAAGTTGGATTTTTTTTCTCCCCTTCTGCTAATGCTCCATGTACACAGAGATATTATATTGTTTTATGTTCCGAGGGCTGCTTGCCGTTCTTCTGAAGGAAAAAGGACGAGAGAGTGTACTCAGTTACTCATCGTCATCAGATCAGAGTCACAGTGTACTGTACTCCATATAAATACTGCGTAATATCGTACTAAAGTACCTCCTTGACTGCTGAATTTGAATCCATTGAAAATATATAGAAAATATATTATAAGTAAAGTAGCATAGACATCCACACATTTTTTACATTCGGCATCTCCTTCTTACCATTTTACAATCCACAATCTGCAGACATCATATTGATATTATCATTTCATATAATATCCTTTTTTTTCTCCTGTCTCTCTCTCTCTCTGCATAATACCCCTTAGCACTGTACACTGCATATCAAATAGCAAAAATCCAATCCTTCCTGCTGCCGTAGTGCCGTGCATAAGTTTCCCCTCTAAATCTAAACGCTCAACTCCATGAGAGCCAGAGCCAAGACGAGTAAAATGTGAGTTGGGTTACAGTCTCTAGTGTCTCCTGGACTGCGTATAGTGCATAATGTAGGACTCCGTACATAATCATGTAATGTATGCACTGCGATTAGGATTGGGATTGGGAATGGGATGTGGAGTTTGTGATGTGAGCGATCCTCACATGCTACGCTGCTGTTGGATTTGGATTTGGATTTGAATGTGAATTTGAAGTTGAAGTTGACTGCGTCGTGTGTGCACAAAATTGACGGAGCCACAAAAAGGCGATGCAAATGCAAAAGGGAAGAAAGAGAAAAAGGTCATATAAAATGTGTGTGTATGTGTATGTGTGTGTGGACCGTAGTGTCTGACTACTATCCATCCACTATCCGTGAGAAGAGTATAATACGATATAGGAGGAGGATTTTAGGTTAGTATATCTCTATGTCTGTGTAGGTATGTACGTCCGTTGAGGACGTGGAGACATGGAGAGTGGAAGGCAGTGGGACTGGGACTGGGAGGAGGAGGAGGGACGGAGGATGTAGAGAATCGCATCATCATATGATCATGGAATGGAATCTGGAATATGGAATAGTTGTGAGTACAATTTTATAGACAGAGTAGTAGTAGTGGAGAAAAGAGGAGAGAATTACAGAGAACTTTGGAGTTGGACTTCGACTTGGGCTTCAGGACATGAGAAGAACGCAGCGACAACCTTCCTTCTTCTTCTCTGCTAAAATGCATTCCCCATCCATTTGCTTGCTCTAATGCTCCGCGTATATATTATATTGCCTTTGCCATTGCTGGGCTCTTTGGGTCTCAAGTTGCGTCGTGACGACGGACGAGGACTGCGATTATATTATATGATCATACTAGGCTTAACTATGCTACATGAGGCTATAGTACGAAATCGAGTATGAAAATAGGAATAATATGAGTAGCAGTCGTAGTGCGGTTCCCCATTCCCATCTCGTAGTAGCATATACTCTCCTAGTAAGTATAGTATATATAGTATATATAATATATGGTGGTACTGGTAGTTGTAAGTTTTAGTTCTCATCTCTCCCATCATCCCGCAGCCTCCGCACTCTCTCTCTCTCTCTCTCTCACACACACACAGCACACACATCCAAAAAACCAAAATCAAGTTGCTCGAACAACCTCGAACTGCAGTACGCACAATTCCTCCCAGAGCCAGCCAACCAGCAAAAGCAGCAAAGGTTTTGCAGTTTTGCAATTCACATCACACTCTTATACATCTCTCTCTCTCTCTCTGCCTCCCTCCCTCCTTACACACATCCACACAATCTACACACATTCGCATCGCATTCACATCCAGAGACAGACAAAAAAATCCATATCATTATTATGTGCACGTAAGTACCTACCTACCCACTACATACATCCCAAAGTTCCTTTATGATCTCCTTCAAGAATCCCTTTCAACTTCAACTTCTCCATGTGTATATTTACATACATATATATTTTTACATGAGCGCCTATACCAGGTAGGGATATATAATTTGTGTGTATATTGTCAACTTTGAATAATATAATACTGTATGCGTTGGGACTATTGGCAATTTACTTGAATACTTTGTGTTTTGCTGTTTATATCTATATTATGTGTCTATAAGATGTATTAAGCTACTGATACTGGATAGTGATATGGTAAGTAGGTAGGTACCTACCTAGTTCCTCTCCTTCCTTGCATAAGATGCCCCTTTGCGTTTTGCCTTTTTTTTCCCTTTTTGCCTTCCTACGGTTTGATTTGTCTTTCTTAGTACGTTAGCTCTTTTTGGCCGTGCCATGTCTACTGTAAAATCCTATCGTGGTTTCCTTGGCTTCTTGGGGTTTGCTGTACACAAATTCTGGTTCTCACAATTTAACTTTGAATTATTGGGAGTTGGGCATGATACTGTGTCTAAAAGTTCATAATATGAATGATGATAGTTTTTGTATGTAAGGATTTTTCTTGCATGGTTATTATGGTTATCGTAATCGTAAGACTGGTGCTTGGTCATACTCCTCCTCGTGGTAGATTACACACAGTGCGGAAGAAAACCAAATACAGAGATAATTTAGTCCTAGGTAGGTGCTACATACCATTTACTAGAGTAGTGCTTAATTATATTGGTGAACTATAGCACCGCATACTGCAAATCTGGTGTCGTTCTACTCGAAAAATGATGAGTTAATATTTAGTTCATTTTAATTGAATATTTCGTTATCTTAATTGGTTAACTTTCGATTAGGTGCAATTCCATTCTGCGTATATAATATGTAAATGAAGGGCGGAAATTTTAAAATCAAAATGCAGATTGCGGAATGCATTATGTAGTTTTTAAATTCCAAGTAACCTAAGGTAATACATATAGCAATAGGGGAAACAGCAAGAGATAATGGTGCCATGTGGGTAATGGTAATGGTCAACTTCCAATGCTTATCGTGCCCGGCCTAGAGATGCTACATGGTAATACTGAAAATTGATAAATATAAATTGAATGGTCAGCAGCGTGGACAGTCACTCAACTTGAATATCAGTAGGTATGTAGTATATGTAGTAGGATATAAAATCCTTAAAATTCTTGTACATTGAGAACAAGGAAAATGTAAAGAAAAAAAATATAGACAAAGAGGACGATGCTGTATTTTTGGGTCACCTTTATTACTCTCACAGTGTTTCCACTGACACTGCCTTTTGGTACGCCGTTGTTGCGTGCATAGATTATCGGATGGGGACAACGACAATAATAATATAAGTAGGTATCTCCGCTAATAAGTATAAGAAAGGTAGCTGAACTAAAACTAGTGGAGCTGCGGATGACTAACGTAGGAGATACAAGAGGAAGAGGATGGGAGCACTCATTGCATGTGATACTGATACGGATTGATATGTGACGGAGCTATAAAGATAGACTCCAGTGGGTTCTTCTACCTTCATTTAGTATGTGCACACTCCATAAATGTGACAGAAGCCCGATAACGCAAATGAAAAGGAAAACGATGAGGTGTATTATTATTAGTTTTCTAATTTTCTTTTTGTTTGTTGTGTAATAGAATGCTCAAGTTGAGTCTTGAATGCTTCTGTCAAACACTATATAAAATAAACTTGAAGGAAATGTATTTATAATAATAATATTAACATTAACAGTGACTACCCGTAGTGACAGGTAGACCCAAGACCGAGACCGAGACCGACTGTCAAGTAAATCAGTGAATGCTCCCAGAATACTAAATACCAATATATACCTGTCCCTGCGTAGATACCAATATTATATGAATCAATACTAAAACTAAAGCAATTTTAATATACGTATATAGACTACCACTCAAGGAATCTACCCAGAACGACAAGGAAGGAGAAAACTTTTCTTTAAAAGATTCCAAGAACATGATGTGTATGATAATGTAACCACACCATCATTATCATCATCACCGTCACCAGAAAGAAACCAAAACGAGCGCATCACCATAGCACCATAGTCACCAGTACCAGCGCTCATATCATGAGGTACATTAGATTAATTATATTATACCAGTAAGTGTAAATAAAGTAGGCACTTCTTGACTCAGGTTTCCATGTCTCAGGTATAGACTCTACACACCTTTTTAGTATTGACAAGTTTGAACCAGAAGTTTGGAAATTATGAGTAAATAAGAAATAAGTTTGAAGGAAAGATGCTCTCACTTTTACTTGGAGGTGCATACTACTATTATATGTAGGTGCTCTGAGTGGCCTATGGCCACTCCATCTCTTTTAACTTTAAACTTTTTACTATTAGCCAATGCTCCCAGAATTGAGTTTCAAGTTTGGAGATGTCAAAGGAAAGTGTATGATATTTTAGAACATGTCATGATTGTTGATCGTTGTGTTTGTAGCAGTATACATATATTTATAGGCACGTGTAAAATAACAGGTATACTATCATATGCTTGTCCAGTCTGCGCTGGCTAAATATTTGTTAATATATTATTGTTTTTAACTCTTTAATACATAAAAAAAAATATATATCGCCCTTTCAATCTGGACATTGCATTGGGAGCTTGGAATACTTTTTTTTACAAAGTTGTTCAAAAAAAAGAAGGGAATGAGTGGATACAAAAAGTTTATTCTAAAAATAAAATCAAGTTACATAATCACATATTATTGTAAATAATACCGAAACCGGAAAGTTGTTTGTCAACCCTTATTGGCTCATTAGATAATAATAATACATTATAGTGCAGTAATATAAACTTTATTGTTAAAATTTTTTCAACATTTTAAGTCAACGAGACACGAGATTAACAAGACATTTAAGATTTTCAACACTGATACCGACACTGGCTCAGCCTATGAAATCCTAGATACACGCAACCCCAGTGAACCTATATATTATGTAGGTACCTAGCTGGAGTAATCACAAAAAAAATACTAAAGAAAAATCTTTCCATTTTTAGTAATTTACACAAAGTGGGGTAATCAGAGTGAGAAAGGGTGATTTCCTTTCCTTATTGACTGCAGCTTCAGATGTGATTATTTAACCTTTTAATCACCTTCCCCATTTAATATACCTAGATACATCAGGAAGGAACGGGGAAAGAAAGATAAATAATTGATTGAATTAAATGTAACTCCTTAAAATAACTCTAACAATAAACTAAACTAACAAGTTTCCTCCATTATTTAATTAATTATTACTTCAAACTTCATCTGTCAAGTCAACAAGAAACTATATAGTAAGTTGGAAAATGATTTAAAGCTAAAATCAAAGTTTCACAGATGGATAAGATAGGTAGGGACCTACCTAGGTATTAGGTAGTACTTGTCAACAAACGTGAAACAAAAATGTGGCGCCATTAACTATTTAGAGAAAGTAGTTTCAACCGCCTCAATTTTTTTTATATTCCTCAATAATAGAATATACATATGTGTAGGTAGGTACCTACTCATGGAATTTGATGTTGTGTGCTACATATAAAAATTTAAATTGATTTCATCTTTGATTGTACATTATTTCCTTGAGCTTTTTCTAACTCTGACAGAAGTGACAGAAGTAAACGGGCGAAAATAAGTAATTTTTGTTTAGATGTTTAGCCCAAATTAATTTTTATTTCTTACGAGTTTGTATCTCTATTAATTTCAAAATTCAATATAAAAGAGTGGTTTCCCGGCTTTTTTAAAATTATTTCTCATATCTTTTTCAACTGTATAAATTAGGTATAGTACTTTTAACGTTAAATTTTTACAGCAAAATATTCATCAGTAATTTACGCATGGCTCCAGAGAGGGTCTCTTATCGTTAGTTGGACAAACTATAGAAGAGTTGCTCTGTGACTCTTATACAAATAAATAACCTCAAAATTTGTAGCACATTAAACATATAATATTATTATTGTGAGTGAGTTGTTGAAAACTTTATAGTGTTGATTGTAGATATCAAATACCAGTGTGTGTGTGTGTGTGTGTGTACATGTACATACAACAAAGACGACCACGACCACGGCTGAGGATTGACGACGATGATGATGATCAGAGATCGAATCATGAAAAAAATCTTTATCCATATTACTTACGTATATAAAATTTAACATTGAACGTCAAGTGAACAATAAAAAAAACATGATCAATGCCACTGCTCTCTCGTGGCTACCTACCTATATACCTACCTACAAATGCGTTTGTTTCGTATCCTATATGTAAGACACCAACGTGCCTAGTGTGCTGATAGGTATAGGACCTCATGTATGTACATAGACGAGGAGCCTAAGGAGCGTAACAGCATAACAAAATCAACCAACCAATCAACAACAAAAACAACCCCACAAACAACAATACTCAATACACAAAAGTAGATACTAGTAGACAAGACTAGACTAGACTAGACTATGGAGGGAAAAATAATCGTACAATAATTAAAACTCAAAAACTATAATTTTTCACTTTTTAGCTATTATCTCTATACCCTCTATATAGCACTATATGTCAATTATCAATACAGCCGACGTACATGCGTAAGGTAAACCCCTCAAAAAATACTATTTTAAACTAGATGAGTATATACATATATCATCTACCTACTAACTTAAACGTAACTAACTTTATTAAATATTAAAACTAAATCAAAAGCAAAATAAATAATTTAAAATACTTACCAAATTGAGTAAGAATGGAATTATCCATTGGTTCTTGTTTCAAGTTTCGTTTAGCAAAGAGAAAAAGACACACTGTGTACTGTACAATTGTCGAACTGTAGTACTGTTAGAATGACACCGACTTTTCACAATCCCAAATATTTGTTTTCTGGTTCTTTATTTTGTAATATGTTTATATGATTTCGTAAATAATAGCGATATCCCAAATCCGAGTGATGTTAGAGAATGTATTTATAATGTGACAACAATATATTATGTGTGTTTGCAAGACGACGTAGGCGACGTAACTTTTTTTTTAAACCATGTTGTTTTAAATTTCCAACAATTTTATCTGCATAACAATTTTCAATAATAATATCTCTGTGTTAATTCCTTCTCTCTCTCTCAAAAAAAGAGACCCACGTTGTTGTCAAGAGGGGACGAACAAACGACGAGAACGATGTACGATGTACGATGAACGATGAACGAGGAACGAAGAACGATGAACGCGATGAACAATGGAAAACGACAACGAGTATATGTATATATATTTAATTTTTTTTTACAGTGTAACGACAACGAGTTTACGTATTTTCTCTTTCATATGATCTTCCGTCTTCTGTCTATATTGATCTTGTCTTTATAGTGGGCATTCCAGGCCAGACAGAAAGAGTAATTTCGAATTTCGATTTCGATTTAATTCAACAATTTAATTTGTGTGTGTGTGTGTGTTGGAAAAGAAGTACCATATCAATTCCCCCGATGCAATCAAGTTTCTGTACTTTGTAGTTTAAAGTATTTAAAAATTTTTACAATCAAAGCAGAGATATAGAGAAAAGATTACGAGATTGTGTTGTATTTTTTTTTCTTTTTTCTTTCTTTTTTGATTTTTGATCCTGAGTAATCCGTAGGTATATTTCTTGTAATTTTTATAGTTTAAACTTTAACCTTCCCGCTTCCCTTTAACTTTATTTATTCTTTTATTTAAACAACAACAGTTATTTTTTATTTTATGGTATTTGATGTAACAGTGGAATATTGATTCTTCTTTTAATTTTTTACAATGTACAAGATGACAATCAACTCAAGGAGAGAATAATATTTTGCAGTGATTTGTATTTTTTAATTTGTAGAGTACATTTAGGCGTTGAAGGGATAGTTTAGTTATAAGAGTAACAATAGGAGAAGGATATATTTATTATACAGTATACATTAGAGTATATACGAGTTGAAAATTCTCAAAATGTGAGGGAGGGAGGGATGATTCAAGGGGGGTTGATTTAGATTCGTAGATTTGGAGACTTGTAGAGAAAAAAAAGAGAATATATATATGAAAAGAATGCAGATTGCAAGCAAATGCAAAATGCTCAATGCACCACACAATGCAAAAGCAAAAATGCACTGACGACTCAAACGACTGACTGACTGACTTGTTGTAACGTAGTGTAGTGAGTGAGTGAGTGAGTGAGTGACTGTGTGTAGGTAGACTGTACTACTGTAACGCTGTGTAGAATCTCTCTCTCTCTCTCTCGCTTGTGTGTGTGTGTGTCTGTGTGTGAGAGAGTAGTTGTGTTGAGGGAAATGAAAGAAAAACGAAACGACTCAAAAATTGAACGCAAACCAGGAAGGAACCAGTAACCAGCAGAATTTTTTAGATTGACGATGCAATGAGACGACTCACTGGAAAGAGGAGCACGGCGTTCTTCCTCACAATAAGCACCAGCAGTCCCAGTTCCAGTTCCAGCACACGGCACTTTCAACAACAAAAAATCCTCAAGATTCCCCCCAGAAAAAAGGAGAAGAATGAATGATGAATGATGAACGACGTGAAACGCACCGACGTTTGTGTGTGTGTGTGTGTGTGTGTGTGTGTGATATATATATTTTTTTATCAGTACCTTGTACAATAATGTTAAATGTTAAAATTCAAATTATGACTGCTACTCAAGTTACTTCATGTTTTAGAAATTCTGTTATTTCCGTTTTATTTTTATGTGTCTATTTGTTTGGTAAACCACAGCTTTTTAGTTTATATATTATTGCAATAAAAAATGTTTCCAGGTTTAGTTTTGTAAATTTTTAATATTTTCAAGGAACAAATTCAAGTTTATTCTTGCTTATTGAGATAATTAATTATTGGTGTTGATTTTGATTTAGATCAGGATGAAAAGACCGACGCTGCTGCTGCTGCTTGTTGTTGTTAAAATAAATTTTATTATTTTTCCGTCTTCAGCTTTAGTGCCAGCGTTGACTTTCTTTCTTTCTTTCTTTCTTCGTTTCTTTGTACAAGACGAGGGGGCTCCGAGTCCGAATTTGAATTGGAATTGGAGTGGATTACAATTTTAAGCGTGTACTAGAATACGCGTATTATTATTTTTCCTCACTATTATTTTTTACGTACAAACTTGATGAACTAAGGACGAGGACTGTGGAGAGGAGTAGTAGTGCATGTACGTTCCACCCGTTGTACCACCCGTTGGAGCGACTTGAAATTTAACGATTCGGATTCACGATAGGGAATTATGATGACGACTACGATTATGAACGATTACTATGCAAATGATGGTAAATGTGGGGCTGGCTAGGTATAGACTGTTCTGAGACCGATACCTTGAATTTTTTGTTTAGTAGTAGTTGAAAGTCCCTATAGTGCTATTCTTGAATTTTCAATATCCGTTCCCGGTAGTTCAATGTTGAAGCTCTCTTTACTCGATTTAATTTTTTTTCTTTTAATTGTTGTCCCTATTTAATTTCCCTTTCTTTCCCCGTCTGACTTGACTCTTGACTTTGACAAAAAATGAATGTGTGTTAAATTTTGTCCGTGTGTGAAACTCCGCAACAACTTTTGCTGCTGATCTCTGGATTGCAATTGGTATTTGTCTGTGTGGTGGTGTGAGTATGTACGTGTGTATTTTTGTGGTGTGTGTATGTGTGTGTGTGTGTGCAATGAGAATCAGTTGAGTGTTTGAGTTTTGCACTTGTAGTTCATTTCTCGTCTGATGTTCTCCTGCTACTCTGCACTCTTCGGCTCTTGGTCTGCGTGTATGTACTGCTCCTTGCTTCCTCACTCATGAGGATGACTCTGCACTGTGCGGATTGTGTATAATATGTAAGTTTGGAGGTTGGAGTTGCAAAGGACTGCTGCTGTTGTAGCTGTAGAATATAGGAGACGTAGTAGTAGTAGAAAAGAAGGAATATTATATGAAAATACGAAGTAACGAACAAGCGAATGCATGCACGAGTACGAAAAACGAATGCGAATAGGAAAGATTTGAAAGGAATGGACGACTCGAGTCACTACTTTACTCACTCTGGTTTTGGCTTGGCTCCTCTGGTCGTGTCAGGATCCTATATCCTTCCTTCTCTCTACCGTCGTCTATCAGCCAGGAGAGTTTAACTATATAGTGTGTGTTTGTGTGTGTGAGTTGGTTGGTTGGTCTTGGACGTTGAACGAGCGATGCGAATGCGATGTAGGTAGGTACTTACGTTTGCCATTGCGATTGTGTAGAGTTTTATTAAAGTTTGGCTGGCTGGATGGATGGATGCGATGCGATGGTTTGCTTGTGTATGCTAAAGCTAAAAGGATGATGTTTGTTATGTTCTGTAGAGCTGTAGTAGAAGTGAAGAGTGCGAGAGTGCATGCATGGATATTGCAGAGAGGCATAGGAGGCTAGTGGTGAAGGCTCTGTAGACTCTGTATCTTCCCATATAGGAGTATAAGCCTCAGCTTCACCAACTTCTTTCACTTATTCTCCACTTCCAGCTCCGTCAGTGCTGTGCGCTTCTTTTGGTATGGAGTTCGCGGAAGTGACTGGAGTAAACGGTGAAGGAACTTATTAAATACGAGCCACCTGAGAACTTGAACCGATGAAAATGTTTCGATGGCAAATTCCGGGTTTTATAAAAAATTTCAAAGCATATCATGAAACATACATTGGTTAATTTTAATTTTTTAAAAATGTTTTAATGATCCATTTCTATTTTTTAAGAGTGAACAATTTTATTAAAAAGAGCGTAATTTTGTGAGCTATTTCGTGTTATACTCAAAAATTTGTATTTACTTGCCATTACATTGTTTATTTTAAATGTCAATTTTTTTGAAAAATTATGCATACTAAAAAAATGTACGCACCGTTTGAAAAAATAATAATTATTTTTGATCTGCAAAAAAAAACTTAAATGTGGACCAGATACCGGAAGGAACCGGTAAATTGTGAATGGAACATTATTATGGTCAGTCCTACCTGCCTGGAACCTATTGGACCTGGAACTGGAACTGGAACTGCTCAAACCAAGAACTGGACAGTACTACTCCCAGACTCTAGAGTTCGACTTGGAGTTTGAGTTTTGCGTGTCTCTCCTCTATATAATGCAAATATGCACACGAGTGCGAATAGTGAATTAATAGGAGAGGATGTGGATGTAGTCTGGCGATGTGGTATGTATATAGGTATATAGTGCATGTTTCCTACTTTCCTCAACATGCTGCACAAACACTCACACACATAGTCCGTATTCCGTACATTAAAAGCAAAACTACGTCTAGAACAGTGACAGGCCTACAGACTACAGACGACGCTCCTATACTACTACACAGTGCTACATTACATTCTGCGTCTACTTGTAAAACTTCTACTATCGCTCCTTTAACTCCGACTACAGTATGTACAGGCTTAGTTTTAGTAGTTTAGCATTGAAGGAGTAAGCATCGCATCGCATCGGTATCCATATCGGCGTGGCATTAGCATTTATCATGCAGAGAGTAGTCCAAGTAGAATGTTTATAGGGACGGATATAGGACCATGCAACCATTCCCTATATATCTCTCTTAAAAATATTTCGCATTTCTAGATATATATGTACGCTCCACGCTCCGAGTGCTCTCTCCTACACTGCACACACTACACACACTCAACGATTTAGATTCAACATTCAATGCTACTAGACTCTGATGATGGGATATTATTGCTGATGCAAGGGAAACGCAGAGTACAGGCTGTGTGTGTGAGTGTACTGTGTCTCTGTGCTAGAGGAAAGAGGAACCAAGAATTTTCGCTCGTGCACCAGCGCTCTAGCGCAGTTGCAATGCAACCATCACTAAAGTCAATTCTTAACCCGGAAGGAACAAGAAGAATGAAAACATTCGCATTGGTTGCCGTTCCAAGCTCCGCCACCTCACCGTCTCTCAAAACTACAATAAACTACATAATGCTCCGCGTTACATGTACGTACCTCAAAGCAAGTCTCAAACACAAACACACTACCTACAAAATGTCCATATGTACCTACCTCCCTACCTACCTACTTTTACTTATTATGACCATGGCTCCTCTCTCCCGCAGAATATTTCGTACTCGTACCCTATCGCCCAGCGGTATCCCTATCGCATCCTTCCCTATTTTATTTAGGAGGTGTAGTGAGCATTATAAATAAACTGTGTGTATGTCATTCTTTTGTGTAATGTACGTATAGTCCTTTTTTAACTCTTCACACTTTATCTTTGTATTTATTTTAAGAGTAACGTAGTAGGCCTATACCTACTTAGGACTTGGGAGGTGATAGGTATAGGTAGACAGGGAGATACAGTCTTTTGCAAGCTTAATTATTAGGATGTATGCGTACTATGTAATATTGATTTTGAGAGGGATGAGGCTACATAAGTAGGCTGTTCTGTACTACATGAGTATGCACATAGGTAGGTGTTTGCATTTGCAAGCATGATCATATTGGGTAATTGCATCATCAGTAATTCTGGAGCTTTGGATCGGAAATGGAAAACCTCAACAGCAGCGTTCGCGTAATAATTATTGCAGTGCAGTATTAGACACGTAATGTAATGAGCTACTGTATGGGAATTATTTATCTCATGTATCGTCAACCGCCGTCGTTGTCGTTAAGGATGATCGATGCAGTTGCAATCCTAACGATAGACATTTATTTATGTAGTTATTTTACATACTCTATACAATCTAATATATGGGGAAAATTTAGAATTTTATTTTTCAATTATATGAGTAATCGGAAAATATCCCCAAATTTAAATGTAATTGGCGGAATGCATTTTTTTGAAAATTTTATTTTGTATTATTGTACCTATTTTATTCTTTGGAAATAATTTCAAAATATTCTCAATAAATTAGTATTTAATGTACCTAGCTGGTAATTATGATATATGTTCATGGTATATTTCCTCATTTGAGACCCTAGAGCTCCAAAATATATGTATAATGTAAAACTGTGTTTTTCAAAATTTAAAGATGGCTGGTATTGTTTCTTCAAGGGTGTGTGATACTTTAAGAGTAGGTGCCTGGAGCCTTCCAGCTTCAACGCGGCGAGGAATTTGAAAGTATTTACGAAAAAGGTACAGCTTCTACAGTTTCGTCCAATTTTGGTGGTTATAAATTAAATAAATAATCAATTTTGATATTAATTAATCACCTCAAAATAATTATTACCTACCTTATTTTGACAAGGATATTTGAGTGTACACCACAGCTGTACAATTATACATTTCCTAAAGGTATATAATGTATCCCACTAATTTAAAAATATTATTATTATTATAAAAATATTGCATCTGCACAAATAACAGAAGAGTCATTCAATGAATAAATGATGAGTTAATTATTATTGAGTACGCTTTTTAGGATATGGAATGAGGGTGTATAGGATGGAGCGAGGGCTGTTTCACATGTAACATACATAACTAACTCTTCTAGCTCCTGCTACATAATATAATGTAATGTAAAATGCACGCCACTGCTTCAACTTTAATTGGCTTGCTAAATGCTAAAACGCAGAGTGAGACCAGGCAGACCATGCTTGAGTTTCTCGCATGGCCATAATGGCATCCTATCCTACTCCTACTCGCTCGTATTCTTATTCGTATGTCTCTCCTATAAGTATCCAGTATAGGAATTCTATCGTTTCAACTCCAAATCTCCAACAAAGTTCCAGTATATATTTCAATTTCAATGCAACAACAGTAGGAGCATCAGCAGCAGCAGCAGCAGGAGCAGTTAGCATCCGCATCAGTAGTATCAGGCCAAAAGGCAAAAAGGAGCATTTCAACCAGATTGTGAACTAGAGTAAAATTTGTATAGGAAAACAAAAAAAAATATATATTTTAGATTTATACGCATAATCTACAGAGGACAGAGATACAGAATATGCAGATGCAGAACTTTATAGCGCTTATAGTACATGCATAGAGCCGTATCAAAGTTGCTCCTATTACTATTAAAAGTTTTTTGACTGGGTCTGCCTCTGCTGCCTCTCATTCTGATAATGCCTCCACTATGTGAGGATAATAAGGAATTAAAAAAAGGAGGTGTAGGTTCTATGTATGTATATTGTGCATATCTACAGCATTCCCATATAACATACATGAAAAATAAAATCGCAAGCTTGTCAGACTGAGGATTTGTACTCTCGTCCCTTTCTGTACGAATAGAGTAGAATATGGAGTAGAGAATAGTTTACGAGGCGATCTGGTATGTACCTACGTACTTGACTTGAGAGTGAGAGAGGCTTTAGATCTCTCGCTCTCTGACTCAAGTTGAAGTCAAGTTACGTGTAATAATATCATATCAAAGTAGTTTGAATGTCTAGTCGTGTACGCAAGAGGAACGCAACGCAACGAGAAACTCCACGTCTCACTCACTCACTCTCTTTCTGTCTGTGACTCGTAAATGTGTGTGAGTTTTGCTCTGTGTGTGTGTGTGCATGTGTAAGGCTTATAAAGTACCTACTGATACACTGATATAGAGAGAAGTATATAGTATAACTCTGCCTGCACTGTGACTCTACTAGCCAGCTCTGTCTGTGTGAGGAGTTGAGCAGTGTCGACGTTTACGTTATAGCTGCCGATGCCGATATGGATTTGATGTCTACCAATACCATTTAATGTGTGGATGAACTATGTAGGTATAGTAGGGACTATATAGTCTACTGAGCTGCCTTCCTTTATGTCCCTACTAGCTTCTTGCCTTCTTCGTGGAAATGGAAATGGAAAATCGTACCTATAGACTCCTATCTCGACCATTCTGTATTTTAATCTGAGCATAATATATAATCGAGTATAACAGCGATAAAACTCGAAACTCCAAGGGAACTCCAACTGCAGCAACTAGCAAAAGGATAAAGGGATAAAAGCACACACTATTTAATACTACACATTCAACATTCTACTACACTGATGCTGTTACTCTTGGCACTGGCTGCAGTGCTGTAGCAGCGACAGAGAAGACATGCCTTTCCTCCAAACTACATGTACAGCACCAGCACCAGCACAGTGGCTAAACTCAAACTCTCAAGTCTCAAGACCTCAACAACTCAAGACGTATCAAGAATAAAGAAGGAAAAGGAATATCATATCAATACCTATGTAACAATTCGCACTGCACTGTGCTATTATATACGTACATAGTAGGGACACGAAAGGAACAGTAGAGTCTACTGGCTATACTCCTCCTATGCTGCCGTCACCGTTTCTCCGCTAAAAGGAATCTAGGCTAGACTTGTTCTATTGAGGAGTAATAACTATAGAGTTAGAGTTATTAGAGCTGTGTGTAGCCTGAAAAAAAGTCATAGCTATATGTATAGCATGAGGCAAGGAGAAATAAAAGGAAGCTCAAAAGACTCAAAATTCTAACTTCTAACTACAAAACTGCTGAGCCGAAGCCGAAGCCAAAGTTGTGTGGTGTAATAAAGTTGGATTTGGATTTGGTCTTGGACTTGGATGCAAAAAGGCCTATCTTGTCATCCGCTCCCTACTTCACTTCAAGTTGAAGTTGTAGTCGTCGTCGTATTCGTCGTCGTATTCGTCGTACACACACACACTTTTACACACACTGCACTTGTCCTCATTCCCCATGCGAAATTTCTCAATGAAATGAGTAATGTTTCCACTGCAAACTGCAAGGTAAACTCGACATGGAATTCTTGCAATGCAAAGCAATCTCTCAGCTCTCTCAGTACACAAGTGTGGGACTGTAATGTACTGTACTGTAGTGTAGGGAGGTAGTTACCTACCTACATAGAGGTTGTGTGCATACTTGAGTACAGACTGCTACGCAGTGTTCACTCTGCAAGAACAACAACTTACTGCCCATGTATGTACATATGTAGGCAGGGTCGGAGTCGGTGTCGGCATAGCCTGCATTATTATGTATGCACATACATGGACACGGGGTGGCGATGGATTGGGTGGTGGTAGAGTGGAAGTGGTGGTGGTGGTGGCGGTGGTCGTAATGGTGATCGAATAAATAATTATTTTAATTCTACTCTGTGTATATCTGCTCGTAGTAGGCTATGTATCCACGTAACCTACCTACCAACTTGCATCAGACGAGCAGTGAGTAGACAAATAAGGTGTACAAGTTAAATTGTAAATTTGTTTTAAAAAAATTGTATTTTAATAATATTAATATTAATTATAATAATAAGGGTCACATTGAATTTGAATTTATTTGATAATGTAATAATATTTATCTTTCCCTACACATGCAGAGCTACAATATTGGTTTAATTTTAATAGATATTGTAGAGATTAGGTACACCTCTGCTGCTCTGTGCAGCAGTGTGTGAGTGTGTGATGACTTAGACACCTGCTCGTCAAGGCGACGGGCGAAGCAAACAGAGAAAATAATGCTTGTAGGTATATACATATTCTGTGTATAACTATATAATCCTATAGATAAGTATGCATGCCTTCTCGACTATTTACTATATAATTAGGAACCACACCAACTAATGGCTTAAATGTTTTTGTGTTTTAATCGAAAGCGAAATGGAATACATATGCAGCTCACTCACACACATAGTCATAGGGATCATTTGCATGTGAGGTACATAGTTGTTCGGAGCAGATTCGTAAGTGACAGTCTTATTATTATTATTATTATGAGTTTGAGGGTACAATGCAATATGAAGGATGGTGACGGTGCCGTCGACGGTGACCAGTTGCCGTTGCCGTTGCCGTTGCCAGTGCCAGTGCCAGTTGTCGTTGTCAATTTGTTGTTGTTCCACAGCAGAGAGGCAGAGAGTGAGAGAGCCAGAGAAATTGATACCTACATAATGGTAATGTGTAATGTGTCTAATATGGAAATACGTGGAAGGGAAAAAAAAGTCAAGGCAAAATGTGTGATGTGATACATGTAGAATAATTGTGTAGACTGCAATATGCAAGGCAATCATACTCCGTCTCGTGTAACATACATACCTACAGAGGATATCAATGTCGAACGTCGATTCTGATTCTAGTCCCATTCGAATTTCAATTCGACATTCCTGTTCTTGTCTGTCTGATATGGTCTCGTCCTCTAGTTCTCTGGTTCTCTGGTCTCGTCTCGTCTCCTCTGCTGCTGTTGTTGCTGGTCTGGGAAGGAAGTGATGCTTGTTGTTTAATTGGAAGTCCAATTTTTTAATGTCCAATCCCAATGTCCAATTTCAATCGCTGACAAATAAAAAATACATATATTATCAAATGTGTGTGTGTGGACTGTATCAAACGTGTGATTAATAAATTGTGTGACGATGACGACCACGATTACAATTACTACATATATTACATGGCTATGGCATGCATGGCTTATGGTTGAGGTTTTGATTATATTATTATTATTATTCTGTTACGGTCACACTTGTATACACATAATACTCACCAATATGGAAGTATTTTCTTATTATTACATAAAAAAAGTAGATTGTACATTCTGCTGTTTGATGGTGGAAGGTGCGTAGGTACATTGTAGTTGTAGTACAATTACAATTACGCTCCGTCCTGTACGCATTCACTCAAAAAGGAGCAGCTACATAATATCTGCATGTAGAATCTGCATGCATGTACATGTGCAGAGCACACACTCCCTGCCCCTCCTGATACTCCTTTATATAAGACACAAATTATTAGTATTCTTGATTTGATTTCCCATTCCCACTATTGTCTCTGTATCTGCGCCTCGGCTCCTAACTCAAACCACTCACTCCTGACACATGTTTACGTGCCGTATATTTATTTGGCTATAATTTAATTATAAAACATAATAATATTATTATGATATATAAAAAATGGTAAAAATCCTTGATTTTCATTTTAAATTGCTTTGTCCTGGAATCATTTTGTAATAAATAACATTTCTCTCTCTATGTTGTACTAATCTTGACTTGACTCTTGACCATATGTGCACAAATCTGTTGTGTGTGTGTGTGTGTGTGTGTGCGTAGCCATTCATAATTAATACGAGAGGATTACTCTCTGTCCTGTCGACTATCCTCACACTCGCTCATACAATGTAGGTACATGGCACAGGTCTCTTAAATTGATGTAAACTACCTACCTACTTAAGGTACCTATTGATATAAAATATTTTTATTATTTTCCAAACTCTGATTTTGATTGAGAATGTAATTCAAACTTTAGAATGTTGTTGATACAAAAGAGGTGATAAGAATGAATATAGTGCTCTCGGTCTCGGTACTCGTGTATGCCTCTCCTATCAGCCTCTCTCTCTCTCTTCCCGTATCTAAATCAAATGCTAGGATTTTGTTTGTTTTGCCATGCTCCTAATCGGACTGACTGTGGTGAATGAAATGAAATGTGAAATGAATGAAATGAAATGATGATAACCTGAATCGAAAAATGCATGTTGGCTGCTCAGCACTCTGCGTTCTGCGTTCTGCGTTCAAGATAAACAGAGGCACGAGTAGAAGGGAGAGAACGAGAGAAAGGAGAGGAGAGAAAGAGACGCAGAATTAGAAATAGAAGAGGATAAAAAATATCTGCAGATGTAATTATTATTATTAGTTAAAGTTTAGTAGTACAATTTTAAACATTATAATGTTGTTAGTCAGTTGCACAGGGAGATAGACTGACAGGGACAGGGACACATAGAGATGATGATGCTATAGGGCTAGTTGTAGTTTTCATTCTTTGGACTTTGAATATTTTGCTGAAGCATTGCATTGGCTGACTTGGGCTTTTTTTGGGCTTTGACTGAGGGAAATACTACTAGGACTGGACTAAATTAAGTTTTACGAAACTAAAATCTACAATCTACTATTACTCTGTATCTGTATGAACGCATTAGTAGAAGCTCATCTCTTTTTTAGTATCAGAGAACTACGAGGACTTTTGGATCATCTCACACACACACACACACACACATTTAGTGCTACTTCTCGTCGCCGAGGTTACACTACTATTGATTAGTGCGAGAGTGTATGGATGGATTACAAGCTCACTGTATAAATACATAAAGTATGTGCACATAATGGGTTGCCTTGCCATCCCCGGCTTTATACTCGTAACTGTTCTACTCTGTTTCTGCTCTCCTATCGTCTTCTGTTCTTTACATTACATTACTTTATTTGAAACTTGAGCGTTGAGTCTCTCCTGCTAACTGGTATGTGTGCAGACTGCAGGCTCCGGAGTCTATCCTTTTGCATGGTATATATTATTATAGGGTAGCTGAGAGCATCTCGTATCGCAGCCTAAAGGACGGCACGGGCCTGTGTGTGTATATATATAGAATGGCATTGCTTGCTTGCTCTTGGTTTGGCTTGGTTTGGCCTGCCTCTCTGCTTCTCGGCTGCATGGCTCTGATGAAATGCGTTTGATCTTATCGTAAATGGGTCACAGAAAATCACCAAAGAGATGAACGCACAATCGCACGCAGCTCCAACTCAAAATCTACAGTGTTCTTCTCTCTCCCGTGCTTGTGTGTGTGTGGAGCGTACTATATGGCATTGGATGGGATGGGATATTCAGGAGGAGCATCATCCCCGTCACCGTCACCATGAGCACAACATGAGCTGAAACATGAGGCGTCCTATGTAAGTATATCGAAGATGAGTACCTATACGCAGGGCAGGGAGTGTGCACTATGATGGAGCATATAGGTTGTACTAATAATGATTGGGAAGAGTGGAAGGAGAAGGCTTATTATTCAGTGTGTAAGTAATTCTGCGAGATTCGCACTTTGTAAAGTTTCTACAATTTCCTACTGTACACGACGCCGTCCAAGTGGAGTTTGAATTCAAATTCGAGTACGACTCTTAGAAGGGCCACTCTGTGTATGGCAACGACAGTGTATATGACTTGGACGCCGATGTGATATGACATAAGCCGTGAGCCATGAGCTCACTACACACTTCTCACTCACAAACAACAAAAACAACAACAACAACAACAACATGAACAAGAGCGAGAGCCCATATAGTCAAGACCCAAGAGTTTTAGTTTTAGGCTTTAGTTGCTATCTCTATCGACTAACATGCCACAAAAGAGAGGCTAGATACGCGCACTCCTTGCGTAGGTACGACTCCCTATGTAATATTCCATGGAAACGTATCACATTCTATATCATAATATATTATCTCTCCCCTGCGTTCCCTTCTGCGTTTCCATAACTTGAGCTCGAAAATCTCAAATAGCAACATCAACACAACAGGCAACAGGAACAAAACAAAAGCAGCGAGGAGAAAATGCAAAAGCAAGAGCAACGTGGAAGTCTCTCGTCAAACGAAACAAACAGAGAGAGATAACCTTAATACTTTTAGTGCGGACGGAGCGAAGGTAGGTAGGTAGGTGGGTAGGTAGGTTGCTGGGCCTGCTTTTGAGGAGCTGTTAAACTTTTGTTTGTATTTGAGTGAGTGAGTGAGTGTGTGTGTGTGCGATTGCAACGCACGCTTTTTGGTAACTTGTGAAAAATGAGAGGAAAATGCACGAACGTCTACGTCTAACAATAAGCACAAGAAGTCAAGGAATAATAAATTTAAATATTCAAATGCGATCATGTCCTATTATTATACGTAGAAGTATAGCTATGTTGTATGTATCGTATCAGAAGAACTGGGCCTCTTGGGGTTTGAGCTGGGAATTGAAATGGAATTTGAATTTTGAATATGCGATAGATAATTAATACTTACATTAAATGTTGTGGAGGTAAATGTGGACAACTGGGTATCATACCAAAGCATAGGATATTACAATATGTGATTAAGAGAGTTGTTTTATTAAGTTGTATTATGGGCTTGTGAGGAGGGAGGTACCGAATTTCCTAGAATAATGAGGTGGTCCAAAAACTAGAGACGGACTGCACACCAATTCCCTACAAACAGAGATCTTTTAGAACTTTATTTTGCAGCCCTAACAAGTCAGACACAAAATAGGGATTACTGCCAATTGATCTAATTTCTCATAACTGCAGCTTGTCAGATGCAAACTGCTGCCAATTGGGACATTTCCTTTGATAATTTACTGGCTTATTATAAAATGGGACATCAGTAAAAAGGGACCAAAAAATCTGGCTGCCACCCGAGTAGTAATTGTTTAATTATTGAGTGTAGGTACGATATATGTAGTAAAATATGTGTAGTGCGCGGATCTGTTATAGTACGCGGGTCTAATGGGTCTCTCAGTGTGAATAGTACGTGGGGTGTACTATTATAGGATATACGGTACTATAATCATTCAATGGATAAGTACCTACTACTACTACGCAGTCTTTTTTTCCCTGTCCTCACTTACATAATATTATGCGACATGATATTATTTAATATGTAGTTATTTTCGTGATTATTTTCTGTCTCGGCTCGACGCAAAAATAAAAAACAACAGTCGTCTTCGTCTTCACTTTTCCAATTCAATTTCAATTCCACATTAAATGTTAATACTAGCATATTATACTTTTAGCATATTTTAGAATTTTGCGGATCCGTCCTATTTTTTTTGCATTACTTATGAGTGCACGAGCATTAGTGAGGTAAAAGGGTAACGTGAGGTAAGATTCATAGAGGTACGTACCTACATAATACACTCGACTGCGAATGCTACTCACTCAGATATTCTCAAACTTACACTCCCATCACTCACATTATTATTATTCTTGGATATACATATCTACCTACATATATATATATTAGTACCCATTTCAATTCCAGTGCGAATCCCAATGACCGACTCCGTCTCCTTCTGCGTCTCGAGTTGGGAAGGGGAAGGAAAGACTGATACTAATATTGACATGCCATGTATTTATATGGCGCAGGTAAAGTATTATAAATATATATTTATATTTGTTTGTTTGCTCTGTCTATCATTTATAATTGTTCTTTCCCGTGGGTTCGGCATGTCGATGTTGTTGATGTCGTTGCCGGTCGGTAGGTCGGTCCGTCCGTCGTCGGTCGGCTCCCCTCACTCCGACTCCGTCTTCCCTGTATTGCTATTGCTGTCACATACTTTCCCTGTCTTGGTCGTCGCCTTCGTCACCGCCGTCCTGTGCCCTGTGCCCGTGTCGAAAATTGACATGGAAATCGACTCAACAAGCCCACAAGTGTGTGGTGAAAACGGGAAACGCATAGGTAGCTAAGGGAAAAGATACGCAGTCACACGGATACTGATACCTTCGATACGGTCAGAAGTCCGGAGCAATGCAAAAAATAAAAATGAAACGATGCAAACCATTATTAATAGCCATGTCTGCTCATTGACTCTCCCCCCACTCATCGAATATCTATATAATATTATCGGCCATGTCTATACGGCTGACTAGACTGTTGGCTGTAGACTGTGTAAATACTGTAAATGTATAATCAGAGTACTCACTTTGACTTGAGCTTCACTTTGACTAATAGATGAGCTCAACAACAGCAACTCACATATTTCCTATTTTATCTCTATTTTTTTTCTATTTAAATTGCATTTATCTGTTTCTGTTTCTGTTCAAATTAATCGTTATCAAATAAGCATATTACGTGGGCTCATCCAAAGTTGAGACTTGAGTACGTATTGTCGAACTAAAATACTTAAATCCGGAATTCTGTAGTGAATGCTGTCATCACTTAATACAGACACGACATGTTTTTGCATAATAGGAATATGTGGTAGGTAGCTAGGTATTAAACTTCATTTGCATCGTTCGTCAGGACCTGGACACATCACTCATTTTGCATGGATACATAGTCCTATGTATGGTGGTCGCTCGCAATAGCAATAGCAATTTTACTTGATATGTAGACTGACTCTGTGTTGGTCCTAATGAGGCTGTAAAGTATATTTTGGTATATAATTACGTTAATCAATTATGGAATATTATGCAAGTTACTTATGTCATAAGTCATCCCATGTGTGTACGTGTGTACATGTGACTACGCGTGTATCGAACCCAGAGCCCAGCGCTCAGTGCCCAACAGTAAGGTTATTAAGGTCGGGAGAAAGAATACATGTGTATTTCACTTGCCATCCCCTGCCCCTGTCCACTATCTATGAGTGAAGAGATTTGTAAGTGTGTGTGTGTGTGTGTGTGTGTGAGGAGTCAGTCGAAAATAATATGTAGTTGCCGAGAATTTTAATTTATCTTGTTTTTCCACCTCTCTTTCTGCATAATATTTAAACTTTAATTTCAAATATTTAAATTAGCAGTAAGCAATTCGATATTTGATTTTTTTCACTTCATCCTCTAAATACACATATTATTTTTTTGATAGTGATAATATATAAAAGTTGGTGGTTGAATGCAAAAAACAAATGAGGCAAGTCGTCTAAATAAAATAGGAAGGTATAGGTAGTTGCCAACACTGAGTGAAGTAATACTCAAAATCATCAATCAACAATTTATTGCTGCGTACTGTGCAGTGCACATAAATGTCTGGGCTATGAGAGGCGAAGACAAGATACGAAATTAATTGTACTATATTAACCACTCAGGTTAGTATTGGGAGCCGTGTGTAGACTGTGCAGGCAGAGAACAGTAGTCGGTCGTTTTCCCATTGTTATGTTTTTCTCGCCTCTTCTGTAGTCTCAAGTCTGTAGTCTGTCCATTGTATAATCATATTAATGTTAATACTATAATTATATTGTGAGCAGTACTGAGAAGTTGGGATAGCAGCCGCCTCCCCTCACCATTCAATGGTTACCTCCTAGATCTGTACGCTTATTCTAAATAAATAGGGGCAGATGGGGATGAGTAGTAATTTATTGTAAACCGTTAATTTATTTTCACACGGATTTTCCGGATATGTGGATAGATTGGTTGCTAGATACTATGCAGCTAGCGTGTAATTAATTATTTAGTTTTTTGATTTTACTTGTTGTAAACGAATTTTGATGAAGAGATTGCTATCCCAACCTTTCAGTCAGTCAGTACGGCTTACAATATTATGCTGTCATTTTAGTTTCCAGCAGCTTTGCAATTTTTCATTGTAGTTGTAGATACATACGTATATACCGTAGCGTACGCATAATATATCTGTAGTACTCGGTATTTAGCAAGGGAGACAGGGCGAGAGAGAGAGAGAGAGAGAGAGAGAGAGAGAGAGAAAGAAAAAAGAGATAAAGAAAAGATAATGGTTTGTACTGCACATTATTTATGCATTATTCCTGACTCCTGACACACTGATAATATGATGAGATAATTACTATTTGTCATAAAATTTATTTGTGATAATATAAAAAAACAGAGTTAGTGTGCATAGTAAATGGTAAATAGTAAATAATAGCAGTATGCAAATGCAACACTTAACACTGAACACTTTTGATATGCTCCACTGAAAAACAATATTCCTTCAAGGATTGATTTTAATTTTTGCTCTTCTTGTTATTCGCGTATTGATTTGATGATCGCATGATGAGGGTGTACATACTATTGTTTTGTTATGATTTTCTAAAAATAAAGGGGTTGTAGTTGGACAGCTATACTACCTACCAAGACATATACCAATACCTATATACACATCCATGTGGGTACACTCACTCGAGTGAATGAAAGAAATCAATTTTTGTTGTGAGTTTATCAAGTTTTACGATTACGATTACGACTCTGATTATGATTATAGGAATAGGAATATTAAAAGGAGGACTGACTGAGTGCCAGTACAGGATAATAAAGTTTAGGTGCGGCGAACAATTCAATTTTTCAAGTCAAATACTTAAATGCATATACGCAACAGAATGAATTCAGCTTGAGAATTACAGTGTGTAGGATATGGGAGGGAGATGGGAACCGGAGCCGGAGCCGGAGCCGGGACTGGTGCAGACTGGATACTGGTTTTTAGCTATACTATTAAATCCAGTGTGTTTTGCTGACTATGTGAATGCTAATACAGCCAGCCTCTAACTATAATATCTACATGTCGCTGTAAGAAAATCAAAATCCACACAATCAGCAAAAAGAACATTAGTCGACAATAAACAACAATAAAATTTAATATCAAATATCAAGTCATGTCTAAAGACTAACTCTGCCTAAAACTCTCCTACTGCAGATAGCTCCTTTTTGTACTTAAATATAGACCAAATCAGAGAGCCATAACTTAAAGTTCCTTATAAAACCCGTAGTGAAGATGTAGTAATAATTGGACACAAAAGTGTCAGTAACTCACAATCCTTTTAATTATAGGGAGCGGAAAATAATGGTTTTTACATTTCATCTTTCTCCGGAAAATTTAGGTACTTTTGGGAACTATTTAAAATTTAAAAAAAAATTTATTCCAAATATACTTTTTAATTGTAAGTATTTGTAGATATTACCTAAATTCATAGTTCATAGTACCAAGACTATTGATCACATTCAAAATAAGCAATTGAAAATATTTGACACCTTTAATTCTATATATCTAATTAAAACTTAAAACATTCACGCATTTTAAAAAACTATAGACATTTGAACTATTTTACACTTTGCAAAATGTTCAAATTTTTAAAACATTTTGCACCATTTTGAAAACATTAATTCGAGGTTTTTTGTAGATATCGTCAGTATAAAATTACTACGGAAAATCTGTAGGGCACAAGACAAGCCGAAAACTCTATTTCCACCATTGCATTGTGATGTATGTCTATGAAAAAAAATAAAACATATTTCTGAGCACGTTTTTAAATTATCTAAATAGAACCTTTTCCACCCATTAAAACATTACGATTTAGTTTAGCAAGTTTAACCACCCAGTGGCGATTGGCGATGTCTTCCTATTAACATTATTATGGCGATGACTGATGATATAAAAAATGAATTTTAATTCCCTTTTGGTTTTTCTCAGACTATCAGTATTCCTATGTACATAATGCATGTAAGTTCCTACTTGAATGCATTTTGGTCCTGGGTACTGGGACATTAAATTATTTATTTAAGTGTTTATCAGTAGTGAGAAAATTCAACGGTATTTGTGTGTGTGTGTGTGTGCTTATTAATTCTTGTAAATCTAAATTCTTATTGCACTATTCTGATTCTGCTGTACGTGGGCCTCTATAGTCAATTGAGCATGAGCTTGTAGTGAGTGAGCGTCAGAGTGTCAGAGCGAGTGCGGTTTACCTATTTGGTTCTTTGGTTGTACATTTTTCTTCGTTGTTGGTTTTTGGTTTGTACTTTTGTACCTCTCTCTTTGTCGTTATTCTTATTTCTCGGTTGTGTCGTACTCTGACTCTGACACTCTGTCATGGTCCCCTGACTCGCTAACAATATCACATGCTCACGTTAACATTTACATTTTAATACACGCACATTCGCACATTAGACATTAGATACGAGTGTAATAGTCATAATAATGCTGAGGTATGAAGCTAAATGAGCCGATACCGATACCAACTCCGAATATGTAGCAAGCACATGTACACGGTACATATGCACTATATAGGTACTACATAGCCATGTACCCTGTAGCTGTAGGATATTTAAGACACAGGACGTGAGTGCCGATGCTGACTGAACGCAGAGTCTATACATTATTATTTATGCACTCAAAGGGGTTTATATCACGAATGAAGACTCGAAATGACCCATATCTAATTTTAGCTAGTATCCAAATGAGCTATCTCAAAAAAACAATAAATGGAATAAATGCGTGAAATCTTAATTTTATTACGAGTTTTTAAAGAATGTAAAATGTTTTATTTGTATGTATTTTTAAGGGGGCAAAGTGTTCTGCTCCCATGGTTTTGTAAATTGCAAAATATTCTATTTATATGCTTTCAAGTTGATGGTGATATTTTAATTACTTTTTGTACATTTTGTTTCTAGCTAAATGGAGGTGGATTATTTTGTTTCTTCACAGACGATATATGTATTTTAATATTTCTTTTTCCACGGTTAGAATATTACCTTTTTGCTTTTGTCTTTGAAAAAGTAAGTAGGTATAGTATCACATCATAATGGCTGATGATGGTTTCGTTTGGTTTGCGCTTGAAATGCTCTTGCTCTTGGTTCTACATATAGAAATGAATAGGGGATGTATATGTGCGTGTTTGTGCGTGTTGAAATACTAAATAAATCTTTTTAGTATGTATGTATGTATGGTCGGCTGTACTCCCGTGCCTTACCGTCTATTATATGCAGTGTACATAAATCTCCAAAGAGCCCCAGAGACTCAAGCTTCTCCTCTACACTGTTTCTCTCGATTCGATAAAAACACGTCCAAGTCATTTATTTGCATTCATGCATAAACAATATGCACACAAGTTTAACATTCGATTCTCAAACTAAAGATGACTCCAACTCCAGAACTTCCACTATATAATTATAATTTTTATTATTGTTTTACTAAAATATTATTCGACATGTTTAGTTTAGCAAATCATCTGACTACATAGCCCTAATGCACAGCACTTGTCTATTATCTTATTTTTTTTCCCTTCACGACGGAGTGACATTATAATGTAGTTAGGTAAATTGGTATTGCTATTCCTATTGGGTATTGGGTTTCATCTTATAGATACATATAGAAAAAGGAAGGAGCTCGTTCTCGCTCCTTCTCCTTGTAGGTATATACCTAAAGGAATATCCTAATGAGCCTATATAGTACCAGTATGTACGCACTTTGTGTAGTGTGTGACTCACGTAAAATATGAAATATATTTATTATGGATTTGGATATATGTGGACAGTTTAGTATGCATGCCGCATGCACGTCTGCTTCTTCTTCCACGGCTTGTCTCTCCGCCTGTATTTATGTATGTACAGACATAGAAGTTCCCTGACGACTGCTGCTTCTCTTTCTTGCTTGATCTATCATTGATTTTTTCCTCATTCCGTCGACCTCCTATTCAATTCATAAAGTCATCATAAAATAGACCAAAAAAGTTTTAAAATTTCTCTTGACGAGGTTAACTTGACTAGATGTTAATTTCATACGGCTGAGAACAAATGTAAATACTGTACGAAAAGATGGAAAACATTTGCTTGAGTCGACTTGAACACATTCACACATTCGACTTCCACATTCCATATCTACATCCAACTAAGTAGCTGCCTACCTACATAGGTACATACATATTACTATATGTTCCTATATGTCACATGCCATTCCATTCCGTGCATATGCCTTCATGTGCTTGTCGTTCTGTTGATATATTTATTGAGATTGAGATGGATAGGAAAGTAGTAAAGTTAGTAAAGTAGTTGCAGTTACGGCTGTAGACTACATACGAGGTAGGATGGTACACATGAAGTCATGCATGTCTCCCTGTCTTCTCTTAAGGCTGTACATAGACTTTAGGCTTTAGGGTCACATCATCACTCATCACATAATAATCAGAGAGTAATATGTAGATTTTTATTTAATAGAGTATAAAGTACAATATCAGCACTCAAGACCAGACGGTGACGGTAGACTCTAGGGATTATATGTGTGTAGGACCTTCTAGAGTATATACCTACATAGCTACAATTCCGATTTCCTATATGCAGCAGTTTATATTACAGTGAACAAAAACAACAGCAGCAGAAGCAGAACCACGGAGAGACGACGACGACAACGACGAAGACAAACAAATGTGTAAAAAAATATGAAGCTGAGTGCACAGAATTTTGTACACAGGAACAGAGAAACAGAAGGAATGCACTCTTGATGTTGAATTCCAACTTCCACTTCGACACACAAGTTGTAATTTCCATGTATTTTTGCATGTTGTGTCAGTACTACTTTGTTTGCACTCGTATTTGTACTAAATACTCAACACTCCCCACTGTTACATTTTCCGTGTTCGATCCCCTTTGGCTTTAAGAACGCTATGCTACGACTGTAGACAAACACCTACCTATATCGCTCCTGAAGAAGCAAAATTGCCAATTTTCATTTCTCACTAATGCGAAAAAGTTGCCGTTCTCCAAGTCACACTGAAAGCAAAATTGCCCATCTCCATTTTTCAGTGTGTTTAATTTTGTATTCAGGTAAAATAAGCAAGCAGGTATTTCTTATGGCTTATTATTGTGCTGACAAATCATATTACACACTACTTAAGTCAAACAATGGGCAATTTCGATTTCAGTGTGAATTGGAGAACGGCAATTTTGCTTCTTCAGTAGCGATATGCATTATTATGTAGGTATATAAATTCATTCGCACTATTTAGGGAGAGAATAATAACAAGCCTGGAGTCGGGCCGACCTTCACGCAGTGGTGCGAACTCGAAAAAATAAAAGGCAAGCAATTAATGACACCTAAAACTGTGGAAAATATACACAATTATTATATAGATACTTACTACTATGTATCAACATGCTATTTCTCCTACAATATTAATTGTAGTCAGTTCTGTCAATTGTATTTTTTTCTCTATTAATTTGCATTTAAATATATTTAAGAAGCTCTCTCACTCCTTGATTCTCGAGCTGAGCTTGTAATTATTATGATAGTAATGAAAACAATAATACTCGTAATAATTGCTCAAATATCCTGTTTATAATAGTTTAATTAATTAAAAAAATATGGAATTGACTGGTGGCTTATGAGGGCAGGACGTTCAAGATCCACAATAATTCCCAATCGTCAACAATTTATTACTATTGAGGATTTGCTCTGAGCAGCTGACGGTCTGAGTTGACCTGCAACGGGAACGGTAATTTGTAATTTTCATTCTATCAACCATCAAATCAATTTCAAATTCCACCTGAGCACATGTAGAGAAGTGCCTATACCTAGACGAGACCATGAGAATTTAGATTAATAGATGTATATATATAAAAGAAGAGAGACGCAAGACAAAAAAATGTGCATTGTAGTAGACGAGAAGAATGGATGTGGATGTATTACATGGATGATGCCTATATGGAGTATTGCGTATGGCATTTGGCGACTGGTGAGGAGTATGAAGAGATTAAAGAGGGAAGAGCTAAAAAGAAAGAAAAAGTTGAAGAATGCAGAATTGTGATAAGAGAATAAGTAGAGGAGGCCGAAAAAGTGGAGAATAATGGGGTCGCATTGGATTGTGGTGTGTGGATGGTGAGTGGTGAGTGTGGTGGTTGCCGTTTGTCGTTGTCTGTCTGATGGTGATGGTGGTGGTGGTGGTGGTGGTGGTGGGGAGGGGAAATGCAAGCAGTTATTTTATTAGGTTTCTGTTTCTATACATATACCTACAGACACACACACACTCACTCACACAAAGTCACACACATGATATGATTGCGTCAGTTCCTAAACGCAGGTATGCATCAGTCCAAATCCATCCAAGCAAAAAGGGAAGGCAACCCACATATATTAGATTTTTGTCCTGTCTGAACTCAAGAACGACGACCAAGCGGACTCATGTAAGTACATATGTAATTCCATTTCCCTCCTATTCAAATAACACATTTTTTTATACTATTTTTTTTCTCTCTCTCTCGAAGCATATGTGATTGTTAATTCGAATTCGCGTTGCGTTTTTCTCACACGTTCACATTCACAACGTCAACCAACTTCAGTTTCGGTCCTACGTTCTATGTTATGTTGTGTGTGTGTGTGTGTGTGTGTGTGCATGTGTTGTATATCGTATACCGTTTTGGTATTCGAACCTACTCCGGAGCCGGAGCCGACACCGCGATGCCATTATTTCTTATTCGATTCATACGATGCCAGAGTCTTAGAGTTAGCATGGTCGTCGTACTCATACCGTGACATGACATAGGAGACTCGTAATGCAATGCATTCCATTCCGTATTCCATAGAGTTGAGTGAGAGAGTTGGTTCGTCTTCCTCCGTGCTGCAGATAACACTTGGGAGAGAGAAATCGGCTCCAGCAACAGGGAGCATAGGCGACACCTAGGTCAGGACAGGGAAGTAGGTGTAGGTAGTGGTATCAGCAGTAGTAGACCAACACGTGGGGACTGGATGAGGAGAGCATGGTCTGGTAGTGGTGGTGGTAGTACCGAAGCACTAGAGCCATCACGTGTGGACGGGATGGGCAGTGTATGATCTAGAAGGATCCATCCAGACCGTGGTATGGTGAACACGAGCGAACGGCATGTTAACAAGCCAGGTATAGTAGCAGGCATAGGGCTGTGAAGTAGTGGTCGTATGATGAGGGACCGACCAAGTCCATTTGAGAAGACGAGGACTGGGGGAGCAGGAGGTAGGCCCATACAGAGAGACTAGCCAATCAGTGAGGGAAGGCAGGCTCATATGGGGATAATAGCCAATCACCGGTAGGGTTAGGAATGCCCGTAAGTGGGGTATCTTGGGTCGGTCTTCAGGTTGAGAGGCTCACGAGACGATGAGCGAAGGAGACGATCCTCATTCCTTTGCACCCCTCTAGTAGAGAAGTAAGTCGGTGGAAGATCGGCTTGTTCGTGAAGCAGTAGAGACATCCTCAGTGTAGAGTTTAAGTGTTAAGTTTAGAGTATTTCAATTACGGCTGTGTGAAGCCATATTGGGGTTTACAGAAATATATTAAATTGTGAATAATAATATTGTTAGTGTGTGACTATTAATAATTGGTACCGGGTAAACCGGGTATTGTGAGTGTATTTTTTCCCGACGTAAACTGACATTATTGTGGGTCGGAAGACCGGAAAAGAGACGAATAAAACGGTATAAGTTGTGTATGATTTCCCCCGACATTTCCTGTGTGTGCGTATTAACTTTAGGCATATGGCCGACAGCATATAGGGGGCTGTGTAAGACTTTATTTAATAGTGTGTTTCATTCGGGTCCAAATTGCCCCGGTCAGGTAGAGCCATAGAGATCATTGTTGTGCATAGACTTGGCTGGTCAGACAGGCCAGTCTCATATTGCCCATAAGCGCATTATCTACCTCTTGACTGTGGAGGCTTGACATCTTGGAGTGGAGGTGCTGAGGGTAAGGTACCAGCACTTGCATACGAGTGAGACATCCTGTATCTCCAGACCACACGAAGGAGCTCAGCTCAGACCGAGCGCTCCATAGCAAATCAAAGGGAGAGCACCTCTTCAGACCACACGAAGGAGCATAGCTCGGACCGAGTGCTCCCCAGCTTATCAAAGGGAGAGCACCCAGCGACTAGACCCGTGGACCTGGACCCGAGCTCAACTCGGGCTCTTACCTGGCTATAGAGCAGCAGGTCGGTAGGTCTCGGGCTCAGGAGGTGAGGACGTGGCGAAGAGGGTCGGTCACGAGGATCGTAGACCTGGTGAGCAGACCTCGCTTGGTGGTTCGGGACGTGGAGCTCAGCTCAGCCGAGCAGACAGTGAGCAGGAGCAGGGGATCCCGAGGTCCGGACCAGCCGAGCGACCGAGAAGGAGGACGTCCACACCTAGTTGAAGGGAGGTTCTGGTGCTAGGAGGCTAAAGAAGTGTGGGTTTAGGGTGTTTTAGGAGATTCCCCTATCACACTGGCGACTGCGACGGACACAAGATCATCATCTTGTTAGAACCAACGCACACCAAGGTGAGATAAACCAGTTCCTTATTTCTAATTTGCACAAAATTTTTTTTTCTCTTTCGCTATATTTACGGTAGAGCATTAGAATAGGGCTGGTAAAATTAGGTCACGAGTTCCGAGACAAGAGGTTCGACTGAGCTATACGCAGGCAGGTCAGGCGAACACCGCACTTGGAGCACCCGGACCTACGGGGAGAGAGAACTACCATCTGCATAGGTCACATCTCATACTATTGAAGGTAGAGGTTACATACACGACAACTATCATACCAACATAGTCATATAAGGCATTCAGTGGTACCGGTAATAGTCGCGATACCACAAAGACCGGGGGTCTGATCGGCTGGGCGACTCAATTTGTCCAGGTTAGGGTGGTCTGCAAGCAGATCAGCGGTGCACTGGTCGACGCGACGGTCGTGGGCTAGGTAGAGATCCCGAGAGCATCGAGCAGGGGTACAAGGTTGACACATACAAGGACCGATATAGTGCGACATACCAGAGGCACAAAAAAGATCCGGTAAAAATCAGGTCTGAGATCCAGAAAATCCAACCGGGACTAGGGTGAGCGGTTCAAGACCCAAGACGGACGTGAAGGATGGCGGCATCACAGGAACTGCAGGACCAAATGAAGGCTCTATGGAAGAAGCGGATAACTCAGTTGGTTCAGGCAGGCGAGCTAGACCCGAAAGATGATGAGGAATGGGGGGACTTCGATATCCAGAAGCGCTGGTTTCTGTACCAATGGTCCATCCTTCGGAAGGAAGAATTACCGAAGTTAATGACACCCGACCAAGTCCAATCCCTATTCGCGGAGAGAAATAAGTCAATGCGACAATTGGAACGCGATGGCGACATCCGGTTCAGTGGAGTCTTTGACTTGGGACAGGAAGAGGCAAGAGCTCAGAGACCCATCCTTCCGGGGCCGACAGGCTACCAAGAGGAGCGAGACCAGCCCAACCCTGACTCGCAGCAAGTACGGGAGCTCAAGAAAGCAGTTTATGATATGTCAAAACGTCTTGAGCAAATCAATCTGCTGTTAGTCGAGACTAGACGGGACAACGAGGAGCTGCAGGAGACCGTCAAAACCAACCACAAAGCAGCGCTCGTAAATGCCATGCTAGCCCGGAAGGAGAAGACCACGCAACAATCATCAGCATCTGAATCCGGGGAAGGCTCAGATCCAGCAAATCCAGATCCCATGGATGCAGTCTTGGAAATTCTGCGCCTACAAATGACGCAAACATCAAAAAATCAAGAGCTACAGGCAAGGCAGAGAGAGCTCACTTTAGAGATGATGGCACCAACAGGGTTGAGCATACTTCCGCAAAAATTCGACCCAGTAGTAGACATCGCATCAAACTATGTGGCATCCTTCGAGAATTATTTGGAGGTTCATGGGGTCCAACATAAGTCATATGTCACAATCTTCCAACAATGCCTCTCTACACCACCAGAAGCAGCTTGGCTCCGAGCCGTCTTGATAGACGTTGAACCTAGATGGGGGCCCGTGCGGGCAGCGTTCTTAAAGGCATATGACAAGACGAACATGCAGGCGACATTGGACCAGATAGTCTACAATAAGCAAAAGCCTTCCGAGCCCATCCGCACCTGGGCATCGAAGTTCTACACCCGGCTTAGAAACATCCAAGAACCACAACCATGGTCACCGAAGGAGATCATGAATCGCCTTAAAAAGAACATGCATCCCAGCTTGGCAGGGGCATTTCCACCAGGGACAGCGATTCCATTAAACATCAGCGATTTCATAAGCCAGGTGGAGTCCTTCCATCAATTACGACAAAGGGCTGATCGTGAACGCGACCCTTACCGACCCATATACGACGACCAGAAGAAGAGGGTCGATAGCTCTTATCGACAAACAGACCGAGCAAGACGATATTCGGGTGGCAGTCAAGCCGGCCGCTTTACGGAACAAAGGAACCGGAGCTCAAGTCGCGAGTCACAATCATCCCGTCGAGACTCTCCAACAGGCTCACAATACGGGAACAGAAGACCCAGAGAGCGATCTCAGAGCCCACCCCAGCGGAGCTCTAGACCCGACAACCGGCAGACCAGGAGTGAAGCAAAGCGCTCAGGGAAATGGTGCAGCATCTGCATCAATGACTCTCATGATACAGTAGCATGCAAAGCAAGAAAGGCAAAGCTCTTGGCGTATAGACTACTGCAAAACTGCAAGGATACAGCAGCAGACCAGGAGGAAGATGCAAGCCAGCAGCCGGACATCAAGACTACACCAGAACCACAAGGGACGGTAAAAGAAGAACCACAGGATCGCGAAATCTTTGGTTCCATGCGACGCTCAACTCCTCGAGCAAGAAGAGCTCAACTGATGAAGCAACACGACAAGGACAAGATGAACCTCCTCTCCACAAAATTCATCGCAACACCGCTACCTGAAACCGACGAGTATTTAAACTGGTCTCAGACACGGACTTCGAAGGGCATCCGTGTCGAGTACAAAAAAGAAACCGAGCCCCTTTCGCCCTGGTCAACATAAAGGTAAAGCAACAGCTATTCCCCATCTTCGGGTTGTTAGACTCGGGATGTACATCCTTAGCTATATCAAAAGATACATGTAATAGACTAGGCTTAAAAATAGACAAATCAGAGATCGAGGTAGCAGGTTTTGATAGCATACCCAAAGCGGCAGCAGGCCAAGTGACACTAGACTTTAAAATAGCGGGTAGATGGTTTAGAGAGCAGTTCATAGTCCAAGAAGGGTTGATGTATCCTATTTTTATAAGTAACTCATTTCGATGGAAACACGGCCTCAGCTTTGACGATGTCAAGGGCGAGCTAAATTGGGCAGTTAAGACTGAGGCCGAGGAAGAACATCAAGTGGGGTACTTTGTAAGAGGTCTGGCAGTTCGATCAGAAAAAGATGTCTGTGATTTATCACTGGCACCGACTCCAGATCCATATGACCGAACCTGGATCCAACGGACCCCAGTTCAAGCCTTCGTAGAGATCCTGGCGCAGAAATATGATCGAGTGGTCCGAAGTGACGGTTCATCGGGCATAACAAATGCAATAGTACACGACCTAAGAGTCGACCCCAATTGCCCAGTCATATACCGTAGACCCATTCGGCGGCCACCGGCCATAGCCAAATGGGTCGATGAAAAGTTGGAGGTACTGGAGAAGCAGGGCAAAATACGCCGTTCGACTTCACCGTACTCGTCCCCTATATTACTGATTCCAAAGCCGAACGGAGACAAGAGGTTGGTAGTTAACTACAAAGAGCTGAACAAATATACTCCGAAGATCCAAAATCCCATGCCAGACATGCACATGATCATGGAGCAGCTCCCTCCAGGTCGGTATATGTCAAAAATCGATTTACGATCAGGTTTCTGGCAGATCCCGATCTCAGAGTCATCCAAGAAATACACAGCTTTTCATACACATACTGCATGCTGGGAATGGAATGTCCTTCCGATGGGGCTGAAAAATGCTCCTATGATCTTTCAGGAGCTCATGAACCTGATCTTCGGTAGCGTCATTGGTAAATTTTTATTCGTTTATTTAGACGACATATTTATCTTTAGTGCAACAGAGGCCCTGCATAAGGAACATCTAGAGTTTGTGTTTAAGACCCTGCATAACTTCAATCTGTCCATTAACTGGGAGAAGTGCGAGTTCGATCTACCGGAGGTCCAATTCCTCGGACATGTAATTACCAAGACTGGAATTACGAAATGTCCCAAAAAAGTCGAGGCTATTCGCAACTACCCGGTCCCCAAGACCAAGAAAGACATCCAGCGATTTTTAGGTGCCATTGGGTGGTATATGAGGTTTATACCTCACTATGCGACACAATTAGAGCACATTTTTGCAAAATTAAAAAAGGAGGAAGATCCTAATCGACCTTTCAATTGGGGCCCGGAGCAGCAAACAGCTTTTGAGAACATCAAAGACGAGATTGCAAAGGAGATCACGCTCAATACTATCAATTATGACCAACCTTTGTACGTCTATACTGATGCCAGTGAGGTAGGCTTGGGAGCTATTCTAGCTCAGGAATACTACTGCGACAAGCTTAAGGCGGACCGCTTCCGGGTGATCGAATGTCGAAGTAAGTTATTAAATAGTGCAGAGCGCAAATATGAGGCGAGAGAGAAGGAATGCTTGGCTATTAGATTTGCAAATCGGGTGTTCGACCCTTACATCCGTTACCAGAAGGACGTGATTTTTAGATGCGATAACCAGGCCCTTTCCTACTTGAAACATGCAGCCACGAATGACCACCTCTACAGTAAACACATTGTGAGGTGGGCAATCGAGCTGGGTGATGTAGTGAATGATACAGAGTTTGTCAAGGGCGGCGATAATAGACTCGCAGACCTCTTCTCACGCGGCGCTCTGCCAGATCCAACGCAGGATGACGATCCAGATCGGGTTGACCAGTGCATAGCGACCTTCACTAGTTCGAGAAATAATATCGAGATCGACATGGATCTGTTGGACCGGCCTATGCTGCAGACCCTACAGAGAGCTGACGAGGCGATCGCTACTATTACCAAGAGCTTGTGTCGGGTTGGACATCGGTCCAGATATAGATATGATTACGCAGTAGTTGAGGGCATCTTGTGTAGATACATCCCAAACAAAGAGCAAGGTCCATTGAAGTCCATATTAAAGCAGAGCACCCATGCAGATGACTTTTATAGCAGAAGGGTAGACAAGCTCAGGGCCCAGCGCCAGGTAAATACCGAGGCAGGTAGTCAACTGCAACAGCAAGGATCAGCGCAGCCCAAAATCACACCCTCCATGCTCCGAAGGGGCAAGCATATCAAATGGTCTCATCCACTGATTACCGCAGACTTCCTGGATCCGGAGGTATCCACTACTAGGAAACGCCTGGTTCCAGTAGTCCCGCAGGCCATCGAGCGAGACATAGTTTCATATTTTCACGATACCACAAGGGCAGGTCACCAAGGCGCCGAGCGAACATACGACAAGATCAAAAAGCGATTTTGGTTTTACAACATGGCAAAAACCATAGAGGCATACGTTAAGACCTGCGAAGCATGTCAACTAGCTAAGCCATCTAATCAGCTAAGACCCGGTAGGATGGGCATCCATTCATATAAAAACAATATCTTTGAGTGTGTTCATGTAGACATTGTAGGGGAGCTCACCCCAAGTGCGGGCTACAAATACATAGTAGTCTGTGTGGATGAATTCTCCAAATGGGTCAGCATGGAACCCCTGACATCAGTCTCCTCAGTTAAGATCTTGAGATTCTTGCAAAAAGTATTTAACACGTTCGGCACCCCGAACCGTATAGTCTCCGATAACGCATCCTACTTCTCAGGGGCAGACTGGGAGGATCAGCTTCAGGAATGGGGTTGTGTGGTAGTGCATGTGGCACCATATCATCCAAATCCAAATCAGTCAGAGAGATCGAACCGGGATATTAAGAGCATCCTTCGAGCATTCTGTCTTAAAAGTCAGACAAAATGGGCAAGCCAGCTCGGTGATTATATGGTAGCATTAAATACATCAAAATCTAAGTCATCTAGGTACTCGCCTTGCCAGCTAAATTTAGGAAGGGACATCATGCTTCCAATAGATCGCAAATTGCAACTGCAGCGTACGTTAGGTATCACGGAGGATGAGTTTGGGGCAAAATTATTATCAGACATCTCGATCATCAGGGAACAGGCACATAAGAACCTGAAATTGGCTCAACTAGCTCAGAAGAAACTCTTTGATCGGAACAAACGCGACATCGTGTACAAGGTAGGCGATCTGGTGAAGACATTTAACAAGCAGCTATCATCGAAAGATGCGTTGTATTCCAAGTCGTTAGGGGCTAAATACACTGGGCCCTGGCAAATAGTAGAGGTACATTCGGATCTCCTGGTCAGTATCAAGGACCCGGACGATCCAAACGACATACCCTCTAAATTCCACACCTCGCTCATGCTTCCATACCATCGGAGAGCAGAGGAGGAAGGTAAAGATGAATGTGAGACTCAATCACGGCTGCCCCGGATAGCAATACCAGTCGGTGAATCTCGGGTCATCCAGGCAGACGGAGTCCAAGGTGTAGAACAGGTTAGGACACCAGAGTCAGACACGGATGCTCAATCACAATCGGAGCCAGAGGACAGTGAGGTGAACTGGGCGATAGGACCACTAGATAGGTCTGATGAGTATGAGCAGGAATTTGACGCACCTCCCGTGATACCAAGACAGTCGACAAGGATCCGCAGACCCCCGGACCGCCTGGGCATAAATACCATGCGGACTGGCAGTACCGGATTCAGAATGGGAGACCTATTAAGGATGTCCTTCCACCAAGACGAAACATCAGATTAACAGCAACAACAGTGCCACGGTCGAGACTAGTGGCATTAAAATGGTTTTGGGATATATTGGGAAAAGTTTTTTTTGGTGATGGTCGAAGGGTTTAATTAAGTTTTTTACATAAAAATATATAAAATGAAAAAAAAATAATTTAGGTTAAGGCGGAGGTGTAGAGGCTGGGGTCTCTACTCTTCCGAACACGTCCTATGACGTGTACGACGTTAAACTGCGCCGTGTGCTCGTCCCGAGTTCCACCGCAGGGGCGAGTATAGGGTAGGTTACTAGTGAGTGGGTAAATAACTCCCACCGGCAAAGGAATCATGAAAGGCTGAGGTTCCAGCCTCGGAGCTACAGAGCTCCTTTGCTTTGTAACCAGCCCTATTCACGGCATATGGTGCAGAGCTCAAGAAATCCACATACCGGGAGCTGGTGTCCGATTTAGATGTTGGTGGAGCACCCAGCACGGAGATAGAGGGCCCGGAAAGCCCTCATTGAAGGATAGCTTAGGGTAACCTCGATCAAAGGCATGGGGAGCAACAGATCCACAGGACCAACGCGGCCCAGCATAGGTAAATTCATTCAGTACAGTCTCAGCGACCACCAGCTCGGTCGAAGTCAATTCACATTGTTTCGCTCAAAACTGAGAGAGCTTGATAAACCAGCTAAGATGATAGTAAGTAAGTCAACCAGTACAGTCCCAGCGACCACCAGTTCGGTCGAAGTCAACTCACATTTGTTGCTCAAAGCTGAGAGAGCATGATAAACCAGCCGAGATGATAGTCGATCCAATTTTCAGATTCAGATTCACCGGAGGACCCCGGTATTGGGATCATTAGGTTCATGATGTACCAGATTAGTAGATAATTCACGAATCCAATGAAGTCCTTTAATTCCTCAAGGCTAGGAAGGTTAGTGTTCAAGCCTATTGTCGAGTGCGAGATCACAAAAATGGACCTCAAAAGCTCAGTATTCCTCAAGCTAGAGAGGGTAAACAAGCGCACACCCACCGAGGGTTAACAAGAAATGCAAGTATTGCGATGACCCAGGTGGAGACAGTTAAACAATACGGAACAGAACGAGAAGGACCGGCAGGACCGGTGGAATGGCCAACTCCTGCCGAAAGTAGGTAGCTAGAGAGTTAGATTACAGTTCAGGTACAGCATACACTAGATGGTTAGCAAATTCTCAAGCTAGCGAGATTAAACAAGCACACTCAGCGTTGAGCAGTTGTTTTGCGGAAAAGCGAGGTACACTACAGTTAGCAGTTGCGAGCAACTGGATCAAAGGGTACTGACCAGCGAGCCGCGATCAATTGTGACATTCTGGAGTACATAGCCGGGTACGGAGATACGTCAATAATTCTCAAGCTAGCGAGGCTAAACAAGCATAACCAGAGCCCCAGTCAATTGTGGCACTCTGGAGACCATAGCCGGGTACGGAGATACGTAATAAGCGACAGGCATTCAAGCATGTTCGTTGTGAGCATTTTGTAGAATACGGGACAGGCCAAGGAGCCGTAGTTGTGATGTTCTGTAGTGATTAGCCGGGTACGGAGATACTTCCATAGGACAATGGTACATGTTAGCACAGAGCTAGGGCAGTTCAAATGCTTCCCCATAAATATTATTTTCTGCTGAGGATCCAGCTAAGAAGTCGGTCGTGGGGAAAACCAAGCGAGCCAACAGCAGGGCGAATGGGTAGCCACGCATGAAGGTAGTCACCGTCAGTAGTTATGAGTCCTCAATGCTAGGGAGGGTAAACAAGCACACAACGACGAAATACCAGGGGTTCCAGGCAACTAGAAATTGACCAGGAAGAAATGGTAGATGGGCGTGACGTAGACGACATCCTGAGGTCCAACAGTAGGACGAAGGAACAACATTCCAGTTGTGGAGGCTTGAGCGGCCCCACAGAAGGGCCTCGAGCCTTTGTAAAGCAAAACGCGATATTGGCAGCAGGGACAACACTATAGGTTAGTCCTCAAAAGCTATGAGGGGTAAGTAAGCGGTAGGAGCAATATCAGGCTCCAATTGAATGTGATACCAGCATAGAAATGGTAGATTGGAGTAGCAAGGGTTTCCAACCAGTATCATAAGCATAGCAGGTATACTTCCTCAAGCTAGAGAGGGTAAACAAGCACCACAGGAGGGTTTTGTCTTCAATGTCAAGGGAATGGGCTGTGACCAGCAGTAATTCCATTGTTTGTACACACAACCGAAGCCACAGTATGTCCAAGCCGGGACAGCAAAGGACTGGGCCAGATACAGTGGGGTTAGATTCAGTTCATAGTGAGTAGTCGATATTATTCCTCAAGACTAGCGAGGGTAAACAAGTCAGAGCGGCAGCTCCGGGTTAATGACAACCACCGGAACATCTTGTCCAGGACGACGGATGTTTAAGCCACACGCAAGTTTCGCAGATTAGATTAGAACGCAGTACTCGACAAACATTAGCTTAAGTAGGGGCTAATTTGACACGTGAATAGAGCTCACGTCAGGCACAGTGAGGCCATAGCAAACTTCTTACGAAACCGATATTCAGCTCAGACCCAGCGAGGTATAGGGCATAAAGGAGGGTTTTCAATACGATGCACCCTCCCAACGAAGTCGAACCGACATACAAAGTCGGGGGGACCACTGGACCCAGGAGTGGGGTTCGCCATATGATAAGCCATAGGGGCGGATGGCAATACGTAAGCATAGGGTCACGGAGGCATAGCCTTAGGGTTGTGGCTAAGGGATAGAGCGGCGACTCTAATGAAATCTGTGGGGGATAATATGGTCTTTTGGGCTCCCTGGGCAGGATTGTAGGGCTCAGAAGATCTCCATTCAGTTATGCATGATAATTAAGAGAATGGACAAGGCATGTAAAGCTCGGGTTTCGTATCAGATGGCATGATCTGAGAATAAGATACGGGTTTTATATGTATAAGAGAGATGGTGAGTCTCACTTAGACCTTGTCTAATCGGTGGTTTTAAATTTTAATTTTAGCATGGCAGCATCTCCAGAGTGGCTTGAAGAGGTACTGGCACCACTCCATAAGGTATCATGGACAGCACACTCATCCGCTCAGGGAGCGTTTGACCCGGACTTCAGACCGCCTGTGGCAGCCAAACCAGCAAAACTCGGACCAGAGTCCCGGAAAGCGAAAGGCATCGCAGCACGAAGATGCATCATACCAATACAGCTTCGGCCACAGGAAGACCCTTTCTTACGGGAGGAAGTCGAAGCATATCGCGTCAAGATAGACGATACGCCGGATGGGGATCTTACCGATGCTCAGATCGAGGAACAAGACATCAACGGGCGCGTCGTTAGGCATTTTGTGGATCGAGACGGCGCTTGGCCAACCAAATCTCAGGGACTTCGGCCTAAAATACCGGAGGAAGTCATCATTATCCCTGAAGCAACACAAGAGACGGAGATCCGAGTAGCTCTATCCAGGTTAGATAAGTCCCGTAATCTCGCAATTCAGGTCTGGCGAGCAAACAAACACACCACCAGGAGGGGATATATTTCAGTGATCGGGATCACGGATGGGGCTCAGGTCGTCTTAGCAGGATATTCAGCAATGGAACCATCGGCAAGGGCACATATATTGGACTGGTTGGACAGGAACCTTGCAGTGAAGTGGATGTACGAGCTGGGAGCTCAGTTCGAGATCCTTAGAAATTTCGCAGATATACGTCCTCGACATACGGTAGATGTGCGCTACCTTCTCAGCCGGTGGTGGCGAAGGCAGTACGGTGAAGACATCCCGAGGCGAGTAGATGAGGTATTACTCACATTATTTCCAGAGCTCGGGATCACAGTGGAAGACTGGCTGGAGGACAACCGTCCAGCGAAAGGAAAGGAAGGCCGGGTACGGTACACGGCAACGCAATACAGGTATCTGGTCTCCAAGGTGTTGGGAGTCTACCACTTGGGTCGCTTATATGCAGAGTCCTTCTCTTATGCTCAGTCCGGATTCGATCGGTGGATATCCGTGCCTAGGACTCGGATAAAGATAATGGATACCAGGATGCCAAGGGTAGCTCCGGATTTCTCGCCAAACCAGTGCCGCCGGGAACTCAGTAAGGTCCTCTACCAATACGGGCGACTCTATAGACAGGCCAAGCTTAGGAACAAGGAGACATTTGATGCTCGGGGAATACTAGCCATCCTAGTAGTGCTTCGCTTAGACATGGCATATCACCTAGACCTACAACCGGGCGAGTGGCTTAAAACAACCACGTTGGCATATATGTTGCAGGCGCAGTTCTATTTGGAGAAAGACGTTGTCACGGAGACTCAGGTATCAGCGAGGCCCTCTAGCTTCGTCCACCAATATGCCTGTACCACTCAACAAGCAACCTGGGAGTGGTTTACCGCAGCATTCGAGGCTTTTAAGACCTTCGTGGACAAGTGGTGTATGACAACCAATAAGGGAGAGCCGCGCCGACCAGCTCAGCTTATGCAGGGCAAGGGAGATCTTAGGAAGTGGATAGATTGTCATAATCTGCAAAGGCATGTAGAAGCAGTGCTGAGAATAGGAATCGTAGACCTCTTAGATGTCAAGGTGAATATTCAGGATTGGGACGATTGTGTGACGTCCAGGTCAGCGGACGAAGATGAAGAGATCCGAACGGAGGTTATCATACAAGACTGGAATGATAGACGACAAGCGTATCGAGCATCTGAAAGGCGCAAAGAGGAACGCCGGCGGTTGCAGAAAGCACAGCATCAGCAGGAGGCGGTCGACAGGCAGAAGAAAGCAGTAGAGGCTTCGGAGACCACTCCAGCTAAGGCACAACGGCAAGATCAATCTCTACAGCAAGGACCGAGCACCCGTAGCCACACTCGATTGACGCCAGAGCACAAGGGGGGTGAGAGGTCCAGCAGCAGCCCAGGACCACAGGAAAGCAAGCAGGTGAACATCAAGAGGGAACGTCCATCTAAAAGACCTAGGGTGGAGATGATACCAGAAGAGGCTGATATACCCAACCCTTCGACATTACAAACAGTATCATCGGTCCATCGAGATGAAACAGCCCAGGATAACCAGCCGTGGTCAGACCGGATGATGAGAAGCATCTTGCGATCGGAACTCGTTTCTGAGGACGAAGCACAACAGCAATTGAATGCACAGCAAGGGAATGCAATCACAGCACTCCTGGAGAGTACGTCGACCCGGGTGTGGAGTAGTAGGCACTCCACACTAGGAAGGGTTTACAGGCTTAACAGGGAGGTGGGGTGGTTGCTGTTTCCACACAATTTCGTGCCGGGACGATTAAGGGGCGTGGGTGCGAGCAGCTCAGGATGGATATTTGCTCCTACTCAACCAGCAGTAACCGACTGGTGGCGAATATGCAGGACCTGTCGGGCGATTGGACATTCCACTGCTGAATGTTTCGCAGTGAAGACCCACCAAGCGGCAGTGCCGCCGGAGAACATTGATTATAACCACCCGTTTTTACGCTTACCAGGAGACCAGGACATCATGTTCAGAGCGGATGTTTTATGCTCAGCCATGCATCTCATCAACATTCGCTCCTATGAGCTCAAGCAATCGGAGGAAGATAGGCAGGCAGTGCGGGCCACCCTGAGGGACATGATGCGGAGCCTGGCGAGCAGGAGTGTGTATGACATCCTGGAGTTAGTGAAACAAATCCTGGAGGCTGAGGGGTGGCAGTCACCTAATACATTGCTCCCGGTCACATATGATACCGTGCTGGATCGGCAATTACAAAGGATGCAGGCACGGGCTCTTTATTTGATCCAGACAATAACCGACATGAGAGTGCAGAATCGACCACCGGGGACCCAAATAGAAGATCAGGTCCTCCCAAGGGACATGGTCCCAGTTCACTGGAGAGCGCAGCAAGAGCGTCAGAGACAGACAGATCAGACGGTAGCGACCCGAGCTGTGACCAAATGGGATCCTGATGCGGCGTTGCAGAGGGTTCTGGACAGGGTTCATCTCCGTCGGACCTCCTTGGAATTTGGATCACTACAGGGATTTTCGGCATCTCCAAGCACTTCTAGCTCAAGTACACAGGGGACTATTACAACCGCAAACCTTTCTCGACGTAAGGTAGATGTATCGGCTCGGACACCACGAAACGGAGCTGAACAGAGAAGACCTGAAGCGGATCAACATCGGGATAGTGATAGTGATGCAGAGATCCGCATGGAAGCTGAAGACCTTCTCGATTGACGCAACATAGTATGGGAGGAGGCATGAGTTGAGACTACTGATAAGACATGTATATTTTATTTATTTTTGTACTTTTTATAGTTACTTTAACCTTTTTTATACATTTTATTAATGAATGTTAGCATAGTGACCTTGAGGGGAGTCGAGGGGGATGAGTCGCGGAAATTTTTAGGTGGAGACATGTATTATGTGTGTTATTAATAACCGGGTGTGCCGGTACCCAATCATGATTATAAGTTTTGTAATATGGCGTTCTTGTTATTGATGCATATATATACCTTGAAAATGAACTTTTATTGTATAATATGACTACATGATAATGTTAATTCCTGTTATATGGTTAAGATACGTGAGGTCAGTGTAGGTGGATTGAAAATAGAGACCTTAATCCAAACACATTGGTAGATAGGATACTGGGGCTCGGGAGTCTTCTGGGTCTCGAGGTAGAGAGGTCTACAGGTTGAAGCACGGGGACCCCCCAATCAGGTCGCGTCTCTAAAGTTTTCAGGTTTACTGCCACATAGCACGAGAGGTCCTCCGGTCCACTGCTCTATTTACCTAATCTTTCTTAGGTGGGGTCGTGGGAGAGAGAAACGGCACGATCTTTCAGCTAAGAGTCGTTCCCGTTTCCAGTCACTAGACTCTTCACTTATTCTCGGCGATGCTCAGGCGGTAGAAGAACCCTCTACGATGTTTCAGGCGCCTGGCAGAGTTGAGAATAGTGGGGGGGACAGTGGGAGAGAGAAATCGGCTCCAGCAACAGGGAGCATAGGCGACACCTAGGTCAGGACAGGGAAGTAGGTGTAGGTAGTGGTATCAGCAGTAGTAGACCAACACGTGGGGACTGGATGAGGAGAGCATGGTCTGGTAGTGGTGGTGGTAGTACCGAAGCACTAGAGCCATCACGTGTGGACGGGATGGGCAGTGTATGATCTAGAAGGATCCATCCAGACCGTGGTATGGTGAACACGAGCGAACGGCATGTTAACAAGCCAGGTATAGTAGCAGGCATAGGGCTGTGAAGTAGTGGTCGTATGATGAGGGACCGACCAAGTCCATTTGAGAAGACGAGGACTGGGGGAGCAGGAGGTAGGCCCATACAGAGAGACTAGCCAATCAGTGAGGGAAGGCAGGCTCATATGGGGATAATAGCCAATCACCGGTAGGGTTAGGAATGCCCGTAAGTGGGGTATCTTGGGTCGGTCTTCAGGTTGAGAGGCTCACGAGACGATGAGCGAAGGAGACGATCCTCATTCCTTTGCACCCCTCTAGTAGAGAAGTAAGTCGGTGGAAGATCGGCTTGTTCGTGAAGCAGTAGAGACATCCTCAGTGTAGAGTTTAAGTGTTAAGTTTAGAGTATTTCAATTACGGCTGTGTGAAGCCATATTGGGGTTTACAGAAATATATTAAATTGTGAATAATAATATTGTTAGTGTGTGACTATTAATAATTGGTACCGGGTAAACCGGGTATTGTGAGTGTATTTTTTCCCGACGTAAACTGACATTATTGTGGGTCGGAAGACCGGAAAAGAGACGAATAAAACGGTATAAGTTGTGTATGATTTCCCCCGACATTTCCTGTGTGTGCGTATTAACTTTAGGCATATGGCCGACAGCATATAGGGGGCTGTGTAAGACTTTATTTAATAGTGTGTTTCATTCGGGTCCAAATTGCCCCGGTCAGGTAGAGCCATAGAGATCATTGTTGTGCATAGACTTGGCTGGTCAGACAGGCCAGTCTCATATTGCCCATAAGCGCATTATCTACCTCTTGACTGTGGAGGCTTGACATCTTGGAGTGGAGGTGCTGAGGGTAAGGTACCAGCACTTGCATACGAGTGAGACATCCTGTATCTCCAGACCACACGAAGGAGCTCAGCTCAGACCGAGCGCTCCATAGCAAATCAAAGGGAGAGCACCTCTTCAGACCACACGAAGGAGCATAGCTCGGACCGAGTGCTCCCCAGCTTATCAAAGGGAGAGCACCCAGCGACTAGACCCGTGGACCTGGACCCGAGCTCAACTCGGGCTCTTACCTGGCTATAGAGCAGCAGGTCGGTAGGTCTCGGGCTCAGGAGGTGAGGACGTGGCGAAGAGGGTCGGTCACGAGGATCGTAGACCTGGTGAGCAGACCTCGCTTGGTGGTTCGGGACGTGGAGCTCAGCTCAGCCGAGCAGACAGTGAGCAGGAGCAGGGGATCCCGAGGTCCGGACCAGCCGAGCGACCGAGAAGGAGGACGTCCACACCTAGTTGAAGGGAGGTTCTGGTGCTAGGAGGCTAAAGAAGTGTGGGTTTAGGGTGTTTTAGGAGATTCCCCTATCACACACTTGAGTGTTCAATGTGCAAATGTGGTTCAGTTCAAAAATAGAAAAGCCACATATTTTATGTACACATGGTGACGCGGACGGTATGGCATGGTAATGGGAATGGGTCTAGTCTTTTGAGTAGTTTTCCTAGGCTCCTTCTCCTTCCTCTGGCTATTCGCATTTCCCAATAATGCTCTCAAAGTAGGCTCATCCATGTGCATATGCATTTCATTTTTTTTAAGTGTCAGTCTCCTATTTTGTAGATGTATGTAAATGTGAGATCTATGAGCCTGTACACACTATACTCTGTCATTGCAAAGGAGTACAAATGGCAGGGAGGAATGAGCGAGTGATTAGATAAATATAAACGCCACTAACCGGCATGTACGGCCCGACGACGACGACGACGACGACGGGGATATACTTGGCTGTCAGTGTAGGTAAGATATATTTGAAGTTATTATGTGTGTAGCGTGTGCTGAATTTTGTGTGTTTGTATTTTTGTGGCAGCTCTATATATTCATCATGGACACACATTGCATTGCAGCTATGCAGGAGCTGAGCACATATGAAAAAAAAATATCAATAGGAAAGCAATCATGGCATGAGTCTGGTAGTCTGGCCCCATCTTCATTCTTGTTCCTCATGTGCTTTCGCTAATGCTAACAGAGACATTATGTACACTGTGTCTGTCTAATCCCCTCTTCCCACTCATGTCCACTACAACTTGGGACTTGGACTTTGTGTCCGACCACTCTGTCTATATATACATTTTTATCCACCTACAGACCTATTTATATTTATAGTGTTACCTACCTACATCTACATCCCTATAGACGAGTAGGTACATTAGTCCGCCAAGAGTAAATAACATGTTTATCGTTTATCGCTGAACCTTCATATGCAGAAATAGGATTATGATTATGGTTATAAATAATGACAATGACAAAAGTTCTTTCGTCTGCCGATGAGCTGCCCATCCCATTACTCTTACTTGCTCTCGCCTCGCATTATAGTATATAGTAAGCATTGCTTACTATACAGTCAGGCTCGAGGACCTATACACATGGTACCTAGGTAGGTACATAAGTATATGAACACACAGGAAAGGAGGCAGACTGTCAAACGTTTGCGATTAAGTCTCCGATCCCGATTACCGTCAGAGTCAGTGTATAATTAAACTGAACTCACTCTGTGGAACGTAGGTGGATACTGATCCAAAAGCAAAAGTAAACATTTGCAGTCCGCTGCTATTTTGTAAATTGTATATTGTAGTTTATAGTAAGTAGGTTCAGTGGGCTTCATTTCCAGGTCCATTCCCTTGTATACCTCTGTATAATTTTTGCACAAACTCAAGAAAATACACGGAGGCATAATTACTGATGTAGGTCCTTAACCTACCCACCCATGGACCAATGGACGCAGGGAAAAATCAGCGGCAGAAGAAGAAGCTATAGTAATAATAATCATAACAAGAGCGAAATCGAGAACGAGAACGAGAACGACCCAATCCCAGTTCAATAAACAATCTAACAAAAATAACAAACTTCGGAAAACTGCAAACTGCGAGAGGTAGAGAGGAGCGGATGAAAAGAACAATTATTTCTCACATCGAGATAGCATTTCCACTATATGCATTATAGTGCAGAGTGATGCATTGAAAGTACCTAGTTAGAACGCAGAAAAAAAAACGCAACGCAATACGAGACCAAAGTCAGAACCAGAACACTATCATGATTCAGGATGATGTATGATGGTGCATGTTGGGATAATGTGAATGCAGTGTATGATGATGATGATGATGATGAGAAACGAGAATGAGGACGACAAAGGGAAAGATAGAGCCTCACAAATAGAAAGACTCAAACGCAAAGCTCCGACTCTCAGAGAGCAACATTTGATTTTGAAATATGCGAGAATGCGAGCCATTTGGCTTGTGAGATGTGAGATGTGAGTGAGGTTCCTTGGTGTTGGTGCACATGTATTGCAAGTTGTTCAGTGCAGTCCCAGAGTAAGTACAGTTTCCCATAGATAGGTATCTCCTCGACTTGACTCCGTGTGTTGTATGGAATTGTAAAATGTAATGGGGCTTGCCTCCTCCTCGTCTCTTCCCATGCATTCTGTCCGTCTTTATATGCAGTCATTTATCTCATGGGATGATCTCAATGAGAGGATGGTGTCTGTCTGCTGGTGCTCATGCTGTTGTTGCAAAGCTGCAATGTCATGTCATTTCTGTGTGTGTCTTTCTGTATGAAAGAATAGAAAGCACATCATAATAATATTTTATTATCAGTCCCAGTACTTACCTGACTATTGCAGCCTCACTGTATACTCGGCCTATGCGTCCACACTATCAAATCCACCCTTCAGTCTCGCTAGGGCTACACATGAGGATAGAGTAGTTAGGTGGAATGTGCATGGATGAGTACAGGTAGGCAAATTTGAGTAGGTAGGTTGTAGGTAGGGCTGTAGTAGTGGCAGATACCTACTGTAGTGGAGAGACACCACGAGGACGCACAATATAAGTACCTACTGAAGAATAAAGAATGAAAGACGAAAATGAAAAATACTCATATGCACATTACATTGCATTACTTCATTCTCCTCTGACTGCATCCCATCATCAGGAGCAGCAGCAGCAGCATCAGCACTCACGACTCACGATTCACAATTCAGCAGAACGAAAGAGAGAAGAGAAAATGAGGATGCAGGTAGAGGTACACAAGTTCATATATACGCGTATTCGTATCCCTACTACCAGTGTCAGTCTTCCATATAATTATATATCTATACCTGTGCCCACTTATGCTACGTACGGAGTGAGATAGATGGTTGCAACTTGGGCTGACTCTCAAAAGTCAATGGATCTGAGAGGCAGTAGAAGGGAGTGAGTGCACACGCAGTCAGTTGACAATTGAGTTCAACCCTGTTTTTGCCAATCGCAATCTCACAGAGTGTGTGTCGGCCTCTCGGCTTGGCCTCTCCTTCCTTCCCCTTCCCATCCACAACACTCATCTGTCGCTGTCCTACTACAAGTGTACAGAGAAACAACATCCTCTGCAGATCAATACCTCTCCCAATTCCAAGACCAATAGCCTATACTATATCATTAGGAAAAAGCTGAAGCCGAAGCCAATTTCAATGCTCATAGCGACACCTCCAACCTCATAGTATGATGCCTATAGCAAAATCCCTAATACATTGTTGTGATTAGGTGGCACTCTTAGAAAATGTGCAGTAGGTGTAGATTGTAGATTGGACATAGTAGACAAGTAATTGGGGCTGTATCTGCATTTTATAGATATCAAAGTAGTTAGTTAGTAGGTAGTTAAAGGATCGAGTGCCGAAGTCAAAGTTCCTACACTGTAATAAAGACAGAGGATACTGTACCGTGCCTTGTCATAATGTGATACCATGTGGCATGTGGTTCATACAATATGCAATGCTGTATACACTGCGAGGGGAGCAAGTACCTTGAATTTTCCAAGTCATTTGAATTTAAATTTGAATTTGATTCCAATGCATTCTTGTATATAGATATAAGGAGACGTAAATGTTGGCAGTTTGGATTGATGGGAAGAGATAGGAGGATCAGGGGCGGATCTAGAAATATTTTAAGGGGTGGGCAATATATAACGTGAGTGAAGAATCAAAATGGCTCATATTTTTAATTTAAGCCAGTTAGAGCAAAATTTTAGTTACGAGGTTTTAGAAAAGTGCACAATGTTCTATTTACATGTTTTTTTAAATTGCAAAATATTCTATTTAAATTTTTTTGGCAAGTACAAAGTATTTTATTTTTACAATGTTTTTCAAAAGTGCAAAATATTCCATTTACATGCTTTTAGGATTATGATATTTTAATTTTTTTAATAGACTGAATTTTGTTTCTAGCTAAAAATGGATACATAGACTATACTAGCCTATGTTAAAAAATTCACCTGGGGTGGGCAACTGCCCTGTTGCCCGCCCCCTTGATCCGAGCCTGAGGAGAATAGTAGTAGCAGTGAGGCTGGATGGTGAGGAGATTTGTGGGAATTATTGTAGCTCTATGTAGTAGGTATAGCCTGGGATGGAAAATGCATCGACTGACTGGTAAATAATAAAGCGAGTGTAAGTGGACTTGGACGTGGATTTCTATATGGGAGTGAATGTGGTATTCAGAACCATCTCATCTCACCATCCACCTTTTCAGTCCACGCAGTCCTAATTGAACATTCGCATTCGCATTCTTGCATAGTTGTTGCAGGTGTTTTGTGCATTGATGACTAATGAGAAACCCAACATCAACATTACCTCCACTCTCGGCATTCTCAAATCCAAGCAAAGCGCAAAGCCGAGGGGGAAAGGACAGGGAGGAAGGGAAGGCGGTGGAAACGCATATAATGTAGAGGAAAGTCTCGTAGAGGATGTGAGTGAGGACGTGAGGAGTAAACATGAGGAGGATCAGCAGGAGCAACACACAACAATACACACATATGCATATTGCAAAGTCATGTCATACAGCGAGGAACAGAGCACAACAAGACTAGACCAGATCATACCAGTCACTACCATGAGCTAACAAGACAACAACAACTGTCAGAGCACATTGCATTCAAGATAATAACAGCTCCATTCAATTCAATATGACCCCTCACTTCCACTTCCACTGCACTCTACAGACTTCCACACGCTCACGCTCTCAGCCAACGTGGAAAATGCCATATTCACATTTTCACAGAGAGAAAAACTTTATTAAGTCACTGTTGCACAATTGCAATAGCTTCACAGCTCAGTATACAAGACAATACATTCTTAAATACAATTGAAACATTTAAAAGAAATTCAACACGTTGTAATGCATAAATAAATCCTAAGTATATAAATGATGATTATAAATCATAATTGATCCTCGAAGAGCGTGCATTAAAATATCATCTACAACTGCAGATGATAACAACAGTTTTCGTTTTCACAAAATCTAAACTCACAGACAGTGGAGTTACGCACGTAGGTTGTAAAAGCGTAAACTTACGATTTACGCACCATCTTTAATTTTTATAAATGATCAAAATGCCGTATCTACACGATTTTTAAAAAATTGCAAAATAATAGTAATAATTTATTTCATGTATTCTAACAAGACTACGAAATATCGTGAGCGAAGGAGCTAAATGACCGATTTTCAATTTAAGCTACAATTAAAATGAGCTCAGTTCATAAAACACTCAATGAGACAATTACCAAAAATGTTAAATACGAGGGTTTGAAAAGTGGAGTCTCTTGTATTTAAATATTTTTGAATAGTTCAAAGGGTTCCATTTACATGTTTCTAAAATTACAAAATGTTTTATTTGCATAGTTTTGAAGTGGACAAACTGTTCTAGTAACATGCTTTCATGATCTTGATATTTTAATATTTTCCAGGGTTTTTATTTTATAGCTAAAAATGGAAATGGGCCATTTTGATTCTTCACAGGCGATATACTTACCTATGTAGGTAGGTAGCTACGTCTATTATTTTTGTTTTCAAAACGTCCTGTATAATTTATTGCTATGCTATGCTTAAAACCTGGCCAAGTGCCCCAATCCCAGAAAGATGTGATTTAAAAAAAATTACAAATCGTTCAAAACATGTAGCCTACATGTATATTTGAAAGACTGGGATGAATACAGTTAATTATAATTTTCAAGTAATTTATACTGCTATAAGGAAAAGGGCACAACTTGGTTGCTCTACGACTACGAATAATAAGTTTACACCTGATCATTTTAAAAGTGCAAAGCGTGACATCTACACAGGCGTGAAAGAAATTCAAAGGAGAAACATAAAAGAGTCGAGGGTGTCGTGTTTAAAAGTCCAATTTGGGATCATTACGACAACTAATACGAGCATTTTAATAGGAATGGAGGTAGTTATAGTTAGTAAATATATAATCTACTTACCAACGTAAGTTTTCAATTTAAATATTTTTGAAAAACGGTAATTTAACTATACACTTTTTCGCTGCACTTTTTCAAACTTTTTTCAAAAGTGAGAACATACAAGTACCTACTATCTTAGCTACGTACTTATACCTTCCTATTTTTATTTTCTATGAGATTAAAAGCTAGACGCAGTAATTGACACCTTCATTTCAATTCTAGTACTGACGTTGAAATTATTAGTTTATAAACTGCACCCGTGCAGTGGAGTGAGTTGGATTACTTTATATACAGCTCTTAGGATGGATAAGGAAGGATGAAATAAAACTCGGACGTGGAATCTAAAGCGTAATTGGCACAGCACGTTGCTCGTAATCGTACTCGTAATAACATTCACAAGCCAGAGACCACGACACACAAAGCAGATGACTTTACTGTACAATGTACAAGTTACGCATTCAGTCATTATTACGGAGACGGACAATGTTATTAAAGTGCATTGCACAAATGTCTGTTTGTCTAGAAACTACAAAGGAAAAGAGAGTCTATAGGTAGGTATAGTATATCACTTGTAATTAGAATTAGATATGATATATGACCGTGTGTAGGTGTGTGTGTTCGCTGTGGGGAAATATATGTGAGAGATGAAAAATAATACTACTATAACAATAATAATGAACAAAATCCTCAATTACATTTTTTGTTGTGCGTGGAGTAAATATTTTCTATTTATGTACTACGTGGATGAATGGATGGACGGATGCGACTGCGTTCAGGATTATCAGATTTCCATTGAGCTATGTAGTAGAGCGGGGAAGCTCATGTATGAATCTACCATCTACCTCCTTGTTCCTTGTAGAATTACTGATACAGCAACGTGACGAGAGTGTCATTGGGATTTACACCCCACTCTCATTTTGCGAATGTTGAATGTGGAATGGATGGGATGGAAGTGCAGCGGATGATGATGATGATGATGGGGATGTTGATCAAAATTGTGATAATACATAATAAGGGTGCATAGACTCGCAATTATTATTAAAAATTATACGACGCAGTACAATTCATACAATGTCGTGCAATTCGTGACCAAAATAAAGTTAAGCTATAGTGGTATTTTAGATGCTGGATGCATCTAATACCAAAAAATCAAGCCAAAACTCTTGTGAGGACATACTTATAGGCTACTTTTGCATATTAAAGACTATAGAAGAAATTTTGCATAGTGTGAAGAAATTGTTTTATTTGTAATAAATAACAATTATTATTATTAAATTGTAAATCCTGGGTGTATGTAGTATTATTACAGCCGCAGCCCTATAGTAGGTGCCTCCAACTCCAAACCGACGTCCATGTAAATGATTAATGATGCCATTTTCCAAAGACCAAAATATTGTGCGTAGCCATAAAAAATACAATAAAATTGCCGAGATGGTAATTTATAGGCATCAATAAAATTTAGAATTGAGTCAAGTGAGATGCAATAAATGTATAATATGTTTAAAAAAATGGCGGACTGCTCTAAAGCAAAAGCACCAGTACTATACAGATATTATAATATGGGCACTAGGGGAAAAAAGCTGACAAAGAATATAAGAATCAGAAAGAAGATACAGATGACTGAAATACTGCATGCTAATCTGGAATTATGTGGCTAATAGGAACTCCGTCCACGTTTTTCGCTTGAGCGCTATATGACTTTGTCACACACTCTATTCATAGTATTCCTATATTCGTATTCGTAATTCGGATTTCGTAATTGATAATTGGAAGCTTAAGCTTTTGCCTTTGGTCGTACTCTCTTATTGTTGATATATTATTATTTGCTAGTGTTGAAGTGTGTGTCTTTACAGTGAGTTGGACGGTTTAGATATGAGTATTTTAGATTTTTTTTATTTTGCATTTAGATGCGACTGGGAGATTGGGTGATGGCTTGTATAACACATTTCATTTTACTCGCTCATTCTCACTTTAATAGCTGAAGGTTACATTTTTATTTCATGAGTTGATTCTCAATGTTAATGGATGTATGGGAATGACGGCGTCTACTTAGTATACATATTATGTACAGACTGCTCTTGGTCTGGTCTGACTCTGTCTCTGACTTTCGTTTAGTTAGTTTTTGGTTTCGTTGCGTATTTGTATGAGGTGTGAGGTACCTGCCTACCTCCCTATACTCTATATCGATATAGCTATACAGCGTATATACATTTTCGCACTCTGCATATAAGTATATATGCTGATTTTGACTTGGGGTTTTGGGCTTCTACTCTAACACGCAATGCTAATCAGAATGTCTACGAAAGGTAAAGGTACTTGTTTTTTTTTCATCTCTTCTAATGCTATTATATAATCATTCTTGTGATTAGCAGGAGCATTATTATTACACTTGCAATACAATACAATAGAATTCAAACCTACCTACTTTTCTGTATCTGTCGAGGAGGTACATGCATTCAAACCCATTTCCATATCCCTCTTCGTGTTCGTGTTCGTACCTGTGTAGGTCCCTACCTCCTCATTGCGTTCCTTATCCCAGCGCTATGCTGTTGTGCCTCTGTGAGTAGCCGTATATCCCACAGTATGAGTGGAGAAGTGCGGAGACTTGGACTGACTTGGGGAAGGAGAGGAGAGATCGTCAATGTTAAATTAAGTAACAATATAATCTGTCTGAGCAGATAGCAATGACTGATGAACATGTTGTTCCTTTCTTTGAGTCTATGATGTGGTATCGTATCGTATGATGTGATGATATTGATATTATGTGGTTAACTCACATTAAACAAAAAAAGATAATATCATTAAAAAAAAAGAAGAGGGGAGAGAATTCGAACACTAATACTGTGTATGTACTCTCCAAATACGGAGAGATACGAATAGTTGTCTGATTCCGATCCTGATCCTGATCCTCACTTTAATACACACACACACACACACACACACACACACACACACACACACATGAATTAAAGATACAGAATAATGGTCTGTCTCCTCCTTTTGCAGCTTTGCAGTTTTGCTTCCTTGCACCAATTTTTTCGCCTCTCGTGATGTTCTCGGTAACCCTGCTAAATTATTGACTAAACAATATAGTGAAGAGAAAGAGTGGGATGCTCTTTTTTCATATTTTTTTTTATCACCGTATTAAATTTATGAGGGTGTCAGTGAGTATCTTCCTAATTACAACTATGTGTGTATTTATTATGTGTATTGTGAGATGGTTATTTATGTAATGTCTATAGTTTTTATGTTGTACTATGTAATATGCACTTTTGTGCTATTTTATGATTTTCTTTGGAGTTTTTGAGGGCAATTTTTGAATTTATTATTATTACTACTAATATTATTATTATGGAGCATTTCCCTTCTTTCTTTATTTATTTATGCTCATACCATTTCTTTCATTTCCTTCCCTCGTCCGTACATCAACATCGTGCTTGGGGTTCATCCTTCCTGAAAGATAAAAAAGAAGAGATTAAAAAAATATATAAGACTGCATAATATTGCTCACAATGTTTTTAAATATAATAATTATTATACCTCGTCAAAATCACATCACACTATGCCATAGCCATAGTACCAGTGTCAGTGAGTGTATACCACCAAAGCTAACATGCCATGAGCTAACAGACCACCGCAGTGCTTAAGTTTTAGCAGACACTGCTACTTAATTTAAGTTGGTTTCGGTTGAGTTTGGGTCTTGGCTGAGGGTTTAAATGTGAGACAAAAATACAGCATGTAGAAAGTAGAATGCTGTAGGAGGTACCGGTGGCGGTGGCTCCGTGGCTCCACCGAGTCATACGAGAGTGTGTGTGGAGTGAAGTAGTTGAATGAGCTTGACAGAATGTGATGACTGTTAAAGTGCAGTCAGCACATTAAGAATGCAGTTGGTGTAGTGTATGCACATTGTTAACCTAAATGGAGTTTACAATGTGGACGTGGAGTTTGCGACGTGTCAAGATATGTCAGCAGTCTCATAACACCATAGAGTATGTTAATACTGTATTGGCGACTATTATTTTAATAGTCGCCTCATCATTAAAATTGTATTGGCAGCTATTATTATCTATATGATAGCTGCCCATTTGGTTTGATTATGAATGTATGTAATTTGTAACAAGACTGAAAATTAAGAGTGAATGATACAATAAAGATTTAGTCTAGAAAATAGATTCACAGGCGTTGGACGTATTTGTTGTGAGTGATTTTTATTTGCATACGGCATAGTGAGATTCGATGAGCATATACAAGTATCTATGAGCATATGGGCATAAAGCTAGATACATCCTACACGTTATCAGCACGGTATATACATACTTAGAGACAGAAATAAAAATTGAAGTGTGAATAACACTCATTTTACGGAAGAAAATTCAAGAATCCAAGGAAAAGTAAAGTGCTATTTTTCGGTGAGTAAAAAACGGGTGTTTGTGTTTTTTAAACTTGAATTAAAATGTCGGTGGTTAACAAACTTGACCCCAGAGGGGTAGGTCAGTTAAATGACAAGAATTTTGCAAGGTGGAACAGGCAAGTGTCTGTCCTTTTAAGGTCGGCCGAGTTGTGGAAGTATGCAGACGGCAGCTACCCGAGACCCGAGGCAATCCAGGAGACTGCGGGTGCTCATGGACACGGTTTAACGCTGGCGAAATACCAGCTGTTATGGGACAAAGAGGACTTACAGGTACAAACGATATTTCTGACAACAATTTCTGACGATTTGTTAGTTAGCACACAGAGTTGTGCTACAGCAGCAGAGATGTACGCCACCTTGGAGTCACTTAATTGTGACACAAGTGCAGTTAACCTAACATCGACCAGATTGGCTTACTATACACATGTACCCAAGCCGGGTCAGACTCCAGTGGAGATCTTCAACGAGTTAGCCTCTAAGGCTATGGAACTTAGTGAAAAGAAGTTCCCTGTTGAAGAAGTGATGCAGATCCAGAAAGTGATAGAGTGTCTACCCCCAAAGTTTGAATATTTTGTCGAAACTTGGAAAGGGGTTCCAGATACTAGAAAAACACTTAAAGAGCTACTTTCACGGCTAAAAGGTCTGAAAGTGGATGGACTTGCAACTCCTACGAAAGCCTCTGAGAATAAAGCGTTCTCGGCTGCGAGTACTAGTGCCGGTAAAGGAAAGAAGAATACGAAAGCCAAAACGAAAGAGCAAAAAGAGGCAGCCAGGGCAAAGGCAAAGTGCTTTGGATGCCAAAAGATTGGACACTACAGATACGAGTGTCCAGAGAACAAAAAGGCCGATGGCGAGGGAAAGAAAGATGAGGAGAAACCAAAGTCTGAAAAAGACGGTAAGCCAAAATTTTTCAAAGCTCATATGGCTAAGGGTAATAGGAACCGACAAAGAAATAAGGCAGTGGACCCAGTAGTTTTCACCTGGATATGCGATTCGGGGGCGAACAGTCATTATTGCGGAGTGTCCGAGTGGTTCCAAGACCTTACGGAGTTTAAGAAACCCGAGCTAATCGAGGTGGCCAGTGGGAAATTCATAAAGGCCCACGGGTTTGGAACAGTTCCGGTACAGGCTCAAGCGGCCGACGGAAAATGGTTCGTGTATGAGCTCGAACGAGTCATATATTCACCGGGGATGGCCAACTTGTTCTCAGAAGTAAAAATGACGGAGGCCGGGTACTCAATATTCAAGAAAGGGATTCTAGTTAAATTCATCCCTGGGAATGAGGAGGATCCAGAATTGACTGGTGTCGTCTGCTCAGACGGCATTGCGGAAATGATATTTAAGCCATTCATTTCAAACCTGGCTCTGGCGGCCAGGAGGGTCAAGGGCTCCAAGTGGCACGAGAGATTCGGCCATGTAAACTATCAGTACATAAAGGATACTGCTAGGAAACAGGCAGTTTGGGGACTTCCGTTCAACTGCATCCATGATCAGTCACATTGCGGTGACTGTGTCAAGAATAAAATGACCAAGAAATCATTTAACACACTCCCACAGACGGACTACCTTCAACCGGGTGAAAAGGTAGCCATTGACCTGTCGGGCAGGCAAAGTATTAAATCTCTCGGAGGTAATGAATATTTTATGCTCTGCAAGGACGTGGCCACTGGCTATAGGACAGTGTATTTCCTAAAAGAGAAAAGTGAAGCCTCCAAGTGTATTAGGCAATATATTAGGGATATGTTCACTAAAACTGGAAATAAGACCAAGGAGTTGAAGACGGACCAGGGAGGAGAGTTTATGAGTGAAGAACTCATTGCTAAACTCGAGAGACTGGGCATAGAGATACAGAGATCCCCTCCGTATTGCCCTCAGCCAAACGGCTTGATTGAAAGGGAGAATAGGACCGTGAAGGATTCGGCACGAACAATGCTGAATGCGGCGAAGCTCCCTGCGAAGTTCTGGGGAGAGGCAGTGGATTGTGCTGTCTACTTATTGAACAGATTGCTCAATAAAAGGAGCCCAGACAAAACACCCTATGAAAGGATTCATAGGAAAAAGCCTTCAGTACAACACCTAAGGGTGTTTGGCTCAACAGTGTACTCTCTTGTCAGAAGGAAGCCCGGTGAACAATGGGTGGAGAGGGCCAGAGAAGGTATACTGGTGGGATATGACTTAAATCCTAGAAACTACAGGATTTACGACAAAGAGTCATGTGATGTGATCAAAGCTCGCCATGTAACCGTGGCAGAGGATCACATATCGATGGATATGAATGAAGAATTCTATATCCCTCAGGAAGATGTCTCAGGAACTTTCCTCGAAATAAGGGAGGGAGACTTGGAGTCCGAACGAGTCTATACTCCAAAAGAAATACAGACTCAGAAAATTCAAAAAGTGAGAGAAGCCTCTCAAAGAATTAAAGAAATGCGGGTAGAAAAGGCCATTCAAAAGATGAATGTCAAAGAATTCAAAAACACTGCGGAGCCCAACTTCACAACGATAAGTAAAAACAAAAGGTACTTGTCGTTCGAGCAGGAAGTGGAAGAAGAGTGTGAGGATCCTGAGGATGAAGGAGGGAGAAAGGTCAACTTAAGAGTTGACGTCTCATCTCAGAATCTCAACCAGGCCGGTCCAAGTCGGGCAGAGCGTCTGGGGCCATTACCTACACCAACAAAAAATCGATTTTCTCCTCTCAGAACAGAGTCAGTTTCTAGCGGCTCCAGTTTCGAACTTGTTGAAGAACAAAGTACAGATGAATCTGGAACTGAAGCTGAGAACGAGGAGGAAGTAAAAGTTGAAGGTGAAGAGGAAATGGAGGATCAGGAGGACGTGCTAGATCTAGTGGCACCTCCCGAGAGTGAATTAAGAGCTCCACCCGTGAACGAGAATGTCTCTCAAGAAGGGACAAGTGAACCAGACGAACTGAATGTATCCACAGTTAAGAAGGGAATTAAAAAATTCTCTAAGTCTGAGAAGAAGACAGGAGGGAAAACCTCCGTCTCCTTAACCTTTGGGAAAGAAAAAAGTTCTAAAAAAGGTAAAGGTAAAAAGAAGACCGAAGGGAAGGAGGACACAGAGGAAGTTAAGCGAGAGCTAAGGAACAGAGGCCAACTACCAGTTATTGAGAGACTGGGAGTAAACGATCCTAGGACTATGGAGGACTATGGTGTGAATGACTTCTGCGCTCTGACTGCCGCTGTCCTCACTTTGGATTACACTAATGATTTGGACTTAGAGGAGGATACGGAAAGTCCAAGGGAACCAGGATTGCCCAAGAACTATAAACAGGCAATGGAGTCCAGCGAAAATCATAAGTGGGCAAGTGCGATGAGAGAGGAAATGACTAGCCTCTTTGAGAATTGTACTTGGAGAATGGTACCGCGGCCAAAGGGTCGACGGGTACTTACATCGAGATGGGTTTATACAATCAAAAAGGACGAACAAGGACGGCCGATCCAACATAAGGCTAGGGTGGTCGCCAGAGGCTATAAACAGGTAAAAGGACTGGATTATAAGGAGACGTTCGCCTCAGTGTGTAGATTCGAGTCGGTGAGGACCCTGCTGGCCATAGCGGCTGCAGGAAACTTTAGCATTACTCAGTTCGATGTGAAGACGGCTTTCCTATACGGGGAGCTGGACGAGGAAGTATTTATGGAGCTTCCTGAAGGATTCGAGGAGGGTAATGAAGACATGGTCTGTCTATTAGTGAAAAGCTTATACGGACTGAAACAAGCCCGGAGGATCTGGGCTGAAAAATTGAAAATAATTCTAGGAAAGATAGGATTTGTGGCCACATTGTCAGACCCATGTGTATTCACTGGGGAGTTTGATGGATTCACGGTCTACATAGCTATATATGTAGATGATGGACTGCTATTGTGCCAGTGCCAAGAAATCAAAGAGAGGATCCTTGACCAATTGACTCAAGATTTGATAATTACAGACGGGCCCCCATCGATTTTCCTAGGGATTAGTATAAAAGTCTGCCCTGATGGAGAGATAAGAATCTCTCAGGAGCATTATGTGCGCGAGCTTTTATATAGATTCAATATGGTTGACTGTAAAGGGAAGAAGATTCCCATGTCAGCTGGCTGGTCAGCTGAGAAGCTGAAAATTCCAGATGCGAAGTACCCATATCAAGAATTGATGGGAGCTCTGATATACCTAGCAAGGAACACTAGGCCGGACATTAGTTACTCAGTCTCTAAATTGTCCAGATATCTTACAGGGTACGGTGAGGAGCATTGGAACGCAGCCAAGAAGGTACTCAGGTACTTGAAGGAGACGATCACAAGAGGAATCTCGTTTAATCCAATAAATGAGATGGCAGTGATCGGATATTCGGACGCAGACTACGCGGGTGAAAACGTGAATCGGAAGTCAACGACGGGCATGGTGTTCTTAGCGAACGGATGCCCCATCATTTGGCGGTCACAGCTACAACATTGTGTAGCTATGTCATCTACGGAGTCCGAATATATCGCACTGTCAGAGACAGCTAAGGAGGCTGTATGGCTGACAAGGTTCATGGAGGAACTAGGGTTCTGGAGGGCTAACCCGATGAAAATCAGAGTGGATAACCAGGCGGCGATAAGGCTGGCCAAGAACCCGGAATTCCACCAAAGGACAAAGCACATAGATGTGAGATATCACTATGTGCGGGAGCAAATTGAGAAAGGTAAAATCGATGTAGAATGGAAACCAACGAAGGAACAGTTGGCCGACTCGTTTACCAAGGCGCTCCCACATGAAACACTGAATGAACAGATGACTCGAATGAACCTCAACAGGGTCGAAAAGATCGAAAAGTTAGAGGCGGAGGAGACTTTTCATTCAGGTGAAGAACCTGAAACGCCACCAAAGAAAAAGAGGAGGAACGCGAATGTGGAGGATCCAGAGCAACAGAGCATTTTAACAGGGAGATTATGTGGTATGTCTGCGTATATGTTAAATGTTATGATGGTGCTATGTTTGATTGCTCCCATCTCCTCCCAGACGAAAACTGGAAATGTCTTATGGCGTAGACATCCCAGTCCAGTGGCGGGTGGTTTTGAGTCCATCCACATGATGGTATCCTTACTTTCACCATGTACGGTCGTGGAGAAAGATAGAACACAAGGAAAACTGGGTGAAGAAATTCACCGTCGATGTCTAGAATCATATGAAGAATATTTTCTAGATGAACTGGAAATCCTATGTCCTCGGAAAAAGTGGATCTCTACTCGTGGAAAAAGAAGTCCATTAATGTTGGCTATGACTCTCATCGCAGTTGTGGCGAGTGCGGGTATCGGAATAGCAGCAATATCTATGGCAGCCACCAACAAGGAGGACATTGAGGTTGTTCAGGAGATAACCGGGAACCTACAGAATAGACTGGACGATTTAGCATCAAAGATTAATACTGGGGACAAGAATATTCACCACCTACAAGAGGAGCTGATAAAAGTGTTGTCCCGGACAGAAATGATCAAAGTTGATCTGAATGATTTTAAGACTAAGAATTTGGAGTCTAATTTCATGATTTCGTATCTAGTAGGAAGGTTACTCATTGGAAGGTCCATAATCCAGGAGTTCAGGAGAGAATGGGCTGATGGAAAGATTTCGGGGGGATTTCTGGATTTTATGAATCTTACTCTTCCCTGTGGCGGAACCTGCCCACTCAGATTCTCTCAGCCGAAAGGCTGTAGGCTCAGTGAAGACAGAAGTAAGCTGTTTCTGGATTTTCTAGTACCTATCGTAAATACTGGACTGGTACTAGTGGAGGCGGACCCTTTTACTCTGTTGGTGAAGAATCAACAAGGTAAGAATTGTAAACTTGAATATATAGGGCCTATGAATGCTTTATTATCCAAGAAGGAGGATTGCCTATATGATGTGGATATACGGTTACCATATCCGGGGAACTTAGTTGTGTCCTCATATAGTCAATGCCGAAAAGGGCTAATTTCTAAAGATGAAATGGCGCCTTATGTTTCGACTGGATGTGCGAGTCAGGACCATGGAGACGTGAAGGACTTCGTACAGGTCAAACTGTATGACGATAAATACTATATTTATTGTTATGGTTCAGAGTATCAAATCGGCCCCCGGCAGACGCAGAAGTGCCCCAGGGAGGTATTTACTTTACCTCTTGTGACGACCTTTTCTATCAATAAAGTTAAGTTCGAGGGTGCTATGATCGATATGAGTTACACTGAAGAAGTGGACCCATTGTTCGCGGAGACTGCTGGCTTCCATCTGGATTTGGAATTGAATTGGACCAAGATTAATACCGAGCTCGAAGAGGGTTCGTATTATTCAGTACTTAATAGGGGAACTAAAGGCCCTTCCCTATTGTGGACAGTGTTAATAACCTGTCTATGCGTTTTGTTGACTTTAGGTTTGGGAATTGCTATTATTCTAATATGCAAGTTCAAGTGGACCTGGAGGATAAATCGGTCTGGACACGGAATTGGATTCGGTGATGATGATGAGATACTTGCGCTGCTAAATGAGAGCCATAGTACTGCTGGAGGAGGGAACTTGGATTCAAGTGGAGCTACTGAGCGTAGTCCACAACTTTCTTCAATTTCTTCATCTACTGGATCTGATAGTCCATTGAGGCTGGTGTTGGTAACGCATGAGAGGGCACAAAGAATCCGGAACATGATTTTCGGATTACATCCGTCTCCTCCTCGAAGAGAGCCGGAGGTGGAAGGAGGAGCAAGTCATTAACTACTTAGGAGGATGTAGGAGGTACCGGTGGCGGTGGCTCCGTGGCTCCACCGAGTCATACGAGAGTGTGTGTGGAGTGAAGTAGTTGAATGAGCTTGACAGAATGTGATGACTGTTAAAGTGCAGTCAGCACATTAAGAATGCAGTTGGTGTAGTGTATGCACATTGTTAACCTAAATGGAGTTTACAATGTGGACGTGGAGTTTGCGACGTGTCAAGATATGTCAGCAGTCTCATAACACCATAGAGTATGTTAATACTGTATTGGCGACTATTATTTTAATAGTCGCCTCATCATTAAAATTGTATTGGCAGCTATTATTATCTATATGATAGCTGCCCATTTGGTTTGATTATGAATGTATGTAATTTGTAACAAGACTGAAAATTAAGAGTGAATGATACAATAAAGATTTAGTCTAGAAAATAGATTCACAGGCGTTGGACGTATTTGTTGTGAGTGATCTTTATTTGCATACGGCATAGTGAGATTCGATGAGCATATACAAGTATCTATGAGCATATGGGCATAAAGCTAGATACATCCTACAAATGCAAGTGAATACGAAGGAATAAAAACACACAAAAAGTTTGAAGCTATATATGCGTATGTTTTCTGTAGGTATGTAGGTACATGCAGTCGAAATACTTGAAATACACACATTATTAATTTTTTTTCGCCTTATTTTTATTTTTATACTCAGGAGCTCCTTAGAATATAAATTATTTTTTTTATTTGATGATACATGTATTGCTATATTGCTGCACCACAAAAACAATTTGATATTTTTATGAGTACATTTCCCTTTGAGTTTTAATTGTAAAATTGTAATTATTGTGATGTAATTTGAATGTAATTCATTGTATGTATTCGTCCTAAGACTTGTCTTTTCTGTCTTGAGAGTGGAGAGAGTGGAGAGTGTTGGGTGCAAGGACAATAATCGACAAGGGAGAGATCCGCAGACGAGATTGTTGTTGACGTGAAGTGAACAATCAGAGCCAGAGCCTGTTTTAACATGCTCAGTACGAACTTGAAAGACTCCCATAATATTATGGCAGAGACAGACAGCATTGCGTATTGCGTACTACATTATGTATGTAGATATGTACCAAGATTGCCACTTCCTTTGGCTGCTCTCACTCTTGGTGGCCTTGGTGCATAGCCTTTGAAATTTGAATTTAAATACGATTTTGAATTTGATCCACGATCAACCAACTCTACTGATATATAATATAGTATGTAGGTAGGTTCCTTTTTTTATTTCTAAAAATAAAAACGACAGACAGACAGAACAAACGCATATTTTATACCCTTCTCCTCTACTCAAGAAAAATAGCATCATAATTATCGGTATTGGAGTCCGACTTGGCCAAAAAGTGCAATTTATCCGAAGAAAACCCTGTTTTTTAAAAAAAATTAGAGACACATTTTAAACAGAAAAACTTGCTCAATAATAAAATTGCAATAGCCTTAAGTCTCACAGTAAACAAAACAATAATATTTTTTCTTAATTTTTAAAACAGTTACATGGAAATCATTAGAACTTTCATACCTCTATGAAAACTCAAGCATATAAATAATTTTTATGCATCTAACAATAATAGCAATAATTTTAGTTAAAATTTATTGCAGCTTAAAACTCCCTCCTAATTCTTGCTCTAAAATGCTCTATAAGATACATAATACAGTCGATACGGTTTGCTCGATCTTTACAATAAATGCGGTTTTTCTACATAGGTAGCTACTGCAATTGAATACAATGATTGCAAGTCAACAGATAACATTGTAATTTTGGTGTCGAGACTCTGTGTTGATTTTGATATCGGGAAAAAATGATGGAATATTTTTGAGTGGAGATAATTCTAATACTGTTAATGCTACACTACGGTAAACAGGCAGTGGACAGAGAGATAAACAGGTAACATGCACCAATATTAGATTACATTATATATCCGTAGCCATGGAGGCAGATGAAAGTAAAATAATGTACGCACTCAGACACACACAGTAGTATTTCAAATTAGCTCCTATATTTATGCTAAATAAAGGACAGGATAGGGGTAGGTAGGTATTGGAGTGGAGAATCAAACTTTTAATTTATTTTCGAAATAACATGTATGATCTGTTATAGTCAGTAGGTATAGGTAGGTAGTCTGATTCTGATTTACATTTCGTTGTACTATACTGGGCTGGACTGACCGCGATGCCTCGGCAAACAATATGTATTATGTATTGACGTATTGATATTACACCTAACACTACCTTAATGCTGGAGGTTGCTATCCCAACCTCAGTACTCCTTACAATATATAGGAAGCTGCGTGGGTAATCTATCTGCATTCTCATTTTTTTCCCATCGCATCTCTGTCCGTCCGTCCGTCCGTCCTCTGTATACTTGAGATAATGCTATCCGTATCTGCAGAGCAAATACATACAGTTTGAGCACTAACAATGGAAACAGCAACAGAGAGATTGGGAGCGTAGAGTCTGATTATGTAAAATGTAAATAGGAATTGAATTGTGACGAGAGGCAGGAGTAGCAGCAGAGGCCGAGGAAACTAGAAGTAGCGTCGTGTATACCGTGTGTAAGTAGTGAGTGCTGAGTGCTTTGTTGTTTGTATTTTTTTAAATTTTTTTATTACGTATAAACTGTTGTTACATGATAGGGGACTGCATGTAGAGAGAGGGTGGACGGTACACACACGGTATAGGCACCTACCTACCTATACGCTTTACGCTAAACGTAATAATTGCACAGATATAGATATGTACCTGTGTAAACCCTCCGTACGCATTGAAATTAGGTAAGAGATGACCATCAAAATTGCACCTACACTTTATTATGATTATTCCATGTGGATTACTATGACTCTCACGGGCCTCTCTGAGTCCTTGCTCTTGCTCTTGCTGTTTGTGCGAACTTCCAACTTCCGATGCGAGTACGAAACGAACGCGACTCCTTCGCTATCACGCTTGCAGAACTTGGAAACTCTTGTTATTTTTTTTAATGATAATTATTTCCACTTGGACTGCAAAACGAAACAAAACAGAAAACAGACATGACGACATGCATAATTACACACTTGTAAAATATACCAACCTACCTACCTACCTATATTATTATGCGAACCCATAGCTGTGACATGCCATGTCATACCCCAGTCACAAAGGTCTCAGCTTTCTTCCCCTGTGTGTGTGTGTCTTTCTATACTGTTGTAATAAATAGTATTATTGTGCAGAACAATGTAATTGTAATAGGGCTGATTACTAGTCTCGTCCAGACTGATGTACTTAATCGTGTAATCGTGGAGTAGTATGCATACAGATATAGGCATATTTACTGAGAGCACATGCAAGAGTAGACATAGTGTTGTTGTCTATGGACAGAACAGAAAGAGTAACAGAAACAGAAACAGAATCAGAGATATATATCTTCAAGTCAGATCAGATCGTTTCAGAAACAAGTCAATGTGAACAGAGTCATAAAATAAAAAGTTAAAGCGGTTTTCTATGTTTTTCTTTTCTCTCCTGTCCTATATTTATTATATATATATATTACATAGTAATTACTAACATGGAAATGTTGTTTGTTTTTGTTTTTTAGCATTTTTATTATTATTTTTTTATTTTTTATATTTTATTCCCACTCGTCGCTCTGTTTCTTCTGTCTTCTTCTTCTATTTAGCTTTGTTTCCCTGGTACTGTTACTCCGCCATAACATTGCTCAAGCAGGGTGTAGCACCTCCATGCGAAGAGTCCCACTCTAAAATATCTGTAAATTCATTCCCATTTTTGAGATGGGTTTGTCTTAAAGAGGCTACGCAGGAAAGCGTGTGCAGTGAATTATAACTGCATCTCTGACCCTACATTATTATGTGGCATATTTAAAGTTTACATTTTGTTTTCAAATTTTGAAAAGTGTACATAACGAGCTCTGCATCTGGAATTATCAAGAGAAAAATACTATTATTACTATTAGATTTCGTTCCGGTCCCACATATTTACCTTTACTTTCCCCAAAAGCGTGGGACTGCGTATACAACTCTCGATTATATGTACATGTAACTGGAGCTGAGCATGTTGGTACACACAGGGACAGGGTACTTTATATGTACATTTTAAGAGAGTGCGTATCACAAGTCGTGATCGTCTTGCTTGTAATGTAGAGTAATGTAAATTACGAGTTTATTTTGTAAATGGTAAGAATGTAAAATAGGTAGGTAGGTACGTGTGTAGCTCGTCCACAGTTTAATTTAGTTCAGTGCATAGCATGAAAGTGGACAAGAAGTATATAGTGCAAATGCGAATAAATACATGGGGTGAAAGAAGCATAATATATTGTTATGGTATATCGTAATATACATATCGGGAACTTATAGGTTTATAAGTTAACTTATAAAAAAGAGATGGAAGAGTGGGGGGGGGGGGGGCAGACGTGGAGTATTTATTAAGAAAACAAGGAGGTATAAAAAAAATGTGAGTCATTCATCGCAACCAACCTATCGTCATCCTCATCGCCGTCAGAATCGACAGCGACTGGGACTATAAAGGTTACATCGTAGTGTGTAGTAGTATTTTGTCGTACTCTCGTAAACTTGTACATAACTGTTTTTAATGTCGCTCGTTGTTAAGTGATGACAAAAAAAAAATAATAATATATAATGTTTCGTATAGTATTACTAATATACTATGTTCCTTGTTAAAAAGTTAAGGTAAAGTAATAAAGTCAAGACGTAAAGGAAAGGTGTGTCGTATCTTTTTGTGTAGTCAGTCAGTCACACACACACAATACGATCGAATGCCTACAAATGCAATAATAACAAGCTGAGAGACGGAGGACCAGAAAAGAAACAGAGACACACAAACAGCACAGCAGTGAGAGGAACAGCAGCAGAAAAATAAGGCAACAAAACAAAACAAAACAACAGCAGGCAGAGAGAGAGAGGCACATGAGACGGAGAAGCAAAATAGCAATAGAGTTTCAAGAAAAAGGGCAAGAAGAAGCATTACTTGTACGAACGATAAAAGTAAGCATATATATGTGTATATAGCTACTAGATTAGCTTAACTTTATGCGAGTCAAGAAAGAGTTAGTCGTCCACATCGAACGAAGTGGAAGTCAAACTCTACTCATACACACACACACACACACACACACACAACTAGAGATCCATGACAAAGCCAAAGCCATAATAATAATATAATATAGTAAGTAGTGATGTCTATATAGGAAAAGGCAGGAGCAATTCATAAAAGAATTTTGCTTTATTACATTTCGTACATTGGATTCAATTGAACGTTAACGGAGGGAAAATGTCAAAATGCAAAATCTTACATCTATATATATATGCCTGCATTTGACTCTGCTAGAATTTTAGTGAAAATGAAAATTACAGTTTCAGAGAGAATTTTTGGAACTATTAATATGTAATGTAATACCAAGCAGAATTACGCTCTCAATTAAAAAACAAGGCAAAAACAGAAACTGGAGCAGTTTAAAAATTTTTTAAATTAGAATTATTTGTAATTTAAAGAAAAAGGAAAACAATGAAATGGAGAATTTTTGAAAATATACAAATTAAAATATTATTTGTGATGGTTTAAAAACAATACCAAAACAGGAAACAAAACATTTGTGAAAACATGTAATTTAGAATTAATTGCAATTTAAAAAAAAAGAAGCAATAAAATACAGCATTTTTGAAAATGTGTAAATCAAAAATATTTCCGATGTAAAGAACACGGAAAACAATCAAATATAGCATCTTTAAAAATATGCTTTAGAAATGCTTGCTATTTAAAAAAAATCAAAAACATCTCGCATTTTGCATTTATTTTAAAAATACATCTACTTTATACATAATATAGCCTTTTAGTCTATTTTGCAACTTCCCACATTCAGTCAGTCATCAAAATCACGCACACCTTCGATATGTTGACTCGTCTGTTGACTGTTGGCAGGTACGTGTCACTAACTAAAGCTCAAGTTAAAAACTGAGAGCTCAAGAAGTGTAAAAATCAAAAAGACTTGAAGTCTCAGGAATAAAGTCAAGTTAGACTCACAGTGGGGTACGCGGAACGCAGTGCACTATAATTGTGTCCTGACTTTTACTGTTCTCCTGTACTTTACTGTTCTCGGGCCCGTCTCCACACACAATACAGAGAGTCACAACAACAACACAGCAGAAACAGAAGCTGTAGGTAGGCACTGTTGATTTCATTGCATTTCGCTCTGCCCTCTTCTATGCGTGAGTGTGTCCGTGCCAACCCAGTTGTACGTGTAAATTCCTGAAAATGGTACACGCATGGATAGGGTTTCTTGATTTCTTCTCTCTCTCTCTCTCTTGGTCTTGAAGTCTTGATAGACGAAAGAAAAACATGAAAAACAAATTCAAATCCAATATACACACCTCTTCTTCTCTATACATCTAGACACATAGATATTTCTCTCTTTCTTTGGTTTTCGAAACCTTGAGTAACTATATTAACTTTGCGAGCTACGCACTGCTGCGATACGGTGTACTCAATGGAGACACGGGCAGGGCCACGGTAACGGCAACGGCAACGGCTACTTACTTATGTACCTACCTAGGTACATGTGTAACATTTTCGACGAAATGAAAAAGAATAAAGAATGCAATGAAATTACACAGGGAAACAGACGGAGGGAATGTATGCTGTAGCGATAGGGAATCTCCTTTGTGAGGCGGGATGATATGGATGGATATGGATGCCGTGTGTAAGAGCACTATAGTAATGACCGTAGTAAGTTTAAAAGAAATTAGAATATGAAATAACTGTAGACTTGTGTAAGAAAGTTGGATTTGGATATTACAGCTGAAGAAGCAATACTAGACAGAGATTTCGAAACTCCAACAACACGTGCTTACATATTATGTACAGTCCAGATTTTACGTATGGTCTCTTGTCTAACTCAAAGCACGTGTCTGCCTAAAAACATTTCCCCTTTTAAAAACACGGAAGATTTTTGAACATTTTAATCTTTTGTAGAATGTCAGTTGTGTTATTAGAACATTAAGGATATAGTATTACAAACTTTTATATTTATTTTTAGTTTTAAATAACTTATTGCAAAAAATCAGTAATTCTATTTGAACACTTTTCTTTTTTTCTGAAACGTGCAATTAAATTATTGTACATATTTCATACTAGTGTAATTCGATCAAACATGTAGCCTTTATAAATTGCGCTACATGTAGGTATTTCAATAATAAAAATTTTTGAATACTTCAAAATTGTAGAATTTGAACAATTTCTGCCCCTTTAGTATCTCTGTGAAAGATGCTGTCCCGTCTATTATCGGAAAATGTTCTAAACCTCTTAACTAAAGAATTCTGAGGAAAAATTAGCTAGGAAAAACAAATTATTTTTTTCTCCCATCACAGAAATCATTGGACTACTGCTCAGATTTGAAAATTTTGATGTTTTAAAAAAATGCAATTCATTTCCTTTGGTTTGTATTAAATCTTCTAAGACTAACTGACGACAAGTTGGAAGTTGGAAGGGCCTGTCAGTCTGCCTATCCTTGTCTCATGCCTTTACCTTACCTTGCATATATCTGTCTGTTTTGTGCGTTCTCCTCTGTCTAATCTCCATGTACTCGCTCTCCTCCAATCCAACTCACATGACAAATGCCTAATAATCGTGAAGAATTGAGAATTTGAATTGTGCATAAAACTCCCTTTAGCTTCTACCTACTCTACACACACACACACACACAGCCCAAAACCAAACTCTGAATGCTTCTTCTCACTTCTCAGTTCTGACAAGTCAAGTGAGAAGGACGAATCTACGAATAGGAAAAGAACACAAGTTTTCACACACAATGCCATCATCATCCCATGTCCCATGGCATCCCATCTCAACAACGCATCGCGTATCGCATGTCATTTTAAATATGAGTTTGGAGTATCCAGCATGGAGCATGGACACGGTACGGCAGGCGGTATCATAGTAAATGGTACGAACTTTATTTGTTACTACAGATATCTACTACAATAAACTGCACTTTACTGACTTTACCACTAGTCGTCGACTGAAATAGCCCTATAGACGTTTTACTACAGTTTCCTAGTTTCTGTCTTTTTTTTTAAAGATATGGGCTATTTGTATTTATGCACGGGAATACGACGGAAAGAAAAAAAAACGAAAAGGAAAAACGGTACGGTACGGTTCACTTTTAGTTTTAGTACTTTATTCCTATTCCCATTTTGTATTCACAGTTTGTAGCTTCCACGAGCCTAAAGTTCCATATTCTCTAGTCAGTGTAGTAGAATCTAATATTGTGGATTGTATATGTAGAGGTGAGGTCCTTTTGCTGTATAGTACATAGTGCAGTCTCTGTAGATTGTAGATATAGAGACGCACTAAAAATGAGAATATAATAAAATGTAAAATGTAAGGCAAGGAAACGGAGACAATGCAATGGAGGAGCGGAAGCCGATGCCTGCACCGAAACCGAGGAGAGTACAAACAGAAGACAAGGCAAAATAATAACATACAACATTCTTGAGTCTTGACATTTTGTTTATTTCGCAACTTTTGCTCATTGCTGAGAGCGTGCTTCTTTTTCCTATTTACTTTTTCCTCTCCCTCAGTTTCAGTTCCATGTCATGAATCCATCCATAATCCATACCATGTGGATATATACCCTATATATATAATATTTAAATTTAACATAGTGGGATATACCCCCTCAATTTTTGCCGTCTCTCAGTCAGTGTAAATAGTAGTAAATACTAAAGACAGTTGGTAGTAAAAACGGAGAGTGTATATAGAATAGACGCAGACGAATGTCGAAAGATTTGACCATTGAACGATAGTATTATGAAATATTTTACCTTTTTTTTTCTCTCTTTTAAGCTATGAACTGTAAGCTGAACTCCCACTGCCCTACCTGCAGTCAAATTCCCTTTTATCGCATTTCCAACTTCAAACTTACAGGCGATGTACACAATAGTGTACAAATACCAGTGTGCAACTATAGCCATAGAGGAGTACGTAGGTGTGATCACACTAAAAACGCAGCGCTGCCTGCTAAAAAACACTCATTGTCACAAGTCAGAAGATGATAAGAAGTTTTGGAAAAAAAAAAGAAAGAAGGATATGATAGGAATAGAAAAATGTGATAGGAGCTAGTGCAAGAGATATAGAGAATGCGTGCAAGTGTGTGTGAGTGTCGGTGGACTCGTCGGTGTGTGCCCTATATAAAATAAATACAGTTAGTGCTAAGATAGATATCTGCATCTCTTGGGTATTTTGGTATTGGTTTAATGGTTTCCCTCTCCCTTCTATAACATTCTTCATCCTCCATAATTCAGTCCACATCTGAAGTTCCACTCAAGTGTACAGTGTGTACATATGGGCGAATCAGAATTCAGAATGTGGATGATTGCTGGGGGAAACTTCAACTTGGAGTGTGTTAACGCTAACAAGGAGGGATTTATTATACATTTCCCGAGTCTTTATATTAGATTTTAGATACTTATTAGTTAGAGTGTGTATAGTGTGGGTGAGGCGGGTGTAGGTATATATGTAGGGCCTATATGGAGGACTACAGTGCCCACCTATGACAGTTAGTTGACTTGACTTTCCTACGGCTTGATGACTTTTGCTACTGGATGCCTCCTTGTACATATTACATGGTGTATTGAATATTGGACGTGTGCAAAGTTGGCATAATTTATATTTCATGTGCACTCTCACTATCCCATCACAATCAGTCAGTAACCAAGAGGAAAGAGCCAGCGCTGGAATACATAATACATGGCTGTGGAGATGGAGGAAGGAGCAGTCCAAATCTACAGAAACAGAAGGAGGCGAGTCAAGTAAGTCAATAACACGAGAGACCATAGTGCCAGCATCCCAACACCAATGTCCAGATCCCAACCCTTCTTCATCACTAAACTATTTTGGCGATGCAGGATAAATGTGTGATAAAGGAGAGCGATCATGTAAAATATACGAAAATCCCAAGAATACACACGCTTCTCTCTATTTCTATTTCTATTTCTACAGTCAGACTTTACGCAATATCTCAACTATGATTACGATTACGACTATGACGGCCACGGCGACACGAGATACAGCTACAAGAACGAGAGCGAGAGGCAGTAGTAGTGCACATGCAAGATGCTGATAGGCAGGGATAGGAGCAGTAGTAGGAGAAGAAGAAGGTGTTCTATACAGTCCAACGATAAGAGCTCAATTGTCTGTACTCTGTAGCTGCCCTTTGTCTATGACCTGCTAGACAGAGTAGGATCCATAAACCGTGCGGATCCATAGACCTATTATAGTATAGTGTAGGACGGGATAAGCCTCCCGCTTATTATATCTGTAGCCGGTTTTCGGAATCGGTTTCGGAATCGGACGGATCATAGTCATGGTAACTCTTGGTCTTGGCACGATCAAAGGCCCAAGTCAAATCAGGAGTGAGAGCCGCCAAGGTCTGTCCCACAGAGCTCCAGCAAAGGAGGAGAACAACTCGGAAAAGCCTTTACAGTTTCCTTTCCCAGAATTTCCCAGGCCCCCTCTGCCTTTGAGTTGGTTTCCATTTCCATGAAATGATCCAATCCAGTCCAGTGCATTATCCTGTGGTTTCTGATCTGATCCGTACATATATAGTCTATGTAGGGAGCCTATGCATGTATTCATCTGACCTCATCTCATCAGCCTCGGCGCTCACTTGTACTCACCACTCACTCTTGTCTCAATTTCTCTGTAATATGCGTAGCCCTTTGAAAACTGTAATGTATTCATTGCTTCAGAGTTGAGATAGTAAACCAGCCCGGACGAGAGTCCCTTTACTATAAAACCGTGTAGCGGACAAAATAAAAATAGCAGATGGAAAGTTATATAGTAAATTATCTGCTCCGAGTACATGTATACACCAAGGCTGTGTGTAGGTTGCTAGGCGTTCAATTTCGTGGGCAATCGGAATCGTACGCAATACGTAATAAGGAAAGAAAAGGAAGCAATTCAGAGAAATAGAGACAGAGAAAGCAGAAGCAGAGGCACACACGCAGAGACACAAAAGAGCGTACAGATCTAAAGTAAGTATCTCACAGTAACAAGCGCAGCAATATCAACAACAAAAACAACAACAACTTCTACTTCTACTACTATACTACTACTACACTACAACAAAGGATGTGAAAGGGACGGGGAGACGGGATGCAGTGCGTGTAGGATGGGATGCGGGATGCGATGAGATGGGATGCGATGCACAGTGGAGATGTTAGTAGAAAAAAAAACGCAAGTGGAATCAATTCCATCCAAATTTGAATACAATCCAAATTCAAATGCAAAGGAAAAAAATACACCCAATACACCAATATAACAACAACGCCTGCCAACCAACCATCCAGCGACCAAAGACCCATCCATCAAAGAATTCAATTCAATAGTAGAAAATAGAGTTGTATATAGCGTAGAATTGGAAATTCTGATACTGAAACTGATATAATAATAATAGAAATAGTTTACTAACTGCGCTCCCAAAATAAGGCTAAGGACAAAAGTTTCTACAATAACTAACAACCAAGTTTGTTTTTGTGTCTTGTGCACTACATGTAATATGTATAATATATTTGCACAAATATTTATTTTGAGCCTACTACCCATATGTATATTGATGTATTGATTTTGACTACAACATGGCAGTAAAACGTAAAAAGAGTAAAAGTCATCCAGTCCATTTCCATTATACTCCATTCAAAATCCTCATGACAATTCCCCATTGTAATAACTCTCATTCCTCAATAATAATAGTAAGAATAATAATAGCACTAGTAAAAACAAAATTGGGAGTCTACGTAGCCCGTAATAAGTAATATAGGTACCTGCGTTAGTATGTTAGTACGTAAATGGACTTTTGACTTTTGAGGATATAATATTACATAATATATTATCCACATTATTATTATTATTGTTATTATTATTATTTGGATTATTACAAGAGAAGCGATTTGAAACTGAGAGGAGTAGAAAAGTAAGAAAGGACGGCGATGGGAATGGTTTGGATTTAAAATGAGGGATGGAGGCCGAATTAGAAGATTAAGGATGACAAAGAGAGGGAGAAGGAGTGAGTGAGCTGTGTAAATGTGGCCCGACTTCGACTTGGACTTGAGATGACGAACACTAATAATGTCAGTGAGTAAAAAGTGAGTGAAGATGATAAAAAAAACCAAGATTGAAGATAAACTCTTGCCATCTTGTGCGAATAAATGAATCCTCCGTGGATCAATCAGAAGGGTCATTGGCATTCATCCTCGAGGGGAAATCGACACGCGTAGTACACGCAGTTACCCTCTATTCTAATAATCCCCCCTCTCCACTCACTCACTCGCTCGCTCTTCCTATCGTCCCTATATATCTCTATCCCGAACCATGGTGGGCCACTACTACTCACTATGCTCTCTCCATGTTGCACTATACTCCCTTCTTTATTCCTCTCGCTTTATATTTTTGCCGTTGCCGTTCATATGGCATCCTTTCCCTTCTTCTGTCTTGTCGTCGCTCTCGCGTTATACCACCATCAACCTCCAAAACTACAAAACTCCAAACTTACTTTATTACATAGTACACCCAACTAACTAGTAAAAGAGATGTAACGTGAGCGCTCATGTTCAATGTTCAGAGCTCCTTTTATATATGACATTCGCATCGCATTCGCATCACATTCGCATCATATCGCATCGCACTCGCATCGCAGTGCAATGTGTGTGTGTGTGTGTGTGTGACTATGAGGAATCAAAAAGTTCTATATAAAGCGTACTATTCAAATGGCAGATATGCACATGTTCCGGAGGTACCCAGCAACCTACCTACCTACATACTACTACTACTACTACCTAGTAGGTACCTACCTACTTTTTTTATGCATTCAACTTGCCCCCTGCTTCCCAAACTGAACTACGGCTACGGCACTGCATAGCATACTTTTAGGCGAACGCGAAAACTCCAAGTTGGAATAGAAACTTGAACTCACTATTATGCACTCTGCCGTTATTCGTGTACTAAGTAGGGGAAATATAGCCATATAAAATATAGCAAATGGAGTCCCTACCTCCACTCCACGCGACGCACACACACTCATAATAAAGTCTAACTGGAAACTAATATTTTATAATGTTGTTGGTGTAATGTTGACTGTAAATGGTGGCTCGTTGGGCTGTATTAAAAGGGAAGGAAGCTCGTGAGTCCAAAAACTCTTAATACTTAATCGTAATCGCTGGTCGTATCGTAATCGTAATTCTAGTTCCGAGTCCTTTTCCTTTGGTTTGGTTTGGTTTTTGGTCGGAGGGAGGGAGGGACGGAGACGGAGACGGAGGGAGGGGGAGGAGAGGAAGGTGCGTACATATTTATTCCAATGCGCTACTCCTCTGCTCTCCTTCTTCTTCTCTCTCCTCCTGTACTTCTGAGTCTTCAAGTCTTGATGCTTGATGCGAATGCTAGTGCGATTCCATCCCCATTGCCATATGCCCTGTCATTATATTATTATTATGATGCTCATGCTAAAATGCGATGAGACGAGAGAATTCTTCCTTGCTGCTGCTGCTGCTGCTGCGTTCTTGCGTTCGTCGAGTTCGTTGCGTTGCCTTCATCGCTTTGCCTTGGCACTGCCACGCATTTTCCCTTGCAGTTTCCTTCACTTCGTCAAACATCTTCTCAGAGTGTGCAAAGCTGTAGTAGTTGTAGTTTATACAGAGTCGGATTCGTAGTAGTAGGCGACAGAGAGTATAATGTACAAAAGGAAAGGGAAAATAAAAGCGTGAGCGGAGTAGCTACTACAGGAGAGCGAGCAGTGCATAGGGTATATAGGGAGAGGGATATAGAGAGCGTTAAGGTACATAGTACATTTGGATCCAAGTCCAAAACTATTGGATTTGCTTGGTTTTGGGTCTTGCTTTTGGATTTGCAATGGATGCGGATGGAGAAAGAAATAAAGAGTACAAGTGTAGAATGTTGAAGGCTGTGGCTGTGCAGTGAGACCTAGATCCCTTGCTTTTTCCATTTTACTACGCAGCCACTCACTCACTCCCATACATACGGAGCTACACACGCTTTTAGCACATAAAAACATTATTACGCTTCTCTTTCACTCGGCATTGAGCATTCGCATCTCTTTTTTTTTATACTCCCGTACTACTCCACAGCTCTACAATTCTACGATCTACACTTAATAGGGGACGCTATATCTTTATTACAAGATACAACTTCTCTCCTTGCTACATAGCTCTAGAATTTAGAATCTAGAATCTAGAATCCAAACTCTAGAATTTCGAGAATCCCACACGGCCCATGCCTTCAGTGCGGACGCTGCATGCCGTATAGTCTGCCTATAGCAGAGTATAGTGTAGTGGAGAGAGTAGCATGTTTTTAGTGTTTCTCCAAAAGTCAAGTAAAATCCAATAATATCTCGGTGCTCGGGAGTCGGTGTAGTAGTTTGTATTTTTGTGTATAGTGTGTAATGGGGAGAGTATGTGTGGAGTTGTTGGGGAGTCGGAGTCCAAGTCCAAGGTGTACGACGAGGCCGAGGACGGGGACGGGAACGGGAAAGTTTGGAGGCGTACGGTGCGAGTGGAGTAAAATGTGAGAAAGTGAATAATATAGAATGCATAAAAGATACGTGTAGATATAGAACTAACTGACTCTGCACTATTATTACCACTGCCTGTGTGACTTACATACTTGCAGCTCACTCACTCACTCCTTCGCATCGCATCCCATCGCATCGTATCGCATGGGAGCATTCGCAGGATTCGCAGGATTGCTTTACTTGGTTTTTGTGCAGTGCATGTGCATGTTCGAATCGATCCATCCCTCGTTTCTTCCCTGCCATAAAATGCAGAGGAATTTTATATTTCAATGGCTTCAGCCCAGCCAGGCCAAACCAAACCCAAGCCCAGGCAGGGCCATGAGATGAGATGCTCTGCCAAAGCTATCTTCTAGTAAGCCAAAGTCACCACCACGAAGGAACACCACCAGAAACTCTAAATGCTAAACGCTAAAACTCTTCTGCCACCACTGGACTGCACAGTACTACCAACACACACTCATTACTAAAGGACTACGACGTACTCACTGGGCTACATCTACTACAGTATAGAACACAGCTTCTGTAATGGTACCATGTACGCTATAATATATATATAGCTATAAGTAGCAGTAGGCCTTTCAAGTTTCAAGCTTGGCTGATTATAATGCATTGTATCCCTCTCTCTCTCTCTCTATGCGTCTTTCTGCATTAGTGTGCTCTTACTTGATTTTGGTATAAAGTACCTACCTCACCTGTGCCTCTCATCCCACTCTGAATGCTACTATGAAGGTTTAGGTGTGCATATGGATTTGATGGTTTTTAGAACTCTTTTTATTGATATTATTATTGATATATAGATGTACCTATTCTCTGGATACAAAGTCGTGGTAGCTGGTTAGGGCTGTCCAAACAGACTCATATCAATGCAATCAAAGGGACACGGGCAGGGTTTGTACACCTTGCCCAGCTATCACGACTTTGTATCCAGACAATAGGTAGTTTTTTCTGTCTATATTTCACGTCTTATAAAATTGTGCATTTCACTGCAGAGATAAGTCTGGGCTGTGTATCTAGGTACATAGATTATATTATACTACTATTATACGACTACGACTATGGGAGATTACTATAATATGTAATTATTCAGAACTATAAAGATGTGCATTACACGCTCCCTCGCTCCTACATTTAAACAAACGTAAATTTCTAATATGACGGCGCAGAATTAGAAGGTAGACGATTGAAGGTGCTAAAGAGGGAATTTAAAATAATTGATTAATCATTCCGATTTATCAGCAGAATAATCGTGCTTAGCCAGTCAATTCAAAAATTGTAAATTGAAAAAATAAAGATTCAGAGTAAATTGAAAAGATACTTTAATTAAAAAATTATAGCTAAAAAGTATTACGGGATACGTGAAAAAATTTGTGCTTTTTTAGGTGGTTCATAAATTTTTATTTTAAAAGTTTTGAAAAATTATTTCCAAAAAATTTAAAAGTATATTCAGAAGCCAATTTTTAGATAATGAATTTTTTAAGCCTATACTTAATAAAAACTGTGGGTAGCACACAAATTGATTTTTGCACCTTCAGACTTGATAGTTTAGCGGGAACGAGAAAGGAGGATGATGATTTGTATAGGTAATTTAATTCTATAAAATACGTGGATGTTTAGACGTATTTTTAGGATGTATCTAAGCTTAATGTGTCTAGATGTCCTACCTACCTACCTTCTTTAGATCCACATGCACATTATTATAGATTATAGATGCAGTGGACTGCGAGCAGACATTGAAATTAAACAGAGGAGGCGGTAGGAACTGGAATAGAAAAAAACTTACAAACTGTAATGACATTTTATCAGCAATATCTCTGCAGAAGGATAATCTAACATTAAGTTGGGATGTCTGGTTTTTATTTTTTTCAAATAATGTTTAGCGAATGTCAATAGTAAAACCAGCAGCTCTCAGGTTTTGCAATAAGTAATAGAATGTGTAATGGTAAACGCGTAAATACACCTATACTACTTGATATCCTCAAGCTGCGTCTATACTGTATAAGGTAATATGAGGGCGCAAGAGTTGGTGGTGCACAAGTATCCATATATACTTTACAATAATGAAGGGGAAACAGCCTTAATGCTAATTTGATTTAGCTAGTAATAATAATGTTTTAATAGTGTTGAGGGTGGTAATGTGGCTGTGGTTTTTTCTTAGCATCAGTGAATTTTATGGTTGGATTGTATTTTTACTGTATATTCCATTGTTAGGAGGAACATGCTGTATTTACTCACTGTAGTGGTAGCTTGTTGACTGGGTTTAATGTGCCTGGGAATGATACTAATAGACGGTGATTAGGGTTCTACAAATATTATCACTATTTTATGTGAGCACATGGGCAGACACATACTTATGCCAGTTAAAATATTATTTTAGTTTGAAAGCTTTGATTTGTATTAAAATATAAGCTATTTAATCCATGCATGCAATAAACTCATTAATTTTTTGCGATATGGCGGGCATTGTTTGAATTGATAATTTTAAAATTAATTACTAAAGTATGTAAGTAGATAAATAGCTTAAATATTAATTGTATATTCGACACATACAAAAAACGAGATGTAAATTCAGTGTATCTACCACTACTACTAATTTCACCCATAACCTATGCTAAAGCTTCTAATAGAAGCCCGGGCTTCTATTTAAAATTCCAAGTTTCAGTTAGAAAAAATAACATTACCGCTTATGGGAAAACCCCGGCTTCTATTAGAGACCCGGCTTGTAATAGAAGCTTTACGGTACATATATAGAAATGTCATCGGAAGCAACATATTACAATTAATTTCATACAAAACAAAATTTTTATTTAATGGCAATAAGATTTATGGTGTCAAATATTGAATTAATTTAAATTAGAATATAATATGAGCATAATAAATACAATTCAATTTCAAATGTCTGTTTTTCCTACATCGTTTAGCGAACTGTAGGACATCTAAAGGTGAAAGGCAAAGGTAATATGCAGTACTGCATAGTACTAGGCAGCCGTGTTTGTTTGAAAGAATGATATTTCTTATTAGCATTCATGTTGTTTGTAGTTATTTAGTATCTTTACATCCATTAAAACTTTTCTGAAAAATAAATAATTATGTCATTTTGATATTAAGTAAAAATTATTGTCTGACATAAAATACGTTTTGATTGAATTTTGAAACTTTCTTTTTACCTTTCCAAGCCGACACGCTCATATACTACATGTTTTCCATTTCCACCGTTTTAAAATTGTAGCTTAAAAAAACACCATGCATGTTGTACCTATATAAGAAGTGCGACACATTATACAGGAAATTTTCTGTCGATATTTAATTACTTTAAAGTAGGTTATTTTTTCATAGTAAAAATGTAAACCATTTGTCACGATATGTTTTAAACGGTTAATAGAAAATAGTTCAAAGTCACAGCCCCTCTACGCATATTAAACATAAATATATAATTATAGCATCTTACGCGTATACACTTGATCTTGATAGAGTAGGTACTATTACAGCACGCATACCTCATAAAAAACTTTGCAATACGTCGTGTATAAAACATGCAATGTACAGAGAGACATCAGGCACCGGTGCGGTGTCGGTTCCCAGTTCCCGGCCGCGTACCTGGGTAGGTAGGTAGGTGGTCGCGGTAGTTACTTTGAAGTTTAAAGTATGAAACAAGTCTTGGGTAGTTGAATTCCCTTTTTTCTTAGCCTGTTTCTGTCTATTGTATATTTTATTACTCCTCCTGGTCTGCCTGGAGGGAGAGAGGTGAAGAGTAGATTATGGAATAGAATTATAGAGATGAATTTATTTGAGTGACGCAAAACGCAAATGCGTCAATTGACGAAATCCGCTTTGGAAGGGCGTATCATTTTCCTGGAGAAGAAAAAATAGGTACTTGGAAAAACATTCGCATCAATAATATTAGAATTTAGAAGGCACATAATACTCACATTATATATTAATATATATATCTATGTATAACCATGTAGGTATGTATTTATTTATTTTAAGCAATACTATATTTATATGGGTTTTGAAAGAAGTTACTTCATTATTCATTCATTTTTCTGTATATATAAATGTAATTCTATATTAGATACATACTTGCCTATTTTTGCATAATGGCTATTATAATAAAATTCTAACTCTATAGTATCTATTTATATTTTTCTGTCAACTATGTTGCACTGAATAAATGGAGGGTAGACGCAGAGGAAATGGATTACCATTAAATTAATGTAAGTAGTTAACGAAATTTAATTTGTAATTTGAAATATTTTTAAAGTATTGATTATACTATGACTATGACCGACCAATGGACAAGAAAAGGATTCCTGCTTTTTTTAAATTTTGTAGTATTTCTAGAATTTATATTTGGAATTTTAAATCAAGTTTCATATTGTACGTATTTCATATTTTTTCCTAAATGGTATATTTCTAAAAAATCCTACTGGTGAGAAAAACTATGAATTCACTTTTGACTGTTGCACAATTGCAACAGTGCGGTGAATGAGCCGCACAGCTCAATTTATAAACCACTATGTTTCAAGTTCATCAATAAGTACTGGAAAGTTTTATATCTAGTAACATTCAAAAATATATAAATGGTGACTATAAATCTTAATTGAACATCTAATTGTAAAAGCAAACATTAAAATGTTGTCCACTATACTGTCAGCGGCATACCAAAAGTTTTAGCATAAGTTTCTTAACACTTGGCAATCGTCCACGAGCTCCTATATACCGTCACTTCTACGCTATTCAAATCCCATTCCTTCATAAAGTACCGTATATCCTATAATAATTAGCGGGTCGGTAACATACTACACGGGTGTGAGAGGTCTCTGTTTGAATAGTACGTGGGTCTGCGGTGCGTACTATTACAAGATATACGGTAGGTACTTAGCAGTTTAGCACAAGGCTCGTAAATAGATTTTTCTATATTTTAATTGAAAAACAAATAATCAATTAATTAATAGGAATAATAAGTATGAAGACATGATGAAATACATTATGGAAATGGCTCAATCTTTCATGAATAATGTATGAAGTAATTATTTGTTAGTTTTTCTATTAACTGTTTTCTTTCATTTGTTGTTTTACTTAGAATAAAGAATTTCAAGTTAATTACTTTACAGGTGAAGGTGGTATGGTGAAGCATATTAAATTGAATTACATAAATGGGACGTAATGTTATCTTCATGGAAAGCATGCGTGTACTTACTTATGAGCAGGTAAAGTACCCTCGTCGAGGTATTGTCTCTTGTGCGTATGGGGCGGAGTGCAGCGGAAGTAGTTCACACTCATAAAACAATAAGTGGTTAGGAAATGTATTTACTTATGTCACTTATGTGTCTGTGGCTCTACTGTAATGATATAGTAGATATGAATTATGTCAGATCTATGTAATTTTAACCTGTTTAAGTCTCAGGTCGAGCATATCGGAATCAATTATAAAATTGCCATATATTGATTTTAATATTTGTTTTGCTTCAGTTAAAAATTGCAGTCAAAAATTTGGCAGAGCACGACTTTGATAGCGAAAGTGAAGGCAGCCCAGATAGGAATAACAGAAGAACTCGTGCTGACGACAGAATATAAAACTATAAAATTATGTAAGTAATTATATATACAGATATATTTATATATGTATATGACGTTTGTAAATCGAACACCAAAGGTAAGAGTGCCAATACTTAATAGTGAAATCTAGGTAATAATAATAAACTAATTTATAGAACGACGGCCTTTATAATTTTTATGATTGAGAAACAACCCGAGTTCCAAGGAAGTTGATAAAAACGATCAATACTAATTAAACGCAATTTGCTGATTTGTTAATAGAACATAATATGCTTCGTTTAAAACGTAATGAAAAAACAAACAGAAATATCAGTGTGGGCTTTAAACTTCAATAGTATCTTGTTTTGCTTTTGAAGTAAATATTTAATTTCATCAGAAATTACAAATTGAAAAAAAACGACTTATTGCCGAAAAATTGCAGCTTATTCGGCGTTATAGACCCATTTCACTTTTCACTGAACAGTTTACTAGCATACTAAATATATATTTCTAATATAGTAGGTGCGGATTATGGATGAATGGCAAATGAAATAACAGTATTGTGTCTGATTCCTGGTTTCAATATTTTAATACTTTTTAAATAGCTAGATCGTTTGAATTTTGAATATCAAAATATATACATACATTTACTTATACGATGTTTGGTTTGCAATTATTCTTGTTTTTGACTTCGCAAATAGTGACTGGAGGAATATGTATGAGACAAAATATTTTTAATTTGCAAAGTAATTCAATTGTGAGTCGTTGCTGAAGTTGTTGTGTAGCTTTGCTTCGGTCATCATTACGCGGACTACCGAAGTGTACAGCCTGGTTGACAAATACGTTGTTAGAATATTATGTATTTATTTGCTGACGCTGCTGTCTCCCTATTATGTGTCCTGTTTTTATTTCTGTTTTTAAACTAAAGATATGATGTTTTGTGGTTTAGAGTTAAAATTCAAGGCTTTTGCTGCGCCAATATATATTTCATTCGGATATTCTAAATTAAATATAATTAAATTGGCGAGTCCTACCCTTTAGTGTTTACTATATTTCTAGAAGTGGCACATGGTAGTTGGTAGTGTTAAACTTGCACACTTATCGTTAGTTAAACATACACTACAAAGCTGTGCATGTGAGTTATAATTCATAAAGTTGTTATCGGTGATCAGGATCACCTGTCAACCGAATAGATTTGGAAGAGCAGTCCTAATTTGAACACTATATTGTTTAATATATTTGAACTACGATGGTAGTAGTGATGTCGCTTCGAGAAGTCCAACAACTTTAGAGTATGTATTTACACAGCTTTTAATTTCACTGTTCGTAGTATCGTAGTTTTTCCAATTACTTCGGCTTCGGATTGAGAGGACTAGGACCAATCAAATTGGGGATGGCAGCAATGTGTATACTTTCATGAATATATAAATGAATTGTAAATAGATCCTAATTGACTCTACAGGTATTTAAGGTGTCAATAACAAGTTTCGCTGACTGTCACCCAATAATTAGTAATAATTAAATATTTTCGTTATAAATAATTTCAATGCACAAAACGTGCGTGTATTACATATTCTCAAATAACTGAAATTGACATAAAGTAGTGAGTAAAATGATTTTACAGCAGCAAAGTATATTTGAAATAGAATAATTACAGGGTTGCTAAAAATATGTACAAACTTACTATAATCGTTTTGAAAGTGATTTTGAAAATTGAAATTGGAAGACCCTAATCGTTAAAATAAATGTCATTTTCCATTACATAGTATTTATAACAACGGTAATGAGTGTATAACTGACTATTGATATTGGTAATAATTACAAATTACAGTGCGGTATTACAAATTTTAAAATGTCAATCGAAATAATATAGATCCTCACAATGTTTCTAACGTTAGTTTTGTTACATCTTACATCTCCGTTAACATGTGGAAATCGTCAAGCATCTTACACAATCTAGTGTTATTAAAGGGATAGTACAATGTGACGTTTATTTTAAAATAAAAATCCCATTATTTAAAGTATACAGGCAATAACAAAAATGTTGTGATAACAAAATAAGACGGAGATCGCCCGTAATATTTACTGTATGAAACTTGATAAGTGTAATTTTGCGATCGCAAATTTATGTATTACTTGTAAACGTATAAAAATACACGTGATGCCTTACTTCATACTGTTCATACACATATTCATACACATTCCTACCTTAGGTAATTAAATGTATTAAATGTGTTTGTTGCAGTTGTGCAACAGTGACTCGATAATATTAATCTCCGTAAAACAAATTAATTCGGAAACTAGGGTGATTTAGTTAAAAGTTACGTGAGAATAGAACACTGAATGTACATATTAAAATATTGACAAGGATGAATACAGAAACTGGGAAAGATAATAGAACCGAAAATGATAATTGAATCTGACGTTGGAAACACATGTACCGATTATTAATTTCATTGTTTATTTCGAAGGGAATGATTAGGCGTGAATCTTCTTGAGACTCATAACAATATGTTTTGACAGAATAGTATTAAATAATGCAATGTAATAATGTAAACAATATTCTTTAGACTGGTCCCAAACGCTATTTATCTTAAGATCTGGTGTATTTTCCCCAGATGTGAAGCATAAATACCGATGCAATAAAGAGAAGCGACATCACCAAAACTGGGACAGGGCCACTGAAAGCAAAACAAACATATAATAGTTAAACACAATTTCAGATTTACACACATCAAAATTATACGAACGATACTTATCCGTAAATGATAGATTCACAAAAATTTTAGTAAAGACACGAATCTAGAAAAGTTAAATTCTATGAGCCAACCATTAAGACCTGTCAGGATAAATTTTAAAATTGGTGTCAAAAAAAGAAAAACACATGATGCGATGCAAGACTAAATTATCAGTAGGGTACAGTCTGATATTTATTGGAGTGCGAAACAGTATAGCAACGAACGACAGAAGATATCCGAAATTCGTTTTGGTTCAATCAACTAAGTACTCATTATTCATTAAGTACGTTCGGGTTGACGTTCACCGCGAAGTCGAAAACTTGTAAAAGAAGAAAATCAAAACAGCTAGTGTTTAAGCTTAACCAGTGAGAAGAGTTTATTTTTATTTTCTTCAAGTCCATGTAATTACTGTTCCTAAAAAATTCTCTTCGAAAGTAATTACTGAGAGGTAGTTAGAGTCAGCAGGCATAAGATAAAATAATTCAGATTGTATAATAATTTTATTCTTCATTCGGTTAATATTTTTAGGAAACGGAAGTCGTGTCGGTGCGGTCTTGTAAATGTGACACCTTCAAAAGCTTGAATAACTGATATTGAAAAACCTAACGTAACGTATTGGACATTTTGCGAAAATGAAGCATATTTCAATAATACCACACTTGCGAAAATCATACGAGGTAAGGCATATACGGACTGATTTTCACGATGATGCATAGTCCGTAAACAGTTGATACTCAACTTTAAAGCGGTTCCAAAATATTATACATTAATTTCAAAAATTAATCTCCTTACTATTTATGTATATATACGACACGAGTTTTAATAACATTATTGATAACAAAACTTTACTGAGTCTGCTACGCTACCCTCATGGGAGGACAGTGTTTGGTATATTTTGTTGAATTAATTTATCTTTCTCTGTTTAGTTTCAAACTGGCAATACAAAAAAAATCGGTGTTTATAATAAAAACAAATAAACGACTGGGATCGCCAGCCATTCATTTATTACATAAATATAGCGATTATTTATTGACCACGTGTCTTTAATCTAAAAAGTATTTCTTTTGGCATTTAATGATCCCACCACAGTCAGACGCCTGTATATCACTTTTGCAGGACTTAGCAAACTTCCCATTTTCTCTGGCACGCATTGTTTGATCCCATGTCGATTAAAAATTAATGAATTTGGACGCAGTTTACATATGGATGTTAAGTGTGTGTTGTTATACCTTTGTGTTTTTCGTTTTTATAAGTACGACTACCAAAACTGAAAGTTTTTCAAAAAAGCGACCACATTTACAAGACTCTGCACTACAGCGTGTCTCATAATTTTAAACTCACCCCCGTTTATGGGGTTTTCTTCACTTCCAGGAGGAATTTATCAGCGAAATATTTTTTATTAGATGTCTAGTCACTATTAATTAGGATTCGACTTTGATTGACCCCCAGGGGTCACGTGGTTCTCTCGCAAATAATTAAAAACCGAAAATGGGGTGTCTCAAAATTTTAAACTCACTTCACGGTTTTTCAAATTCAAAAAGGACTATCTCCCGGCTGAGCCAATGCAAAAATGTGAAAATTCGTATGCGTACTCTCACATTTGTTACTTATGAATAGAATCATCAACTTTGATCATTGGGTCACTGTAGCACTGGTAGCGTTGGAGAAGGCGGGTCAACCTCATGTCAACTTTTTCTCCCGTTTGATAACATGGGAAAATCACGACTTGCATCACTAAATCCTTATGCACATGCGCAAATGTCAACCGATTGAAATATAAACAAACAGGACATAATCAGAATTAAATTTCCAACAAACAGTGTATAACACAATACTCAGGTCACTCGGGGTCACGAGACGTCCGGGATTGGACATTACCAAAAGTTCATGGAATGCACCAAACTCGTGAATATGAATAATGGCGTATCGCTTGGATAGGTAATGTCCAATCCCGGACGTCTCGTGACCCCGAGTGACCTGAGTATTGTGTTATACTGTTTGTTGGCAATTTAATTCTGATTATGTCCTGTTTGTTTATATTTCAATCGGTTGACATTTGCGCATGTGCATAAGGATTTAGTGATGCAAGTCGTGAATTTCCCATGTTATCAAACGGGGGAAAAAGTTGACATGAGGTTGACTCGCCTTCTTCGACGCTACCAGTGCTACAGTGACCCAATGATCAAAGTTGATGATTCTAGTCATGAGTAATATATTTGAGTGTATGAATACCAAGTTTCATAATTTTACATTTGTTCATTCAGATGATATGGCTCATTTAGTTTGGATAACCGTGAACAGTGAGTTTAAAATTTTGAGACACCCCGTTTTCGGTTTTTAATTATTTACTAGAGAACCACGTGACCCCTGGGGGTCAATCAAAGTCGAATCCTAATTAATAGTGACTAGTCATCTAATAAAAAATATTTCGCTGATAAATTCCTCCTGGAAGTGAAGAAAACCCCATAAACGGGGGTGAGTTTAAAATTATGAGACACACTGTAAATATAGAAATTAAATCACCCGAGCATTAACTATTTGGCGCACAATACTGCTTAACGATTTTTCAACAACTGGTTGGCCCTAAAAATTTAATTCTCAAATAGGTATATATATTATACTTACACTTTAATTCCAGGGGAGTCATCAGTGTAGAAACGCCACATGCTGCCAGTTGATGTCGAAGGTCGAGTAGTCCTAGCTGCAGTTGTAGAAGTTGTTTTACGTTGACGAACGGTTCCACCACCACCACCTCCGGCAGGTCGTGAGGCTCCCCCAGCACGGGGTGAACGACCGCCAGCTCCCACAGACGTTGAACTTGCTGGTGCAGGCTGTAAAAATTAAAATATGAATAAAAATTATTAACCAACCGATTTAATACATAACCTTGTCCACTGAAAGTAACGAACATTGTTCGAATCATACAAAATCGTTAACAGATGACAGAAGGCCCAAAATTTAAGCCAATCCTTCACTAGCCGAGTGACTAATATACGATTCTCTGGCTCAAAGAATTGACGTCCACATTCGAGTCTAAATAAATCGACCGATATATTGGAAGTATAATTATTTAAGGTAATCCCTAATCAGCATACTGAAAATAGGTATTCCGAAAACTATCAACAAACAAATATAACAATTTATTTCAATTCATAACACCAAATTACTATTGATAGATTTTACATGCTGCGAATGTCAAATGTCTATCATCTATAAATCTGTAATCCACTTTCATCCGTCTATTTTTAAACGGAACGGGCGTACAGATTTATATTAAAATTGTCTAAATAAAAATTAGCCACACCATGATGTTAGTTAACTGTCCTAGTTGCACTTTACAGATTTTAAAAGCGAATAGTTGATAGTAAAACTTTTCTCCTTAACAATTTGACATTTACCAATAATTCTAATTTTTCATAATTTCCACAAGCCTACACATTTAAAACCTGAGTCTCTAAATGAAACGAAAAAAAGCTGCGTAGTAAAATTGCCTTGAACGACCTACATAATTTAGAAAGCGCTCTCAAGATCTACGAATTCTCCTAAAATGTGAAAGCAAAAAAGAAAAGTTTAACTCCTAATTTAATAATTCTACAAAATTTGAACTGCCTAGTTTGTATCAATTAGGAGATAAACTAAGGGCTCAGTCAAAACCAACAATAATTATTAGTTAACTATATACGATGATAATTTGAGTTCAACGCTATTCATTTTGAATTTTCTAAACTTCCAAAGACAATAAATATTTCTAAGAAACTACAGGAAAGTAAATAAAAAAACACACGCTAATTAAAAAGAAGGAAGAAAGGGAGATGAGTCCCAAACACAACTTACCATTGTGAGAGTTTAATTTCAATTAAATTTAACAAACTTTAAGACCGGCTGTCGAAGGAAATTACAGCTGTTCACCTGAACTCTTTCGCACACACAATCAGAGTACTGAGAGAGAGTGTTGGAATTGCCGATATGCCGAAGAAGTGGAAAAAGTAGACTCGGACAGAGTCCCGTTTATTTCCACGAGCAAATCAAATGGTAAAAGTTCCAACCCCAAAGCAACGCAAAAATAATATTGCAAGTATGGGTCTGTGTCTAGTGAATGAAATAAAGCTAAACACGCCACCTTTACATCCACAGCGATTCCACGCTGGAAGTTCGACGAACACATCATCACAACTCACACGTTGCCACATTACACCTCAGTCATTCAAATTCTCAAACGACGGACCCCCAGGCTCCTTATCCTTAAAATACACATCGACAAAAGATTAAAACAGATACAGGTACATTTAAAATTCGCATTGTATCCGAAATTAAATTAGAAATGATTGATAATTTAAATATTTAATGTCATTCAAAAACCATAATCAATTCTAGTTCTTAAATTCTATTCAAAAAACAACATAAAGACATTCATATAGAATTGCAAACAAGGTTTTAATGAAGATTTCTGCTCGAGCTAACCATAGTCGGATGGTCCGTAAATAATTTCACCCAAAAAATTACCACTCTTTTAGGACCGCCCCACCCCCGCGCTATCAATTTAACGTTACGTAAATAGCTATCTTTAACATCGGGTGTCATCAATACCAGAGTAGAGTAGACCCACCCATCCAACGGCTGTCATCATTTACGGACAATCCCTAAGAACAGAAATGCCTTTCACTTAAGGCTTTTTGTCTGGTAAATGGGAAACAACTAGACTTACTTTAATTTAAAATGAGACTACTGTACTACAATCTACTCTCGACTGAGGAAAACAGCTGTAGAGGGATAATAAGTTGATTTACCCATTACATCTGGTAGATGGGAGCATTTGGTACTTAGGATGCTTTGTAAGTAGTTGATTCACAAATTGGGTTAGCTCCAAGTAACTACACACCTGTGTCCTGTGCAATGATAAAGTTAAAGATCTGAGTGCTGCACTTTTTACCTGGTAAGGTACAGCTACACCTACTATTATTACCTATGTATAGTGGATAGTAGCCGCATTGTTGTCGATCTACGGTTTCTACGGTTCTCCTGACTGTCAACAATTGAGCAGGTGCATTTGGGTGTGTAGCCGTTAGAGTTCCCATGTCTTACTAAAACGTCGTATCAATTGATAGGTAGGTAGGAGCATAATAAAGGTAATTTGAGAAGTGCCGTACTACTACTATTAGCTATCATTATACACAATTGCCATTTAGGAAAAGATGAGGACCATCATGGGATCAGATCAGATCGGATCAGCTTATGGTCATGGTGGGTATATATGAGGATAGGACGAGAGTGCGTGAATGACGCCCGATCCATTACTGACTGTGTACTATCTAATAGTGTTGTTGCCTTCTTGGTTGCAGTTCATTGGTGGCGTGGTGAAAAATATTTTATAGGCAGTGTAATGCCATCATCATTATCATTATAATGGTTTTTGATTTTACCATGAAGTTTAGGTTTTAAAACAGATTTTCTATCTGGACTGGAAATCTGGAAAGAATTTGTTAATGTTCATGTCCATATATTGCACTTTTTAAAGTTAAAAACTTCAATACATGGGTGGTCTAGTTTATACATATATTTATTTATTTTCTTTTTTGTAAATTTGGAAAAATTGAAACATTCATTTTCGCTGGAGGTAAAAGGAACAAGGCGTGCTGCCTAAATATATTTGGCCCTCACAAATGCAAAACAACTCATTTAGTAGCGAAATTATTGACAAAATTTAAAATCCCGGAAATAAAGAATTTAAAAATTACAATTTATTTTGTCATAAAGAAAAGAGAAATCGTTACAAAAAATGTCAGAGGCACACCAACGTAAGTTATTAATTTAAAAAGAACATAATATATTTTTTAAAGTATGATTCCTAACATTTAAAAATGTATAGATAGATTGACTTGCATCTACTCAGATACTTGTTGCAATGCAAACTTAATGACCAAATATTATGGAAAAAGAAATGCAAGCTAGTTTTGGCTTGACTTATAGTGTTTGTTAAAATACATTGCTTGTAAAAATTCCTAAATACCTAAATTCCATATCCATTGGGTCAAACTTTTAAATGATGCTCATAAATATGAAAAAAAACAACAATGTGAATGGAAGTAATGCTATATGATATGATGAGGGCACAATTTCAATTTCAGTCTCAGTCCTCTTTCTTGTAGTTGTAGTTTAACCGTAGCTACAAAATAATAAGGAGCATTAAGTGGGGAAGTAGATGTAGGTACCTACATACATGTAAAAAATAATAGGAAGAATATATCTTTAGGTCTGACTTGTATTGAAGGACTGACGACGAGCCATGAGCTGAGCTCTGAGTTAAGTGAGACTGCCTATACTGCCTGGCCTGGCCTATACGCTATGCCTATACTATACAGTAATAAACAGTGCAATGCAATTGAGGCCTCATCAAAAAAACTAGCAGAGAGAGAGATGAAGATCCAGAATCCAGACGTATGTACATACCTCTATATACATAATAATATGAATATTACATCCATATGCACACACCTTGGAGCTTTGAGTCAACACTAAACTCAGGGAAAATACACAATATATCAGTCCAATGCAGACAGTACATACACAATGTGCATATTTAATTTCATAAAGCTGCCAACTCCTATGAAAATTTATTTCAATGTACTAATGCCAAATTACAAGAAGTACATTTTTGTGCAGTGTGCATGTGCACTAAGTATTAAAAGTTATTAGGTAGGCAGTATACATATAGAGGCAGTAGGTCCTGTCTATGGCTATATGCTCGCTGTCTACTGTCAACGTGAACAACGCTTAAATATATTTTATAGTCTTATTCGACAAGAGCTCAAATATTTTCTTGGATTTGAAATTGGGACGCGGTGCATCAAACAAAAAAATAAAAACTAAATAAACTGTCTATATTTTTGTGAAAAGTTTTTGAACTTTTATCGAAAATCATTTTGTTTTTGGAGGCACTTTTCATTGTGTACTTATAAGCTAGATTATATAGTAATTATACACTATGAGGATGGAGAAATGGGGAGACCGCTCAATTTTCTATCGAGTCGAGCTAAATAATGATAAGATGTAATATTATGATGAAGATATTTCGTGTATGTATGTTTTGAATTGTTTTGTGTTTTGTGTCCATTTGGATTTGGCAATGGAATTGCAAGAGAAATCTCTTCTGAGGCGGACCATCATTTAAAAAACCGTTGTACTTTCCATGAGGGAGGGTAGAGTTTATGTTTGTATACATACCTACCCACCTACCTAGGTAGGTAAAGGTAGTTTTCGTTTTCACACTACGCTACGTAGCCTACGTCCATTTTACTGCTACACACATTGGACATAGTAACAGTGCATCTCACATGTTGTGAGATACAGCTTCAGCTTCAATTTAGGGTTTCGTTGTAGATATTTTAATTATATCCTAAAGTCTAGAGTCTCAATATTATCGTTTTTAAATTGTCTTAAACAATCTAACTACACGGTTTTAAAAATCACATCAGTTTAATTGCTTATTTTGCACAAAAAGCGTTAAAAGCGGCGTGTTAAAAAGCTCATCAAATTAATTACACGGAATTTTGACAAAATGCATAGCACGCAAACTATGTACCTACACGGTTTTGAAATCACAACTAATTTATTTGCGTAGGAACTTTTTAAGGTGCAAATGAGCGTAACTTGCAGTTAGTTTATTGAAAGTCCCAAGAAATTAATTTAGAGTTTTAACAATGTGCTAAATACGATTATTATTGTTTTAAGAGGCTAAAGAATTAATTACATAGTAAGTTTTGCTAAACTATGCTTTTATTTTTCAATATTTTTAAAAGCAAATAGAAATGTACTGTCCTTACCAGATTTAGCAACTTCACAGTATTCAAACCAAAATTCATATCCACTACCATAGGCCACAGGGCAATAATGGTTTGTGCTTGAGAATAAATTTTACTGCGCTATTGAATTTGACGTTAAGTATTCCAAGAATCCAAGAACCAAGAATGCGAGTCAGTACACACATAACTTAAAAATAGCGGAAAACCAAAGACGAGAGGCATTCGTTCTGGTTCAGAATTAATTAAGTTATCTTAAAAGCACACAATTTTCCAAGGAAATATTTTCCCTGCGCATCTTCCCCGTGAAAATATTTATTCTATGGACTATTCTATGTTAGAGTACAGAACATGCCCATATCCTAAAACTAATTATATGTTTGTAATAATATACGTAATATTAACATAGCTTTTGATAATTTTATGAAGCAGACTCTGACTCTTCAAGGCTCAAAGAACGTGAGTTGTTCTTCTGTTCCATGTCTCTTCATAAATTTAGCTTCAACCTTTGAATAATGAAGGGAATTCAAAAATGGTTGCAAAATCTTTTTATAATAAATGAGGAACAACAACAAAAAAGACAACAACTGCAATCACCCTACGCAGTCCACTATAGAACCTACAATACATATATATAATCTGCACAGTGTAAATGTGTAATTTATGCAAATTACTTGATGTGTTTTCCTATCTATTTTCTTCAACATGGATTTTCCCCATTTAACATTTATTCAATTTTCCCAAATAAAAACATTACTAAAATAACACATTCTTATAATTATTCTTGTACAGATTACAGAGTAATTAATTTTAATTTCGAAACCCATTCCAATCCAATGTTGTTTCTATACTAATTCTATACGTAATGATTGACTTGAGCTTTAGCTTTCGCAGTAAATAATTTAATAATTTGTGCGTGTACTTACACGAAATTGTTTCCGTTCCTTTATACAAGTATCATAAAAATATACTTACAATTAGCATGGGCGTCAGTTTCATATTATCAATGCAATAGAGAGCTGCCTACGGGTAGAGGAGTTCTTTATATAATTCATATTAAATAAACACATTAACATTTTGTTTTCGATTTCATTTTTTTTTTCATTTTCATTTTCATACTCATGCACTCAGAACTCACAAGTTGTCAGTTGAGATGGATGGTTCCGATTAGAGTGAGCGTACGCGGAGGAAATCATCTCATCTCATTTAATTTAATTATGTATTTGATGGAGGAATGAGTATATACTTAACTTGACGTGACTTTTTATGGGATTCAGATTCAGATTAGGATTCATTGGGTCACATAGATAAAAAAGAGTCAAGTCAAAAGTACATCTGAGAGAGCATCAAAAGCATCACAGTATAATAATCATAATAATCATAATAGTTTATCATAGCAGCATGCATTCTGAGTAAGTACGAGGCTCTCCATCTTCCCTATTTGATGATTGTTAAATTATTCAAACATTTCAGATGTGAGAAAGTTAAATTCAATTACGCTATGGTTCTGGTCTTGGTGGTTCTGGGCTCTGGGACAGGTGCAAGAAGAGTGAACGTCAATGTGAAGGGAGTGTAACCAGAGAAAAACTGTCCATTCCTATTATTATCAGTCCAACTGCCATTACCTCCATCACCAAAACCAAAAATACAGGACCTTCTTACAAACACAATGCATTATGGCGTGGATGTTGGGGTTAGTGTATAACTGCAATTCCCTCACTTACACTTATTATGTACACAGTCTTGAGCACTGACTACATTACAAGACGATATTAAATGCATATACAGGAAAGAAAATGAAAATAATACTGATAAAACGGAGTTTGGATTGGGCGCTGACATGCAAATTAGGGAATAATAATAATAATAGTAATAATGTTATGTCTTACCTATATCGTTTTCATTTCTCAGTTGTGTGATGGATTCACAGTGTCTGTGTATATCTGTAATTTATACCTATTGTGACTCTGACTGTGATTGTGAGTGATCCCAGATCCGCAGTAATTTAAAATCTAGTACAATGTACTTTAAAGAGAATTTCTATGAGGAAAAGTATTTTGGTTTTCATGGGTGCTGACTGCTGAGGGCTGGGACTTGGTCCTGGTCCTGGTAATAATAATGGTATTGGTGTTGGTTGGGGATGATGGTGGTGATGGTGGTAAATTTCATTTTCACGGGAAGGTCGTTGTCGCTGTAGTTGACGTCTGACGTTTACTTTATTTGTGTTTGTTGTTATTGTTTGGTTCTCTTGGGTTCATGCTGAACAGTTGACAGTGTGAATCTCTGCAGTTCCACTTGGACTTCCAGCTTGCCAACAAAATGGACGTATAGGCACATACCAAGTCACAAAAAAACCGTTGTTCTGTTCATAGCTTTCATACAATCGTCCCTTCTGTACTTTTGTTACGTCGTCTACTCGTACGTCCATTTACTACCTGTCCGCCAACAATGCAGTAACAATAATTATGTTCCAACAAACAAGAACATCAACCAATCACTGCAACTCCGAATGTTTTATTTATCTGTGTATTTAGTGACAGTGACAATTATAGACACTGGCTGCAGCACTCAGGGCCAGATAATGTGGCCAGCGCAGGCAGGCCCCGCTGCCTGAATTTTGAAAAACATGTAATTATGGAACCTTCTGCACTTTTTAAAAACATGCAAATAAATATGTTTGCACATTTCAAAAACATGCAAATAAATATGTTTGCACATTTCAAAAACATGCAAATAAAACATTTAATACTTTTCAAAAAGCATGTAAATAAAGGATTTTACACTTTTCAAAAGTATGTAAATAGAAAATTTTAAACTTTTCTAAAACATGTAAATAGAACATTTTGGTTTACCAAAGAAAACTTTCAATAAAATCAAAATAGCGGGTTTCGCATGGAAACAAATTGCTGCCTAAAAGCAATTTCTTCGTCCGGCCCTGGCAGCAATTTTGTTATAACTTTTTTTAATGGGATATAGAAAAGCTGGGATTAATCTTATTAAAAAATGCTAAAAGAAACTCTAAAAGCACCGCCAAATCCTTGTTGTAGTTCCCGTCCAGTGGCGGCTAAAACCTTTTTATTTTTTTAATAATAAATCAACATATTTGTATAAGTACTGATATATTTATACGAACTGCCTTTTGCAGAAAGGATATAATATATCGTGTACCCCTGTCAAATAGTAAGTACAAAACTCATACATAGATACAGGTAAAAGCTAAAGTCATAATAGTATATATAGTAAGTAAATATGCTGTACAACTATATGCATATGTAATTAATTATATGGCGGGTCATAAACTGGACCGAAACTTGGAAACAGTTTCCTCTCCTCAAGGACAAGGACAATGTGAGTAAAAATAAAAATACATGGAGTCCATTGAAAAGTTGAAAGTATTGGAAATGACCACAGGGCTGAAGGATTAAACTGCCTCTATACTAAAAGTGTACAAGTTGGAAGCATGATTTGTCAAAATGTCATCGTCCATTCCAGCAGTCACCAGCATGTGAATGGAAAAGCCGAGAGCGCCATTAGAACCGTGCTACAGTATACAACTAAACTAAATCATACCGCATATTATTATATGCATATATATTTCACACAAGGCTCTAAAGGGAAAGCTCCAAATAAATAAAATATCCTCTCTTAAGCTCCAATTCAACTTCAACCTGTTGGTCACCCTTTGATAATACAGTTGAGTGGAAAATTGGAATTGGAAAAGGAATTTTTGAATATACTTATCGTAAACGTAACACATTTGGATTTGGATTGGGTAATCTTGTGTGAAGAATGACCGTTGATCCCACACGGTCACAGGTCAGGTGCACGTTATTATTATTAGGTAGGTACCTATATATATTAAAAGGTTACCTAGGTACTATGTGTGGCACAAATAAAAAAGCAGAGTTTCACAATAATCGTAACAGACCAATAGTACGGTCCCTATGTGACTCACTATATTATAATTTTATAATATGACCATCAACCATTCAAAAACATATAATTATAATATACACCTACAAAATCTAAATTGTACCTGTAATCGGACTGGAAATCGAAATGGAAATCGATATACATAGGAGTTATAGGTAGGTAGGTACGCGTCCGCAAAATGGAAAGCAACAACCTTTAACAATATAAAATAGGATGAGGATAATATAATGATATAATTATACAGACAAGCATCAATTTATTTCCGTATTTATCAGAAATCCACAAAATAAAGTGATGTAGGAAAGGAAGATTGGAGATAGAGTATATATACACAAAAAAAATAATTCTCTTGTTCAAGCTGTTGTTCCATATTCCAAACATCCAAACACACACACTGACCATTGCCATCACCATTACCATCAGCATGAGCAACACCATTCGCTTGGTATTGGCAGGAAGTATCCTCTATGCAAACACATCTCTTCACACACACACACAATTACAATTTGCAATTACAATTAAAATTACAATTACGACGTAATGCACGTCTCCTTTATGAAATTCTTATACAATCTATTTACTATTTACATTTTTTTTTGACACGGCTACACCAGGACGATACACTACTCAGAGTATACACATAGCTGTACAGGATATATACTTTGATTTTATTCTATTCCGGAAGGGAATTTGGATACTTACCTCCCTGCCTATAGAAATGATGAATAGGAGTAGGAATCCCCATGCACTTTACTCTGTCCACCACCACCACTACATACAGTGAGCGTCCACAGAGAGCGTCTGCAGAGAGCAAGAGCAACCTTACCACATTCCCTCTATCTCTTCCATCTATTTATCTATCTGTCGACTTGAGGTGAAACTGATGAATTTACATACTTGAATTAGAATGTATTCTAAAAGATATGGTCACAATACAATTAGTTAGCCAAGTCATTTGAGTGCAGTAGAGTGCATTTCGAAGCTTGTTAAAATTCTATTCTATTCTCCATGTCCTATAACATACACTCTACAACACTCAGTTTACAGTATGACATGACATTTACACACGGAGGACGGAGTTTAGATTCTCTATAGCTATATATATATACTGCTAAATAACAATACTATTAGTAAGGGTACCTACTCAATATACCGACACGGAGTAGAGGCTATATCTACATTATTGTCACAATGCAATTTTCTATAAGGAAAAATTAAGTCAAGGTGTACAGTTTTTACAGTGTGAGAATTTAGAATATCTCAAAGTATGTATAGTATGGGTATAGAGACCTAAAAGGTAGTACGTTGTAAAGCCCAAGAAGCTAGGCTGATCTGTGTGTACATCCGTGCACTCCACTGCACTGCATACGGGCCGGCATAATGATAATATGGTGTGTAGGGGTTGGGCGTTTGTAGGTGGAATATTCGTTGCAGTCCCAAACCAAGTATTTGAAATGTTCAGAGAGCTCAGGTCCGCAACAAGAATGTACTTTTGATATTTTGATTCAGTTGTTGGTGAGAAGGTGAAGTAAGTGGAAGAGAGAGCGTATCGTACAGGCGAGTGTTGAAACCGTACGATCACACACACCACCACTACCTAACTACTACTACACAATACTATACACAGTTTTTGATTTTGACAGATATATTGTTATTTACACAGATCAGGAACGTAAAGCTACAGAGAAGGGGGACCTGAACATTTATTTTTTTTTAAACCAGAGAAAAAGAATCATTCGTCACAGTGTTAATTCATTTTGCCCTATCTATTGGTTATTATTATTTAAATTTTCACTAAAATTATGGTGACTAGTTTTACAACATTTTTAAAAAATTAAGAAAAGTGCCACCGACGGAGACGGAGACCAAATTCGGTGCATAATATTATAATCCATATATATTCGTCCAATTCGATAATTCATGTTTTTTTGTGGGTGTCATCCTTATTTTTGTACTATCAACATTACTATTATCGGACTCGTACTGATTGGGAAATTAGATTGTGAACCACACACTCGTTATCAATTTGAAGCTCTGTGCCTGAATATTCTGAGCTGGCTGAACTTGTGAGGAGAAGAAAGATACACAAAAAAATAAACTTGAATCTTGAAGAAAGAAAAACTACTACACCTACTACTACTTGCTATAAGATTTACTTTGAATCATTGTTGTGTACTCCCGTGTGCAGTCAGTCGGTTGTTTGTTGGTTTTTGGTTGGAGTTGTTCATATGAGTTTTCGCCAGTACATTTAGTTTTGTTTTATAGTGACCGTTTTCTCAGAAAATAATTGTACCGTCACCGCCACACCACCGATTCAGACGTCACCGAACGGGAACAACGAACGCTAAAAGTATATGTCATGAACCATGTGCTAAATGCCATTGACTGCTGAGACGACTCTCATTTCAGAGTCGTTGAAATAAATCAGAGAGAGGAGTGATTTGAATAAAAACAGTTTTAAATAAATTCATCTCTTTTATCAATTATCAAGAAAAAACGATACTTTTTCTTCCTCTCGCTCTCGTGAGCTTCCATTCAACATTCCTAAGCGGAGTAAAATTTGGAATGTAGTTAAAACTTGAAGCGGACGGTCGTCATAATAATATGGAGTAGTTTTTGTTTATTATCAGTATTATTATCAGTCCAAGTCCAGTGCGAGTTGAATTTAGGACGAGGAAAAAAAGGAGCGTGTTGGTTCTTTCGGGAGTTGGTTGTCATGCACACGACATCCAATGCTCTCTGCGGACAAGAGTAAAATTATCTCTTCCAATTCTAAATAGTTCGGATTCTGATAAATAATTATTATCTTTTATCCTAGCAAAATTTGCATAGTGAATAATAATATATAGTGAATTATCAATAATTATTTGTCATAAATAATAATAATATTTTGTGGTTTACTCATATGTTTGTGTAAATGGTGACGTGAACAGAGTGAGAGATAGAGAGACGGAGAAACTGAAGTGCTGGTGAATTCAAATTAATTGAATTTCACAAATAAATATATTATTAATTTAGCTCGCTCGTCCCTAAATATAATTTGATTTTATTGTATAACCTATAGCAATGAAAGCAAAATTAATGTTGACATTTTTGAGTGTGTATAAACAAATACGAGTTAATTTTGAAATGGATCAAAATTACTATCTTATCTAAAACGAAAAATTTCCAGTAATTTTTTTCGAAGAAATGAATAATAATTTCCATATTATAGATAATAATAATAAAACAATATTATTATTATTATTGTCAACAAAATTCTTTGTGCTAAATTCAGTGACAGTTTACGGTATTTCGAAAAATCACTAAAATTGAAAGAATAAAGGAGGGCACTATACATTATATTATAGAGTTAATTGTATTACTATAATATTAATGTGTTTTTGTTTGTACGGTAATGCTATAATAATATATTGTTATAATAATATTCCATTTCAATTTCAATCAGTAGTTATTGTTCCAACTCAATCTTGAAATCTGAAAATCAATTCCTCCTACATTCCTACTATTACGACACAATTCAAAGTCGACATCAAAAAATTAAAATCGACCGAGTATCGACTGGATGTTCAAATTGATAAAGTTATTAAGGAATATAATATATATACGCCAAAAAAAAGTGCTTGAGTTTTATTATATTACATGAAATTTCTTTCCTCAGCAAAAAAAAATCAATAAAATCAATTCAACCCAAAATTCAGCATATCCTTCAATTCCAAGCCTAAATTCGAAATTCAATAACTTTTGGAGTTTTAAAAAAATATAAAAATAATTCTAAAGTGAAGATTTTCTTGGTTTCTTTATGATTTATTTGGAACTTGGATGGAGCATTAGATTGTATGAGAATTTTGAGGATTTCAAAAATATATCTTTTGGAGTCCAGTCTAAAATTGTCCAGTGAGGAGAGAACTCTGTGTCTCTGTTTCTGCTCTACGGCTCATGTGCTAACTGTGCATGTGCAGGCAGTGTGACTTTTACGAGACCGAGATCCTTTCCTATTCCTATCATATCCTCCAAAACCAAGGACTCTGGAGAACTATACATATTATGTACTAACTGTAGTAAAAGCACGGAGTAGATTCACTAAGGCCGATAAGAAGAGAGAATTATACAGATACGCATAGACTGAGTCAGCAGCCTGTACACTCAACAAGAGATACTACAGACACAAAACTAGAGCAATGAACAGATTGACTTTTGAACCATCAAAATAAAATCTACTAAAAATGTGACGGGATGTTCAAATATAAATTTTGAAATAGAAAATTTTATTTGAACTAAAAGAAACGAAAGAAAGAAGAAGAAGAAGAATACAGAGAAAAAAATATAACATTTTTAATGGTGGGGAGATTCTCATGTCAAACTGACATTTGACACTCTTGTCCTTTGGGCAGTTGGACAGTGGACCTCGTCGAAAAGAGAACAAAAGAGTTGGAGCAGTGTCAGAGTGTGTGTTTTTTTTGGTGTGTTCACTTGTATATTTACATGTTGAAGTTGAAGTTTAAACGTTCTAAATTTTGACGAATTGATAAAGATAACAGAGAAGAGAGGGAGAGAGAGAGAGAGAGAGAAAAAAAAGAGAAATGTGAAATAGTTTCACTCGTGGACTGGGTCAAGGGAAGTGTTGGAAGAAAAGTGTGAAGACGACAAGTGTCTCGAAGAGTGAAGAAGACTCGCGCGCGTATACATTATATTATAGTTTTTTTTAAGTGTGACTGTGTGAAGAAAAAGAAGACGAAGAAGAAGGGATCCGTGAAAAGATTTCAACATTTTCGACATGGAATTATCTCAGAGATTACGTGGGAATGTCAACGTCCCACTACCCCCCACCCCCAGATGTGATTTAGACTCAAAGGGTTGTCTGAACCTAGCAAATATTTTGGAGTCATTTAGTGTGGTCAGTGAGGAGCATGCCTGGGCCCTTTGTTATCAGTGTGCCAAGTGTGGCAAGACAGTTCTTAATGACTCTTCAGAACGTGGACTTTGTCTCCTGGTCACAGAGACAGAGCAACTTCTTATCCATCGTGATGGACAAGTTCATCCTGATACATTTATCACATCTTGTGACCCTGGGAATCAGGGAAAAGGTAAAAAACTATTTATTTTTTTTATAAAGTCGTCATACATTAAAGTAGGTACCATGGAACAAAAATAACATATGCCAGTACAATGGTAATGGTATGTATGTGGAATTATGCTTTATGATTTAAGCCATGCTCAATCCACAGGAAATTATATACCTATTGTACCATAAACTATATAGAAATAGAAATATCTCCGCCCTGTCATAGATTTCAAATTTGTCCAAACTTCGATTCCAAGCTTCGACTGAACGTTTGAACAAGTTTTCTATATATAACTCTACGCCACCGCTATGTACATATTGATAGTTGATTTTACACTCTGTAAATATTTTTATTGCTAAGCTATTTAAGGCGCTCCATTGCCATCACCATTACTATGTAGGTACCTACTCATCGTCAGTATCCCTAAGCAAGCACTATGCCACTATGACTACAGTCACGACGAGTGAGAGTGGGCTATAAATTATAAAAATATTTATATAAACTCACTGAATCACTGAATTTACAATTATAAATTTTTATTTGATTGTTCTTTCTTGCTCTTGTTGCTCAATCAATCTATTAAATTATTATCTTTATGCCGGACCAAGTGGGTCTCTGTCAATGATTCTCAAGTCCTTTGCGCGTGGATGTTCATACAAATATTTTTCCAGCGAGTGTTAAGTGTGTACGTAGCTACACCTTCTAAAACTAAATGAGAAGTACAGTCTCTGTCAACTAAGTCCACACAATTTGCAATGTTTATTTTTATATAAAGCTCGGGTGCGATTATGACACGAGGCCAAGGATATATAAATACCTAAACTGGTAACAAAATAGAGTATATAATTATACAGATACATATATAGAGGCCTAGGTAATTATATATAATTGTGTACACTTATTTTTGTAGATATTTTAGTTTATACTATTACAGGAGTTTAATTGTGACTTACCTGAGCAGAACTCTATATACTCTCAAGCTAAATCTCTAACTCCATAAACTCTAAAACCTTAAAGTATATTTTTCTTTAATCGTAATCTTCCTTTCTTTTTTTTTATTCTGTGAATGGAATAATTACATTGGGGATACATATAGATTTTTAGAGACTATTTAATGTGATCTGATGATGAGTGTTTTGTTTGGCCGTCCGTCCGTCCGCCTGTGTAATCTTATATTTTTTGAGTTTACTTTATTTACTGAGCTATATATGCACACTTCGTTTTGGTGTTTATATATATATATAGTTTTAGTTTTAGCTTTAGTTTGTGACGCTGTAGGAGATAAGTTTTTGAGTCATAAAAGCTACTTATCTGACGATTATTTGAGTTTAACTTTGTCGAGGTCTTCCACTCGACAAGACTCAAGAACAGCTCAAGTCAGTCATGCACGCATGGTATGGTATGGTGGTATTGTATATAGATAGTATAGCATGGTTTGGTATGGTATGGTATGGTATGGTGACGATATGACGATGATTCACTTCTCATTTCTTTCTTAATCATAGGAAAAAGAAAAGCAGAGAGAGAAGGAGATGTAAAAGATGTTGGTTGTTGGTATTAGTGTTGTGTTCGTCTTGGTCTCACACAGATATTCAGAAATATTAATATTATATTGGTTAAACCGTAACTTGGAGCGTGACCGTACCACGGGTACGGGTGTCCATAGTTCATAAAAGTATCAGTATGTTTCTTCACTGTACTGTCTGCCTACTGCACTGGTGAGACTGATAATGCCAGTGTCAGGTTCGGTGCCAGTATAGTTGCATATATCCATGTAATATCCTAGACTACCTATCGAACAACTTAAACTCAGCTAGGTGGGCTGTTCCTGCGTCACTTGTCCACTTCGATTTAATGTCTAAGGTTAGGTTAACTCATGGCAAAGGTATGCTCATAGGTTTTGTCAAGTCAAACAAAAAAAATGGAGACGGTGCCTCCATGTCATTATGTATGTGGCGTATGTGGGCTCATGATTATGATTATGATCGCCTAGTGCCTAGTGATTTACCTTTATGTTTCTGTTACATATTGGACACGAGTGTATAGGTACCTACCTACGTTACATGTCATTCTGAGACCCAAACATCTTCAGAAAAAGAAGGTAACTTACGATTAGAATGTTTAATGTACTATGTACAAATGAAGACAATTTAAAATGGAAATTATATTCCTTACTACCTACTATAGTGCCTACTCGATAGCGTATGGTGGTGGAAGTGGTAGTGGTAGTGGTAGTGCTCGTGTTTGTTCCTATTCAATGACATGTAAACATTAAGCATTCCAATTCCAATATTAACCAGCAAGACTTCAAGTATTTGCTATATTTGTAGAACTAACTATTATTTATTCAACCTTAAATGTTACTTTTTGATGGTTTAGTCTTCACAGTGTATATAGTGGTTTACTACTGCTGCTGTTGCTGCTGCTACAGGATGCAGTATGCAATGAAAACTTACTACAATACTATTCTCCTATATACTAGCGCCTATGAATTCAGTATATTATTATTACAGATGGGTATATAATTAATTAGATATATAACATAACTACAGATATAAAACAAGTGAAAACGGGTATATGAAGATGAACACAGGAAGGCACTTAAAACAAAGGTACTAGGGATTTTTATGTGCATCGCGTATCTCTGTCTGTCTCTGTCTGTGTACAGGCTAAAATTAAAATAAAATAATTTTTTTTTCGTAGAAATTATGAGTCTGCTCTGTAACAGAACATACTCATAATGTCTGCAGGAAAGGAAGAAGAGTGCAGATTACAGATATAGTTATATATCAAGAGATAAATAATAACGAAAAAAAGATTCGTTAACGTTCCATGTTCACGTTCACGTTCTTGCCCTGCATCACTACTAATGTGCTGACTACTCGCATTACCTAGTACTAGTACTACTTCTACTACTACTACATGTACAGAAAGACGGGCGGACGATGACTATATAGAATTGTACAAGTTAAAAAAAATAAAGCTCAATAAAAAAAATTATTTTAAAGCTAATATGTTTAATGTTAGAAATTTTTAGTGCTATTGCATCCATCGGATTGCATGATGAGATGATGATATGCCCTCCTCGCATGATATATACATAGCTTTTAGCTGTATATAGTATTTGGATTTGTGTGGTTATTTAGCTTTGGTTGCCGTTTCAGTTTAACTCGTGTGGTACTTTAATTTATGTGTGTAGATATATATATATATATATATACGGTTCTGTAGATTCTAGGAGATGTTCCCTTGTCTAGGATCTTTGGTTTGGGGCTCTGTCCGTTGTTTGAGATCGATGCAATTCTTCTAAAGTCCATGTCCATCTCCAATGTTCTTAATGTTAGTGAGCGCTATATATATGCTGTATCTTTTTATAGTAGCTATAGATATATACGAGGTGTATAAAGCTATTTATATATATAGTCAGTATTATAGTTAAACCGAAATTTATTGTGGTGTGGTGAGTGTACAGAAATTTTTATTATTCTAAATTGTAAACGTTAGAAATGTACGAGTGGAGCATAATATAGGGAGAGGTAAGGGGAGATTCAAATATATGAAGATCTCTCTGTAGAGGAACATATTTTTTTGCAATATGTGTGCAGTGACTGTGTAGATATAGAACCCCTTTTGCTAAATTTATTAGGTAGACAAAAGGGCAAGTTTATATTAGGGCGAATAAATCTTGCATGATGACTTTTACGTTGACCGTGAAAAATCCAAAACAATGCAGAATCCCCATACAATAGTCCAAGTCAGACATAGAAAAATGCAAGAGCAATTTCAACAAGCTTCTATTCAATTTCAATAATAGTAATAGCAGTAGTCGCATAATAATAGGAACCAGGACCAGGACAGGCGATTAAAATATACAGAACAGAGACAAGAGATTTATATATAAATATATAATAGGAATAGGAATTATAGGACAACAACGAAACGAAAGAAAAAATGCATGGAGAGATGAATTAATAGGAAGCTCAATAATAGATCTCTGTCTCTTTCTATTTAAATAATATATATAAAATAAAAATGTGAGCCCTGATGCACTGATGAAACAGAAACTACAATAAAATTGCAACAACGACACAGCGTAGAATGTGGAAGGTAGAGCTGCCGAGCTGCTTGCTGAGTGAAATTCTTAAAAAATATAGGATAGTAACTATATTATATCCGCATGATACTATATAAGGTCCTGTGGTACCTCATATTATAATATTATCGTATTTGAATCTGCTCTGCTCCTGTCATTCAAAAAATTTTCCTTTTGTTGGAAAGTATATATATACGTAGCATTGACTACTTGGCTTTGGCTTATTACGGCCATCTATATATATATACGTACACAACATAATCGTTTTGGTTTTGGTTGGGATGTTCGAGTTGGGAAATCGGCGAATATAATTATATATTCACACGTCATGGTGCTGTATCCACAAATTTTACGTACACTCTACCATGGCGCACATACAGTATACTGAAAATAAATCTAGAAGACAGGACGGATATTCCTATTAGGAATAGTAATTTTGGTCCATGAAAAAAGGAACTTGGTCAACATTAACATTGTTTTGGCTGAGGCTATGGGGCTGCTGGTGTTGGTGTGGTAGGTGGTGTTTCAAATCGCATTGAGATGTGTGAAGTGAAGCTCAAGTTGAAGCCAAGCAGCTTTTTATTATTATTAAATTTTTTTTTAACGAGGGTAATAAGTTGTAGAATAATTTTACAAAAGCTTAATTTCAGGGCCTGTTTTTCTAATAACAATATATAATATCAAACATATTTTTGGTGTGGAATTAGGTATTAAGGAACTCTTATTATTACTATTCGTCTACTTATACTCGTTAAAATACGGTTTTTATATATATGTAATTTCATCTAGGTGATAATAATGGCATGGTAGGGTATGGTTTTGATATGTATATAGCCTACTCCTTTTAGTGCTTGCTCACGTATTATTAAAGTAGTACGGTTGACGGTGAAGTGTATCTTTAAATCGTTTCGTTCGTACATAATTCATATGTGAATTGAGACAGTGTTGGAATTGAAGTTAAATTCATTTTTTTTCTTTCTTCTTCTGTTTCGTAAAGGTTATTAGTGTGTGCGCTTCGTGAAGTACCTTGTATCTGAACATCAAATAGGAGGAGTACACGAAAAGAAGCTGGCAGAGGAAACTGCTAATTACATAATTTTTTTATCACCTCATTTTGCGAAATCCACCCAGAATGACTCACACATCATCATCATCATCACCATCATCATAACTAAATAAAAATCATTGCATATCACGTTTCAATTCAGTTCAGTCCGGGCTGGTGTGGTGGGGTGTAGGGTTCAGAGTTTCTATTACAATAATACTCTGTACTATAGATAGTACTATAGGCTAGGTGTTACTGAGATGGTGTATGATATGCAGATTTTGCCTTTGATTTTTGATGAACTCACATGTCAGAGGTACTGGGACTGATACTGATAATACAATACCTTTGCTATGTGTTGCCGGCGTTCGGTGTTTGCATTTGTATTCTTATCGTTAGTAAAGGTTAGCATTATACTACACACTGCTTAACAGACACCTGCCCACCTACATACTTACTTACATTGACGCTCACTAGTCAGTTAGAACAGGATGAGAGAATAATGAAATGATGATTTCGATATCGCATCGATGTGCATTCCACTCACCAATGTCAGTTCGTCAGTGAAAATATTACGCCAGTGTTACAAACTAATAATCTAAATTGTGAGAAGGAAACACAGACACAGGTAAATTTCTAATAAGTAAATTATTATAAGGACAATTTGATTTGCAGTTTGTGTTCACGATGAGCATGCCGACACATCACCGCACACACACATGAGATAAGTCTGCCGCAGAAACAGCAAAAGACGATAGGTCTAGGCGATAGTAAAGTCATAAGAGTCATAATGATGATGATAAGTAATACTTGGCGATGGGCGATGTGTGTATGTACCAACTCTACTATCAATGACCCGTGGCCAAGCCATATAGTCAGACCGTTGCCGTTACCGTGTGTCCATAGCGTACCATATGATGATGTGGTTGTACTTGATTCATGAAATTAATTTTATGTTGAAAGGTTTATGTATGGATTTACACGAATGACGAATACTTGCGTTAGATCAAACAGTACCTACCTATGTATATCTTGTGGCTGTATGACCGAGCCATATGCCAACGTGAACCAAAGCGTCGTAGTACATAGCCAACACACGAGAGCTGAAGCCAAATACAAGTCAATGCAAATTGAGAGTAGGGCCTTCAAAAAATCTCATATTTAGAATTAGAATGCAAGTGGACTTAATGTATGTGCATAGTAAATCTGCTCTGGCTTTGGTTCTGGTTCTAACTGCTCTCGTAGCTCTCTATATATCGCTACTATTGTAGTTTTCAATTATCAGCAGACTTATTCCATTGACGTCCTTCCATTGACTCACTACTTAGTTACACGAAATATATTAATGCTTCAGTGCGTAGGAAGGAGTCAAAATCTTGAAAAATCTTATTCTTCTCTTGGAATAGGGATTATGGATAATGGAGTGGATTTTGATTTTTTAAGGAATATGAAATTGACAATCAATTGACGTCTTCATGTTCAAAACTAAATATTTATCAGCAGATTTACTTATTAAACCATTCTCATGCAGTGCATGAAATTAAATTATAAATAAATGGCAGATCAGACTGATTTTGGATTTGCCGATTCATCTCAATCCATATATTGAATAGAATATTATGGAATCCATATTAAAATTAAAAATTTGAGGCAAATTTGTGCAGATTTCATTTCCATTTCAATATCCCCATGTATGATGCGTCCATAAAGATAAGACAAACGTGATAAAGACGTCGAGATGCTCCCAGTGCATAAATGTCTACTCACTCCGACTCCGACTCTGAGTCTGGGTCTGTATTTCCATTGTGTTGTGTTGTGATGTATTGCACAGTGATTGTGGTATGACTCAGGATTCAGCAAGGAATTCTACATTATTTACAATCTGTTGATGTATTTAATGTTGCAAACCATGCCTATCCAACCCCACACAGAAATAAATATTGCAGTCCGTGTGTCTCAGTTCAGTGGAGTCTTGCCTGTCTATCTGTCTCTCTCTCTCTCCACTGAAAGGCAGTAGGTAGACAAAAATAATGTATCTGGGTGGCTTATGTATGCTAATGTACTCGTCTGGGCACTGTCTCCTCCACTGTCTACCTAATGGGAGTCCATTTGTAAAAATCGAAAATGAAATGTGATTGTCTAATGGAAGTTCCGAAGGTCCATGACTATGTATAGAGACTCAGAGTCAGTTGGGTCTCATTAATTTTCCTCGATTTCGTTTTCATTTTCGATTTTGATGTCGATGTGTGGACGTCAACGTCAACCTCAATGATTTCTATGTAGATTCCCCTTGTTGTTGAAAACTTGCATTGTGCCCTGTAGACAATAATTATAATCATAATAGTAATAATATAGTACAATAATAGTAAATAGGAGACGGAATAAAGAAATTATACTTTTGCAGTCCCACTACTGTGCTCGCAGTCAGTAGTACACTCTAAAATATAGAAAAAAAGTGTAGTAGTAGTGGTAGAAGTCGTTAGTGGTAGTAATACAGTGAGGTAGTGCTAAAATTTGTAAACTTGGGAGTAGTTTACTACAGCAGAGAGCACTGTAAAGATTTTTGCAAAGATGAAGGAGTCCACGTCATGATTTTGCAGCGCAGGGAAACTTTACACACTACGGAATTCGTACTTCGTAGTTGTAGTCATAGTCGTATTTTCCAACTAAGGCAGTTTGTGTGTGTGTGTGTGTGTGTGTGTGTTGTATTGTAGACAACTTATAGAGGAAAAAACCATTGGCCGTGCTGCCGCTGCCTTCCCAAGCCAGCAAGCAAACGCCAGGGAACTCATGCAAGACCTACATTATATTACGTTTAGACGTACACACACACACACATAGCTAGGAAAACCCACCGACGACGACGGCAGACTACAAGGAAAACTAGAAAACTAGAACTTGTGAGGAAGAAAATCGATTTCTGCGTTTCTGAACCAACTCAAATGTTTCTCATATGTTGGTCATGTCATGTCTATGCATAATAATACTTGGCCCCGGTAGTTTGGAGACTCTTGGCCCCATCCTAGATTCAAACTATATGCTACCTATGTATAGGTAGGTACGTTCGAAAGTGAGTGAGGATTTTTCCAAGTATGGTAAAAAAATATATGTATGTTTTAGGGACGAAACTTATACAAAAACGAAAATGAAGTAACGAGTACTAAAATAAATCTAGGAGAATTATTTCATATAATTTAATTTAGGAAATTTATAGTGCGGCAGGAGCTCGGAGACTCTCACAGACCTTGACTGTGGGACTCAATTACGTGTACGGAGATTACGATGTTTTGGCAATTGGTTGGGTTTAGCTATAGGGCTTTGAGGCTCTATAATGCATGCATTACACAGATTTCCTCCTGGTTTACGAGACAGAGGGACAAATTTTTAAATGAAAAAGAAAAAAATTGTACAGGTACAGGTTACTATAAGGAAAAATATGGAAAAAAAATATTTTGAACCTGCACTCATAAATTACATGTTGATATAGTAAAGTGTCAGTTTGTTGGAGTCTTAATGTCGGAGTTTAAGTCGGAGTCTGTCGTTGCTAGTTTCTTTAAATGCTATGTTAGTATATGCTATATAGCGCTATTAGTTTCATATATTTGTTCAGTACTCGTTATCTTGGGCTCTGTTCTTGGGATTTGCAATGATGAATTTGAATTTTTGTGCTGCAAGTTTAGTTTTCTTGAGCGTCTTCCCATGTAATAATAATTTTTGTATTTACGTTGTTGATGTTGAGAAGAGGATGAACCTGAACTTGTATTTGTATTTGCACAGCAGATATTCTTGTCCAAGATATTATAGTGTTTAGATTTTAGATATTCACTATGCATTTTTTATCTATCTCTCTCTTAGAATACTTGTGAAATTTAAAATCTACAAAATATTCAAATGAGATGTATGTAACTGTAGTACAGTGTAGGGGGAAGAGAGAGAAGAATGAAAAGGGAGATGGGAGATGTTATTGTAATCGTAATCTCAAGAATAATAATTATCATTATATATCAGCGATTTTTATTTGTGGGGCAGTTCATTTCATAATGATGTCATGGTTGATGACTGAGGTTGAATAAAATTATAGAGACAGATAAAAATTGATACCAACACCACCAGGACCAGGACCAGGACGAGTACGAGTTCTCATCTCTCACTTTATAGTCAGTCACCAGTACCCGTCAGTACACTCTGTAGCCGAGCGATAGTATATCAGTATCAGTGAGAGAGAGACATGTAATAGTATACTGGATTATTACATGAGATTATGACCAATATCAATATCAAATGATAGAATTGTACAGTTCTATTGGAAGTTCATTTTCCTTTAAAATGGGGTTTACATTATTATTACCCCATGCCCCATGCCAAACTCGAGAGTTGTGCCTCTCTTCTAATATGTATTCCTATCGTGTGGATGGACGAGCATTGTTTTATTTTGCAAACTGAACGCAAAAATCACAAGTGCACTTACATATACAGCTAGACATACATAGCATGAGCATGCGATAATTATATTCATGAAACTCAAGTTTTCCTATGGACTTTTTGCATTTTAAAAATATCGAAGCCAAAAACTAAAGCAAATAGTATGGTATATTATAATGAAATCTACCTACTCTGGTGCTGGGGTACTGGTTCTGGTTTTGGTTCTGGTTCTGATTCTGTGTCTAAACATGAAATTTTATTTTACATAACATCTGGTAATGGTAGTGGATTGCGTGGGATATATATGTACTGTAACGGCTAAATCTATACTGGCTTATAGGTTTAGGCGTGACGTGGTTGGCTTTGTCTAGGTTGATTCCCACAATAGAATAAATATATTGGTGCCAGATAAATGAATAATATAGTTAATGTAAGAATTGAAAACAACGTAGTCAGTTTATTAATACAGTAAGGCTCTGTCCAAATAATAACATGAATCATACAATAATGTTTAGAGATATAAGTAAAACCCCAGAATTACATCTGATCTTTAATACCCGCAAAGAATAAAGAATAACGTAGCCCTCAGAGTGAATCGGTACCGCAGAAATCCCTACGCGCTCAAACACCTAAACTATATACAGTAAAATGTACGCATTCTCTAATATAAAGCACAGACTGAAATACTAGCTTTAAAGGATAAGTATTACTAATTCGATGTGGTTTGGTAAGAGTCGAGGGCTCTGTCCCAAACCGTAGCCTAGATGGGGTTCAAAGAGTCGTGCTCTGTGAGTCCGTTGGATGAAATATGTACGTGAGAGGGATTACCGAAGAGTCTAGTGCTCTGCGGGTCCGTCTTTAAGGCAGGGCTCTGCGATCAAAGATCCAGAGGCAAAGAATAAATAGCCACTCTATATTAAAGATATAGAGGCTGGAAGATAACTCTCAAGTCGGGCCTAAGAGTCAAAAGGGATAGTTGGAGTCAATGTAAATAAGGGTAGGGATAATTTAGCTCACCAGAGGATGAAGAGGTTACTTTACCAACACTCAATTCAGTTCCAGGATCCAGAAGTAGAGAGCAAGTAGGAGGGATTCTTCGAGTCTAACTTCAAGTATATAGGGTGGGAGGGGTCGTAGCTACTCCTTCTTCGGTTTTGGAGGGCGGGGTCGTAGCGACGCGATGATCCCGTTAGGCTCCAAAGCACGTCCCACAGTCACCAGTCCAATCTCCAGCACGCTCCAGATGAAGTAGTAGTAAAGGTGGAGTCCGTCAGCTTCTCACAATAAGTGATGATCTGTGCGAACTCAGGGCTAGTCGAACAGTCGGGCTGTGCAACGTCATAGCCCCGAGTCATGTTTTTAAGCCTTGCCTTATGCATAGCTCCGCTACCCGGTGCAAACGGCTTATGCACTTATCCTAGTTAATGTGCCCGGGTGGTGTCCCCGGGGCATCGTCACGACATATGGCCATGAGCGCCTTTTCTCACTTTACCTAATGGTACATTAAGTGTGCCATTAGTGTGAGTTGTTAATTTAATATTAATTATTATAATTTTACATGCCGTCGTATACGGCTATCTTTAATTGCAATGACGGCGGCACTGGCTTCAGTCCTATAGTCTACGCGCATATTGATTCCTTATACATTGTCGTGGACGGCAAAACCTGGACCAGTCAGCCAAGCATCTCACTCCTACGCTATAACTGTGCTGTACCATTCACTCCACTCTCCTCACTATTCACTACAATTTTCCCAATTCCTATTTACTCTATTTATAATGTTTACTACAATAGCCCCCCACCAAAGAGGTTTGTAAGAAAATCTTTCATAATTTAAGAGGGTTTTTACAAGTTCATGAAACAATAAGTATTAGCCTAATATTTAAGTAATAGAAATGTTTCTGTTTGTGATTAACAATAGTGTATTACATTAGTGTTTGAAATATATATTTAAAGTTTGTCTTGTCTTCAAGTTTTCTGGAATATTGAGATGAGATGGAAACATTGTTGAGTACAAGGGGGGACTAAATGAAAGACAGGAACAGCTTAAGGGGCGGATTGGAATTTGTAATAGGCTGGGTCAAGTTCAAAAATGTCCAAGGAACATATAAAAATCCAGAACAGTAAACAGGTTTCTCCACTGCACTTTACGTCACCTCACTAACAACATACATAAAAGTAATATAAGCAATAATTTGATAAGCTGTAAATATTATATATATGCTTTTGCGCGTCTAGATGTCACTGTACTACAACTTGCTTTTTTCAACTCAAATCCTATATTTCCTTCATTAACTTTAACACCCTAAAATCACTGAGTATTTCTAACTTTGTAAATCATCGATAGTTGCGTAATGAATATTATTTTTTACCTATCTTATCTACCTAAAACCGGATATTGAAGTCTGATTGATGCTGGGACCCGTTAACTTTTTTTAGTTTTGCAATAATTAGCGTAAAGGTTAGCAAACAATAAGATTAAATGTCAATCCAACCTTGTTGCTGGTAATTGTACACATCCATAGGGCCCAAAGAAACCAAAACCCGAAAGATTAGTACTGAATTAGCAAATAAACAAACAAACTAAAAATCACTAAATGAATTTATTAGATGGAGCAGTATTAAATTAGACTCAGTGACTGTGCAGCTTTGTTTTACAATTATTTAAAACATAAACCTTTCCTGAAAAGACCAGTGCAGCCAATGCTATAATACAATTTCAAATAACATTATAGAGGCGCAGTTCATCAGACAATTATTAAAGAAAAGCTTGTATTTAAATAACTAGCACTAAAAAGGAATTAAAAATAGTGGAGCTGCTGTTACCCGTGTTGATTATAATTTCGAAGAACGTGCTATTTTCTTTACGATTAAAATTACTAACACGCACGGTTTCTAAAGGTAAACTCAGGTCAGGAGGTAATCAACACTATTTATTTTTTGAATGAAACAGTTGTGTGTCAGCCGTCCCCGAATCTGAAGTACAGCACTTATCTCGAAGGCCTTCAATTGCAATCATTAATATCTAAACGTAAATTGACCAGAGAACTACGATTCGTTACATGGGAACCGAAGATAACGCGTAACTAGGTGCACACTTGAAGAAAAGAAGGGTAACGTTTCCATGGGTAGCAACCAGAGGCGGTGTACATGAAGACTGACGTTCACTATCGCACCCTGCTGAATTACCACAGGCGTTCATAGCTTAGTTAACACCTCCGTGCACACTAGTATCCTCCTGCCCAACAGGAAAAGGAAAGGATAAGTATCTACTACGTCGTTAACTAATCTAACAAGCTAATACTCCAACTGTCTTAAAACTATCAACTCTAATAGAACTTGAAATTGCTATTCCCAAAAACAACCAAACAAACATACAAAGTCCCGCGCACCCATAGAAATGTAAAACCACAAAGTCACTGATTTTTATAATACGCCAAACTACTTGAGCGCTAACATTATACGTAAACGCAATAATATATACAGAATATTCTTTTACAAAACTAAGTATACAACTAATATAAACAGTAACATAATTTTTCGATACCGCTAGGCCAGACTGACGTTTACTTTGCTGTAAGTTGAAGCAAGCTCCAAGATAATATCCGCGTTACCAATTAATCCCAGCTGCAGTGTCAGACAAACACTTATAATCTAATTAAATATGTTGTTCACTAACTACTGACAAACTTCGCACCCTTTCTATTTACAGTATCCATAATTTATTTATTTTGAAACATGGCAACTGAGCAACATCTCTCTACACGTATTAACATGACCACTTGCTAAGCTTTCACCACTGTCACTATCTTCTGGATAACTTAAGGCTGCTCTATACCTTACACTACTATTTTGCCTAGTCAGGCCATCCCACCAATGACTATCATTTTTAAAATGGCGGCTGCTAGGCACGTCTAGAATACGCGAAAAGTCCCTACCGCCTCCGTCTACTCCAATAACTGTCTGTTTTTTCTCTGTCCGAGCGCAAACCCTGTCTTCAAGAACCGCAACTCTAGCTTCTAAATCAATAATACGCGCCGTTAAAACAGTGACATCTGTACACTCACAAACCTTTGGCTGAGGTTTCAATTCATTAAAAGTAAGCGTTTGAACTCCTACATCACTTAAAACTTTAGCTCTTCTGTGTTTTCGCGCTGACCGATTCCCTCGTGACATGGCTAGCACTATCTGTGATATTCAAAATATACAAAAATGTATACAAGTAAAAGGCACAAGTCTTTATCCCGGTTGAGCTTTGTAACGGCTAAATCTATACTGGCTTATAGGTTTAGGCGTGACGTGGTTGGCTTTGTCTAGGTTGATTCCCACAATAGAATAAATATATTGGTGCCAGATAAATGAATAATATAGTTAATGTAAGAATTGAAAACAACGTAGTCAGTTTATTAATACAGTAAGGCTCTGTCCAAATAATAACATGAATCATACAATAATGTTTAGAGATATAAGTAAAACCCCAGAATTACATCTGATCTTTAATACCCGCAAAGAATAAAGAATAACGTAGCCCTCAGAGTGAATCGGTACCGCAGAAATCCCTACGCGCTCAAACACCTAAACTATATACAGTAAAATGTACGCATTCTCTAATATAAAGCACAGACTGAAATACTAGCTTTAAAGGATAAGTATTACTAATTCGATGTGGTTTGGTAAGAGTCGAGGGCTCTGTCCCAAACCGTAGCCTAGATGGGGTTCAAAGAGTCGTGCTCTGTGAGTCCGTTGGATGAAATATGTACGTGAGAGGGATTACCGAAGAGTCTAGTGCTCTGCGGGTCCGTCTTTAAGGCAGGGCTCTGCGATCAAAGATCCAGAGGCAAAGAATAAATAGCCACTCTATATTAAAGATATAGAGGCTGGAAGATAACTCTCAAGTCGGGCCTAAGAGTCAAAAGGGATAGTTGGAGTCAATGTAAATAAGGGTAGGGATAATTTAGCTCACCAGAGGATGAAGAGGTTACTTTACCAACACTCAATTCAGTTCCAGGATCCAGAAGTAGAGAGCAAGTAGGAGGGATTCTTCGAGTCTAACTTCAAGTATATAGGGTGGGAGGGGTCGTAGCTACTCCTTCTTCGGTTTTGGAGGGCGGGGTCGTAGCGACGCGATGATCCCGTTAGGCTCCAAAGCACGTCCCACAGTCACCAGTCCAATCTCCAGCACGCTCCAGATGAAGTAGTAGTAAAGGTGGAGTCCGTCAGCTTCTCACAATAAGTGATGATCTGTGCGAACTCAGGGCTAGTCGAACAGTCGGGCTGTGCAACGTCATAGCCCCGAGTCATGTTTTTAAGCCTTGCCTTATGCATAGCTCCGCTACCCGGTGCAAACGGCTTATGCACTTATCCTAGTTAATGTGCCCGGGTGGTGTCCCCGGGGCATCGTCACGACATATGGCCATGAGCGCCTTTTCTCACTTTACCTAATGGTACATTAAGTGTGCCATTAGTGTGAGTTGTTAATTTAATATTAATTATTATAATTTTACATGCCGTCGTATACGGCTATCTTTAATTGCAATGACGGCGGCACTGGCTTCAGTCCTATAGTCTACGCGCATATTGATTCCTTATACATTGTCGTGGACGGCAAAACCTGGACCAGTCAGCCAAGCATCTCACTCCTACGCTATAACTGTGCTGTACCATTCACTCCACTCTCCTCACTATTCACTACAATTTTCCCAATTCCTATTTACTCTATTTATAATGTTTACTACAGTACTTATGTATAATTACTCCTTGCATAATATAATGTAGGGGACATTAGAAGTATAGTTCATTTTCATTCTTTCATGTTTTATGCAGTGTGAGCGCAGAACTTGAAAGTTGATATTATTGATAGTTGAGGAGGCTCTCGTCTTCATGCAAGTGTTACGTAATAGGGAATTTAGTAAGAAAGAGGTTAAGACGTTATAAGATGTAGGGAAAATAAAAAAGACAAAGAGAGGTAAAATCTCTGGAGCAGGATTAGCAATGTATATGTGGATTATTGCTCATACATTTTTTACATATGATTTTCAGGACAAGTTGTATAACTATAAATTATATAACTATATAAACTACGTTGTTTTAATATGTTGCAGAAAGTGGAATTGGAATTGGAATTCCTATTTTTTTTAAGTTTGTTTAAAGTTAGTTTTTGTGTGAGGAGGATAGCATAGTATATAGTATATAGGAGCAGGAGTGAGTAAGGAGTAGGTAGTAAGTACCTCCTGTAATATACTACTATTGCTCCTCTATATTATGCAATCAGAATCCAAGCTTTTGTGGAAGAGATAAAGTTGTTGGATCTTGCTTGATGTTGCTGAGGATGAGATGAGTTTAGAATGGGAATAGGCAGAGCAGTACAGACGTACAGAGTCCAAGTCAACGTCAAAGTCGACTAGTCGAGGTTTATGAATATAATTATCTCTATATCCTTGTATGTATGGTGGAAATGGGGAAGGAATACACTGTATATAAGATATCTGTATACACAATAATTTAGTTATGATATGCGATTCAGAATTAATCATATGCACAAAACTAGGCTTCCTTTACACATGATTATTTGAGTTGTTATTATCTCACCGCACATATGATGATGATGATGGTGATGATGATGATAGGTAGAGCATTGGAGTTTGGAGTGAAATCAAAAATTGTACCAACACCATATTATAATATAGTGTAGACTCAAAACCAAAGTAAACCAGAACCAGACCTGGCTACTTCTTTTTAGTCGACGTCAACAGACACATATGAATGAACCAGTCAAACTTTCAAATTTTAATTTTAAAACTCAAAAACTCAAACCAATAACCAACCACATTTTTGTCTCTGAGGACTGTGAGTCTCTGAATCACTCAATTCTTCTAAAATTACTTAATATTCATATTGAGATGTGAAGCCCCCTTTTTTTGCTTCACATCTATTTTATTTTAAATGAAATTTGAGTATAGAGGAATACAATCTATCTCTTATGCATCAGATATAGTATGACCATATACAATTAAGCTGACTACACACAATAACTTTTGGATTGGATTTTTTAATAAAACCAAAAGTCAAAAGAAATTTATAAAATTCCCATCATTTTCATATTTTCATTTTTGCAGAGTTTAGTATGTATATTAGAGACTAGAGCGGAGGTTGGCAGGCACCTGGTTTATTTATTTCTGCAATATAAAATAATATTGTATACTATAAGTATATAGGAATTCTCAATATATAGTCCGTCTTATAGTTTGGTTATGGGATTCCTGTTTGTACAGTAATTTAAAGTGCAAGTATATATTCCGATACTGGAATAAACATTCTTGAACTGTCTTCCATTGTAATTTTTAGTATTGTACACCTACCTTTTGCATTAGCCTTTTTTTACCTTCACACATGCAATTAGCCTAGGTTGATTCAAGTATTGGTTAACATAATATTATTATGTATTGTTTCATTTAGTGTGTGGGTTGGAGTTGGCTTTGAGTTTCGTGTTCTTATTTACTATATGTATTTACATGCATAGCTACAAATAGTGTGATGCTATTGTAGCAGTACAGATAATAGCTTTTAGCATGAGGTAATAAGGAACTGATTTTCAAATTAAAATTAAAATGAAATGAAAATTTTTATGTGAGTAAACTTGATTTTTCTTTGGATGTCGATGTCATTTGAATTCAAGAATTGGGAAGCGCCTACTTGTATAGTCAGATATACATAAATTGGCAAATGGACGACTTCCCTATACTGTGTCTATACTGTGTTCGTATCCTCTATTATTATAGTTAAATTTTTTTAAAGTAAATATAGATACATCCATGTATACATAGCTACACTGTATTTGCATATGAAGGAATTAAACGTGTAAAGGTAAACAGCGTAGGTTTTTTACCCCATAAGATTAAAGTTACGAATGCTGTTTGTCCTCGAACCTCAAAGTGGAATCTCGAATTCGAATTCGAATTCGAATTCGACTTGGAATGTTTTGGAGCGCACACAACTATGTATTACAATTCTATTGTGTGCTCCTTCGTATGTATGTGATTTGGATTGTGTGGGGATGTGGATATTGACATTACGAAAGCTAATGATAATTTGAGTGAGCTTGGGTAGAATGACATCCAAGCTGCAGCTGTTAGCTGTGTAGCTATTATTCTATTCTGGCTCTGGCCATGATGTAGTGTTCATCTTAAGTTAGTTGCGTTGAGTCAGAGATGTGATCCACTATCTATATGATGATCCCTCAATTTGATAACGTTTGACTGTGAGTAAAATTAGTGGGAGCTGGGAGAGAGAGAGACAGAGGAGGATGTGTGCATCAGTGACATAATACAATATGTGGTGAATTTGCTTGTAATAATGGATTTTAAATTATTTGTATATTTCGTATTAGATTTTTTTTATAGTTCAACAAAGAATAATAGAAAAAATTTATTATAGTTTATTTGCTTTTGCTTTTAGGAAATTTGTTGCATGTACACTGGTTGGTGGTAGGTGCATGCTTAATTATTTTTTGTATGACGAGGCATGTAAGCCAATGTAATTGTGCAGTGAGATGCTATTAATATTTAATATGTATTATATACCTACCCCATGTATAAAAAAAATAACTTGTGTATTATTTGTTGGCGTTCATCGTTCTGTTCTGTCTTCTTGTTCTTGAGTCTTTCTTGATTCTTGATCTCCGCACGTTATGTAGTTAGTTAGAACGTTCAGTCATGAGTTGAGTTGTTGTTACGCTTTGAGGTTTGTGAACTGAACCTTCCTCCCTTGTCTCGTCCTGCGGACTGTACAGTGTTGTCTATGTGTTTGTCTCCCTCTAAGATTTAATTTAATATTTGGGTGGTTTTAGCCACTCCCTAGACTAATTTAACTTAATTATAAATTTCATATCTTCTTTTTCAGTTTTGTAATCATGTGAAAAAATTAAAATGAGATTTTTTCCCTTTGTTTATTTCTAGCTGTAGTCTGTATAGTGTGTATATGTATGAGTTTATAATACATTGCTATAGAGTAAAATGCTATATAGTCAAAGAATCTTGAGAGTTGTAAAAGATTTTTACCTTATACATTATACATTATAAATTCATGCACTTCTTCTTTTTTTTTCTTCTATCCATAATTAAGACTCTTGCCTTTTTCCTTTGTATTAAAATTTTTTACCACTAGTCTACAATTGCAACTAAACTATGCAAAATTTTACAATTTACAGTATTTTACATTTTTATAATTGTACTTAAAATTTTTTTTCATCCATTTCACTTTCACCATTTATTTTTATTTCATTTAAAGGGGAAGGATGCAATATTATATTGTATAGAAAAAGGAAAAGACATTGAAAAAAAAAGAAGAAGAATAATAATCATCCTAAACAACATAGTATTATAATCAAGTACACTGTATATAGGGAAAAGATAGAAAAAAGCCACAGTTGGCTTGATTTGATGTAGGTACACTATGATTTTATGGGCTTAGATACAAATTACTATGTACATAGATTGTGGATGGTCACGTTCATAATTATGACAATTAATAAAATTATACACTTTTAAATTTAAATTTAGCCTCCTTTTTCCTCTTTAAAAAGATTTTTTGCTTTTTTTAAGAAAAGATTTTTAATGTTTTAATGATTTTTTGTGTGTGGGTGGTTTCAAGTTGTGGTGGCTTTCTTGATGATCCTTCGGTATATTATAGTATAGTATGAGATAAAAACCAAAAAAAGTGAAGATACCCAGATACTACTGTGTACCTACCGACATTAAAATTACAGGAGTTCTTTGTGTGCGCGTGTGACAGGGCTGAAAATAATTTAATTATTACTACATATATGTATGTAGTTCACATTATCTATTATGCTCCGCTGACTCGGACTTGGGACTTGGGACTTGGGACGACGACGACAACAACAACAACAGCAACAACAACGACGTGGACTTTAATAGTAATTTTGTATGGAACTTGTTCATGTTGATGTTGAGTTGGTTTGACTATACAGCGGCTACGGTACGGCTGTGGGTGTTCCCATCCTCCCTCTATAACTGTAGCTTACCTCTGTAATTAAATAATTTTTTTGTAAGGTATAAATAAAAATAAAAATACAACTATACAATGCATTAGATAAGTTAGATAATTGATTAACACGAACTAACGAAGAACGTCAATGAGCAGGAGGCACGAGGACCAGAATCAGACTGAGTGAGCCACACCAGGAAAAGATTAGAATTTAATAATGCTCGTGCAAAAACTAAAAATTAATGGAAACTAGAGAACGGATTCTATAGAGTTTAAATTATAGCTACACTCTACTGCTACATAGACAAATTATAATTAATGATTCATGCGAAATGTGGTGATAATGAAATGAAATAGCGTTGTAGTTTGTATCTAAATGTACGCATACAGATTTGACAAAAGGCATTTTATATACAGAAATCCCTATACTATATCAGTCATGTGTTGGTAATAATTGATAACTAAAATTGGAATATGTAACAGTATTAATAATCAAATGTGTTATATGGGATCTATATGTTATCTCCATCCCTCTCTGGATGTATGTACAGTATTGTTTGACTGAGAATTATATTAATAATAATAATAAATTGTAACCATATATTTTATTTTTTTGTTTGCAGGGCCACCCAGAGCAAAGTGTTCATGCGAGTGCAAGGTGAGTCTTACTTTAATCAACTCTCAATCTAATTATCTGTAATGTCAAGATCTAGTAAATTTCAATGCTACACATATTTTCGATTCTCTCTGTATCAGTAGTCAGGACTGACTAGTGAGATTGAGGAACTATATCCTGTACGAAAGTGCATAGTGTAATAAATTAATGGAGCGATAGTGATTTGAGAATGAGAATGAGATAGTAGTTTGTTCTACACAGATATTGAGTATTTGGGTAGTATCCCCTATATACTATGCACTGTAAATGCACATGGTACCTACCAATGGTAAAAGCAGACCGAGCCCTTCCTTGTGGTTACTATAATGTACAATGTGAAGTACAAAAAAAATCTATTTCATATAATATGATACCATAAACAAAAATGTAATGTAATTTAGTTTTAGCATTATAAAGTTTGGCGTATACACTACTATCTCTATAGCTATGACTGTTACTCACCCCCTATCTGTGTTACATGCCTATCTTATGTACGCACCTCTCCTGGTTATAATTATAATATTTAATTACGATGAACATAATAGATTTGTAATAGACGCTAATAATTATGATTTACAACAATTATATAGGACTACACAGAGCCAGAACCAGAACCAGGATGGAGCACCTTGCCTAGGCAGAGAGCTGCATATTATAATAATAATATTATCTCTATCTCCCTGTGTGTGTGTGTGTCTGCATTTTTTCATTATAGCATTTTATAGGGTGCTGCTTGGCATGTGATCTGATTTATATCTCAAATAAAGTAGGTATGTACATCTCTCTCTAATAATGTAAGGAGCCGAAGCCGTCACCGTGGCACACACTGCACCACACAGAGCAGCATGAGTAATATACATTTTATGATTATGATAGACAAAGTATTTAAGTTTCTGAGTTGTTATAAACATTATGATGTGCGGCTTAGTTAGGGACTTGAATGGGAAAATTATTATGTCGAGTATTAGCTTTGACTTTGAGTCTTGGGGAGAGCCTCCAGCTGCATGATCGTTGATCCTGCAAGTAAAGTAAAATATATATGCTAAAGTGAAAGATAACTGCATCTCTCTCTCTCTCTCTCACTCATACATTCTGATAGGGAAATCTAATGTGCAGTTTTGTTCATATTTTGTAGCCTTTTAGCTATCTATACTATCAGATTCAGATTGCTATACAGCTATAATTATAATACTACATTATACAGTATTTATACGAGACCAATTTTTGAAACCTTTCCATTTCCCACAGTGCAGTTAGTTAAAGTCAAGTTAACTTTGATGATGGAGGCTTGCAGTATGCAGTGAGCTCAGTGAGTACGAACGAAATGAACGGATATCAATAAGAAGTGTGTATTTACGTTTACTTACTGCTCACTAGTCAAATGGCTCCATGTGTGAGACTAACTAACTATAACGACAGCGACGAGTTTAAATTTCTTATCTAAGTTGGCGTGAATGAATAATTTTATTTTCTAAAATAATATATGATAAGTAGGTACTACCGTACTACAGCTACATCAGCACAGAACCAGAACCAAAACCTGAACCAGAGCCAGCGCCAGCACATGGCTGGCTACAACATTGAGCATAATGTACTTTGGTATACATACGATTTTAAAACTTTCACATGGTTCTATATGTACAGAAAAGAGTTTACCGCAGATTTTTATCTTCTTTTTTGATGTATTTCCCCACAAACAGTTTTTCAACAGTGAAAAAAACATACTTCTTTTTTTTTATACTCGTAAAGTCATATTCCCATGATATCTGAATGAGATGTGTCTAATCATAAATAGAAATATTATAATGTACTTAAGTAAACCCTTTTTTTATCATGAATATTTTACGTTGTTCACCATTGCGTGTGCTGTATATATGAATAGTTTTAGCCTATAGCTTGGCTTTTTACCATTTACCAGTGGGACTACCAATGATGATGAAGAGATGAGAGAATTAATAGCTTAGTTCAGGCGATTTAGTTTTATGAGGAAACCATGTCCGATTATTGGTGTACTATATGGTGATACTATGCAGAAAAGAAGCTACGATGAGTAGTATATAGACAATAAATTATTGTATATCAATATCACTTTAGTTTACAGCTTGTATTTGTTCTTGGTACAAGCGTGGGCTTTGTTAGTTTGTAAGTTAAGGTGACATGTTAATAATTTATAATTTAAGGGTTTTAAGGAAGAATTAATAAGATTTTAACATAAATCTTTTCCCCTTGTAATTTCACATTTCACTACACAAATTACAAATCTTCACTGCAGATTAAACTAGAGGGGAAAGAAGACTGACAATGAGTACAATGTGTGTGTGTGTGTGTGTGTGTGGGTAGGCATTTATTTTGTAGAATTATGTACTTTTTAAGGATAATGATGATATTAATTTCTTTTCTGTTTAAATAGCAGGGGAAATGCTGATAATAGTTTAGTTAATAATGGAAATGGAATGTCAAAAGTACCAAATTGAAATCCCATATCATGTTATTTTATTTTATTATTATCAATTATCCACATGTTTTCCTTTTTTCCCCTCTCTCTCTCCACCAGATTTAAATGTAAAAGTTTTAAATTGCTCTCATCCTCTAATCCTAATCGTCTAATCGTTTTCGTTTACAGAGTGAGAGACGCAGTATAATTACAAAAAGTGTGTAAATATCTCCGTGTTTAATGGGTACATATGCAGAAATACAGACAACATGTAGAGTACTTTACTTACCCATTTAAATATAATAATATATATATATGTACAGATGTATATACTACATCACTCAAAATGTACATATAGTTTACCTACATCTTTTTTTTGCATACCTTCCAGCTATGTGATTTATACTAAGGTAGTATGTGTACATGTAGGTAATTTACAAGCTGAATATGTAGGTCTACTCATTTATGGAGTTTAAATTTTGCACAGATTTCTATTAAAAAAAAGCAGGAGAGTTATTTACTCACATCCACATCAAAGTTACGATTAAAGAGTTTTTCTCAAGAATTCCAAGGAAGGTGGAGTTGGTGAGCGAAACGTTTAAAATTAAACATTCATTAGTCAGCAGTAGGGACTTGAGCTGTTAATTTATATAATTTATAGAGCCTACCTGTGGTGCTATGATGGTTGCCAGTTTGGTCGTGGTAGTTGTTTCATGTATAATAGTAGATAGGTATAATTATATTTCAGTTCGGAGGCCAGGCCAGGAGCTCCTTTGCTATATGAATGGAGGCATGGAATGTCTGTTTAATTGCAATCAATAATAAGAGGAAACATCAATTCATATCTGCAGTGTCTGTCTGCAGGAGCATGGGTGCGTAATTTATAGTGAATAGTGGACAGTCGTATTCATATTCGTGCTGTGACTATTTCTGCACCTTAATGGTCTGCCTCCGCGCGTATCACTATTACTCCATAGGTACGTAGGTACCTACTACTCACATATATAGCTGATCAATTTAGCTCAATATGCTGCTACTTCATCGTCATCCTGCTTCTGTTCTGTTACTCCTTCCCTCCTCTCCAGATAGCACTCACTCTGACGATTAGAGGAGGCAAAAAAATAATTAGTGTTAATCTTGAGTTTGGAATCCCCGCAACGAAAGGTTATTATCAAAGTTGACCTTAATTTTCTCCTGACTCTGCCGACTCATTCGAGTTGTGAGCAGGCAAGCAAATATGCACGAGTGCTCAGGCAGTAGTAGTGTAATAGTATTACAGCGATATGTGTAAGTATAGTAACTACGTACCAAACTCAGTACAAGTACAGGTACAGGTACAGGTGGATGGCGGGAAGGGAAATCGCATATTAAATCTCTCGAAATATCCAACTTGTGCCCTACACATACCCCATAGTGGAGAGATGTAGTCTAATATAGAGAGGGTAGGATAGGATCTCAGGATTAGGTATTACATTAATATATAATAGCGAGATTATGATTGTACATAATGCTAATAGAAATATTGAGTGAAGATATCTTATTCTTCTATAATTTATAATTCTAATTTGAAATACACTCTTACAAAAAAATACAATACAAATACCGACGATGAGGGATTCTACCTTGCGGTTGCTGTTCGATCCCTCGACGCGAGTGCATGGACACATGGACTCGAAACCAAAACCGGAGCCGAGAGGCCTGGCCTCTATGTTCCATTCCTATTCCACCTGCCTCTACTTGAGTATGCTGATTATCTACTATTATTATATTATTACATATTCTTGTTATCTTTCGGTTGGTCTTGAGCTCTTGAAGTAACAATGAATACTGAGACCTGAAACTGAATGCATTTAGAAAAAAAACATTGGCAACCAACAAGTACGTACAACTAATCAGTGCTTCCTTTACCTGTACACAGTAGGTACATTAAATTCTACACCCTACAGACAACACACACACACACGGAGCGTCATATCATCATGAGAAAGAATAAGAAAGAAAAACAAACAATGGTGGCTTGGCTCATGTTAAGTTTAGCTTGAGCAAGTCTCCATTGAAAATTGAAAATTCCATTCCATTGCATTGCTGTCAAATGCAATGTAAGCAGTATGCAGGATGCAATGCATTATTGTTTAAAAAAATTATCCCGAGTATATATACATAAATATGTATAGCTTACAATCAAGGAAGCATGATACAGGAATAAGACCTATATAGTATTTAAATCAAAACCCGGCTGCACTTATTGTGTAGAGTGCGTGCACCTTTGATAGACGTCTAACTAGCTGATGAAGTAAAAACGACGTTTCTAAGTTGGCAGTATAGGTTTAGCAGCAAAACATGGCAAAGAAGTTAGTAGTCGTGGTTGTGTGTATAAAAAATTGTAATTATATCTTCACATGTCAGGCTATGAATTTATAATATTATATATCTTTATATTTAAATGTATTATTTTTTTCTTTCATATATTGTAAAATTAGAGCAAAGTTAGTTGTAGTAGAAAAATAGAATTTTATATTATTGTAATAATAAAAGGACGAGAAGTAGGCACAAGTTTGAAAGTTGAAGGAAAAGCAAAGTTGGTATAGGTTCATAACTGCAATTGAAAAAAAAATATACAATTACGAATAATGCAAATGTAAATAAAAAACATTACACAATAAGAATATTTCATTATACTTTGTAACGTCGAAATTATTATTATTACTATTATTACTATTACTACTACGACTGCTGTAGAGGGAAATACAAAGGAATGTTTAAATGTTTTCATGTTGGTTGTTGGTTGTTGTCATTTCGTGAGGTAAGGATTCAGGACTGAAACTGATATTGGCAAGTTTTCCTATTTTTGTTTGTATTTGCACATAGTTTATGGTAGATTTTTTATATTATTTACAACAAAAAAATAAAGAAACGCATTCTGACTCTGCCTATAGATTGTGTAGTGAACGGATGATACATAAAGAAAAACAGCTTTGTGTTCGACTCAATTTATAAATTATCTCAGTAGCAGTTAAAATGACAAGAAGAAAATACGGAACGTTTGTAGACACAGTATATAGACTCTATTCTTAACTTTATATAATGATTTACTTAGCGAGAGAAAGAAAAAGATTGGAAATAATAATGTGAAGAATCAATATGTACTCCAGTATAGAACTATTTTTCATGTGATTTCATAATTATTATAATCATTCACATGGCTAGTCAAGCAGCCAATGAATTTGAGTTGTAGTAAGTTTTTAGAATTGGATTTGGAGAGTTTACAGGTTTCCCTCTGCTTCCTCCAAATCCCACTTCCCACCCAAGATTCAATTCCCAGAGCAGTGCAGTAGGTAGAATTGAACTCTGATATATAGAACTGGGGAAATGTTGAGTTAGTCTATTTAGTATTTTTTTTCATAATTCATATTATATACGTACCTAGGTAGGTAATATAATTATATCAGTTTTTTCCCCTATTATATTAGTCAGTATAACAATGACTCCAACTCAGTCAGCACATATCCAATGCAGACATGTTACGAAGGGTAAATGTTAATAGTGTAATAATATCCACTATATCAATACAATATATGAAATCTTATATAAATTTTGTGTATCATATATACCTATAAATTATTACTATATTATTATTATATACTAGGTAGATAGTTAAGTAAGTCATGTCAATTTTTTTATGCAATGAAAAAGATCTAAATCCTAAGTACCTAACTAACACTATAATTGGTATCGGATTCGAATTGGAATTTAACTTCGCCTTTTCGAGTTAGTTCATGAAATATTTTCCCATTCATATAGTTACCATTTGTCTTCATCTTCAATTGAATATTATATAGGTACTTGGTGGCTATACCTACCTGCACATGCCTTCACTTTACATTACAATACTCCACCGACCCCGGCACTGGCACAATTATGATCGGTGAAGTGTGCAGATTTTTATAAAAAGAGTATTTTAAATTGAGTGAGTGCATATCATAAACGTCTGCGTCCTGCGTAGTATGCAGGGCATGAAGAATCATTCAATGTGAATTTGTAGAAAATAAGATGAAGAAGCAGACAAATCTAATCTAGGGCTTGGACTTTTATCTGTTGTATATATATAAAGTATTAAGTGTACATATTAGACTGTGAATCTCCTTTTGTATTTGGACTGATAGGTGTATCAGTGGATGTGTATGTACCTATGTGTGCATTTTCCACTCTGCCTGTGCAATATGTATTTTATTGTGTAATTGGACCTCTTCAGCTCTGTACACTCATTGAACACCAAAAGTTTTGAGTCTGTTCTCTACACACAAACTCAAACTCTCAGATGCAACGAACCCATGTTTTTAATGTTTTCTCTCGCACACAGTCCAATTTTCAATTTTGCACTTTCCAAGCATTTGAAAGAATGCATGCAAAAAAGCTGTGGCGAAGCTAGCTGTCTTCTGCTCCTCTAATTATATCTCTGTCTGTCTGTCCGTCTGTCTGTCTACCTCTCTCTGATCTGACGGGGACAAGCTATACATGTACAAGATGACAAAAAATTGTTGTTCCATACATACAACACATTCGAAAAGTGGACTCTAAAAAAATACATACCTGCCTGTACTTAAATGGTAATTCCGAATCTCATGATTCTATCAGGACTGACTCTGTTGGCTAAATGGAAACAGCAGCAGAAACTATATACATACCTATCTATCTTGTGAGTACAATAAGTAAATACTCTCGTAGATGTGGTTTTTTGTTCGAAGAATCTTCATTTATTGCTCCTTCATTCATTTGCAGTCAGACTTGTAACCGATGCCAAAAATTGCATTGCATTACATCACATGAGATCAGGATCAGAATCAAAATGAGCATCCACATAACGTACGGACATGTGCTTGGGAAAAAGTTGAAATCATCATTCTTCAATTCAAATAATGGTATTTTGTGCACTTTCAGCTGCATACATAGAGTACTGCATATGCCTATATATAAGTAGGTGCCTACCTACCTACACGGATATTGGACGTACATATGTATACCTATGTGGTTTTCTTGTTTTGTCTTGAAATACTGTGTAACTCGTTGCGTTTCTGCGGATTGCGGATCCCAGTCCGACCTGTACTCTTGAATGTGGGTATAGGTACATATGGACATGTGTCACGTACGTGCGTATAGACCAGCAGTAGACAGTACATATATGTGTAGCAGTGGACTATGTATAGGTAATAGGAATAGGAAAGAGTTTGAATTTGACTTATTATGTATGGAATTACAAATTAGCTGTGCAAAGTAATATATTATGACCAGATATGATTATGATTGAGCATGTATGCGAAATGCAGGTGTCGGCATGAGAGTTTGAAAAAGGTAAAATGATGGACATATATACGTACATAACTAACTGTTCAGAGTGTAGATCATATGGGAAGATTAGAAATAATCACACAATTTTTCTAGTCCTATTTAGGGGAGGTATTAAATATTAATATTATTGTACTATTATTATTTTTTATGAGAGTAAAACTGGAACTCTTTCATGTGTTACCGGAATTTGTACTACTCCTAGTATAAAGGCTAATATATAGAATAATACTAATTATGAATTTAGCTTTTGTGAGTTTAAATCATATATATCAAGTACAAAGGCTAAAAATCCTCCTAAAAGAATCAAGACTCACTCAATGGGGAGAGATGTTTTAATAATTTATGATGTTGTTCATTTGAAGATTTACAAGGAAAATAACTACACTTTTTCCAAGCTAATGTGTTCTAAAGTATGTACAATTTAAGCTAATAAGCGACAGAGGATGAGGGAGAAAGAGAGGGAGAGAGATAGAGAGAGAAATGGATGGGGAATAAGGAAGGCGTCATTATTATTCATTCAATCAGATGAAGTTTAAATTTATTCCTTGACATTATGCCGATGGGTGATCGTAATTACGAGAAGATGATCAAACAGACAAAGCAGGTTTTTGAGCAGTAGGAGGTTTCATCATTACATGTCCCTCCGTATATTATGTGGGTACATATTAAATTTAAACATGGTCATATACAATAACCATCTACTATCAGCATACCATATGTCATAGAATAGAATTAGTTTCTGATTCGAATTTGAATTTGATTCTCCATCTTCCACATATAATATACAACAATCATATCATAATCTTCCATGTATAATATGATCACACTTTAAGAGCTTGTTAAGCCATGGCTGAGTGGATGTACAATGTAGCCATAAGGACCAATGCCCAGTGCCCAATACCGATACCGATACCTGTATTTTTATTTTCTACTATACACCACGGTTACAAACACACACACACACACTGCAAAAGATAGCTGAGATTAGCTTGAGCTGCTTCATCATCTATCTGTATACCTACGGAATGTCGAGTTGCTTGATTTCCTTTGCCTTTGAGACTGGCTGTAACATCATGGGTAATCGTAATCGTAATGAGACGTTGTCTGGCCCTGGTCTGGTCTGGTCTGTTGTTGGCGTGAGTACAGATATTTTGATACTAAAATCTTCTCTAGGATCATAACTCAGAGAGGTACAAATCGTAGTCGTATTTGTTGTAAGTACAAGATGCAAGCTACTAACTACTACACATACACAGGGTGTAAGTACCCTTGTACTATGTGAGTATTATGTGCGTCTTACGTGTGTACACTTTGATGTCAGTTCGTAAGAATTATCATCCATTCATAGTATTATCACCTTGATCATCATCAGTCATAGAGCATTACCTCATTTCCTTGGCAATCGAACGGAAAAGCCTACAGAAGACGCAGTCCAAGCCGAAGCGTCCCAGTCCCAGTCCCAGCCCAAGCCCAAGCCCAAGCCTGTTCATTATATTATTTCATCGATATGGAAATCGATATCGATATCCAGCTCCTACGACTAAGGATTTAATAAACTTGATCGCTACATATAATTACATGTCTGTGTATAGCGAGCGAGAGTAGGTGGTATCGTTTTGCGTCTACTCGCTACAACCTGTCAAAGTACACCGTAGACAAGCCTCAAATTAGCAGTACCTACTCAGACTCATACGCTCACGTTGTAGTAGGCTCTTGTAAATCTGGGCTAAATATACAAAGTGCTACATAGTAAAATACTAGCGCAGTAGTAGGGAGCAGGCTGTGGTCTTGCTATAATAGTGTTATCACGTACGTATATGGATATGGATTAATCTACCTGTATACGGGCACAATTAGGCCTTCAATCCACCTCCATTTGGTCATGAGTGCGATGCAGCAAAGTACCAAATCTACGATGGAAATGCAAACCAAGTCCATGCTTCTTTCTCTTTATCACACAATGTTTAATCCCAGTCGTAGTCTACGTCCACAGTTCACTCACAGTATTGTAGTAGTCCTGATATTACAAGGTATTACTGTGTGATGCCAAAGCTATATGCAGAATGTGCATAGTGTGGACGGAGGATGTGGGATGATTCAGGTTCTGTGTAAAGTGTAAAGTGCCGGTGCCGGTGCCGGTACTGGTACTGCCGGTGAGTAACAAGAAGAAAGGAACAGGAACGCAAAAGAGTAGAGTGGAGGTATAGGTAACTCGTCTTTGGTTATTTGGATTCATATCTTCCCCTCTCGTAATCCTGTGTAAATGCAGAGAGTGCTATTAACAACTACCCCGTCAGTCCTCGTAGTCGTATTGATATTGGTCTTGGGATTTTTGATGGATTTTCTTATATAATTATAGCCACATAACAACAATATCAGTATTTTGTACAGACTGCAGACCCTTGAGAACGAACGCGAGACTGACATTCATGCCTCGGCTTGGTTCGGTTCATATAGATGATACATACATACAATCCTCCACTGCCACTCGCACGTATATACATGTATACATATAAATAATAATTCTTGATCACAATTTGCCTCCAGGTTTAGACTAATCAATGGTTTTATCTTTACCAATGGATCAGAACAACACGGAATTATATTACCTTGATCATTTTCTGTAGTCTTTTAGTTTTATTCGCCAAGTCATTTAAAAGTTTTTTTTCCCTCCTCGTCTTCTTCTTCTTCTTTCCTTCATGATGAATTTTTTTTCCCTCTTCATTGTTGATCATCATCATCATGCCCTGCTGTAAGCTAAAGTATACACAGGCACAGTGCACAATTGTACTGTGCTGATTGATCGTTTTCGACTTGGACTCTGCGTTCTCCTCGTCGTGAGAGGATCACTTGAGAAATTATCAGTATTTTTGAAACCCGAATAATCATCATCATCATAATCATCGGCAGAGTTAGTGCTAGAATGATCAAGGAAATGAATTAAGAAACCTAAATTCTCTGTTTGTATTTGTTTGCGTCCGTGCATTGGACAGTACCTAGATTGGGATGAGGCCGCTTGGTCTACAGTATCTGTGAACATACCTGTAATTTGTGTCCTTTTATTTCTTGAATCACGAGTTATTTGTAAATTGTATTTTTTATGCGTAGTAAAATTAAAGTAGCAAGTATATTCCTGTATAGTACCTAACGGGGTATAATAGCGTAATCCAACGCAACGTATTGGTATTGGTATTAGTATTTTTGTATTGGCATTATCATCACAGCGTGTAAGCTTGGACGGAGGAAAATGTGTGCTACATTAAAAATATGTGATTTGAACGTAGCTCGTAGTTCGTGTGTATTATTTCTTGATTTTGATTGGAGAAGTAATACCATATTATATTGAAGTGATACATCTTCCGCTCAAGACAAATGCGCCCATCATTCTGTAAAGTAAAAAGAATACAAAGGATGCCTGTGTAAAACAACACCAAGCAAATCAAAGTCAAACAAATATCGCTACACCTGTTGTACGATTTTGATTAGATTGATTAGAATTAGGCTTGGGCTTAGGACAAGTATTAGTAGTGATTGCTGATGCATTTATCAGTTCAGGGGTTAAGGAAGTTGCGAAGCTATTTGATTCTCAATGCACTGCTTGGCTAGCATTGGATTGATGGGATGCTTTTTTTTGTTTTCTATATAGAAACAATTCTTGGATTTACTTATAACGTTACGGTTAGGTTAGGAAAGGATTCACTAGGGCAATGGGTATCTCTGTATAAATTCAAAGTCAAAAGTCCGAATCTGTTGGTGAGTATATAAAGTATGACTGCATATAATATATGAAAGAAAGGGATGTACCTCTGGGTATGTGTAGTTGTATACTGCAATAAAAAGGGGGAGAGATTATAGAAAGGATAGTAAGGTAAAGGGTAAGCCCATCCTCTGTTCTTCAAAGTGTAGTAAATTGTAAAGCAATAAATTTGTCTTATTCATATTCAGCGAGTCAGTCAGTCAGTCAAGATCAAGACTGAAAGAAAGAGGAGGAAAGAATTGGAATTCATGAAAGACAGATTGATAGAGAGGGAGAGAGAGAGAGAGGGGAAAAAACCGTCGGAGGTTTTTAGTTTTGGCTTTGTTTTTCCTCAGCTTATCTGCAGTCTATGATATGCTCTTACATTATACTCTACATTATTGCCAAAAAACTGATATGAGATGTGGGATAGAGAGTCCAGTTATAATAAAAGGTAGGATTATATAGGAGGGATGGAAAGGGAGAAGGAAAAAGATAAATGCGAGCAGAAAAAGAAAATTACAAGTGGAGGTACAGATCATAAGTGGATATGTTACGTCTGTCCGCATACATACAGAGGATCAGAGTGAATAGTCTCTCCCCAGTTTCCCTATTGACTCTCTTATACGATTATAAAAATTACAAATCTTACACGAGACGATTACGATTAGGAATTACGAGTTATGGGTTTAATTCCGCCGGTGAATAGTAATTATATTGCAGAATCTATATGACTCGTCTAAACTCTAAACTGTATGTAGGTATAGCACAGGCACAGGCATGATATGATATTCTCGATATAAAAATACACACCTGGACCTTACTATGATGATGAATGATGTGCGGACGAGGGAGTGAGGAGCAAGATATACAAGTAAAGGGAATCTTCTTATATTCGTCTTCCTTCATGAAACTTCTTAAACTGGTTGCCTCTGCACCACTAAATATCTAAATGCTCCCTCTATAAGTTTGTAAAGACCGTGCACTTATAATTATTATATCTTTTCAAATACATTATATATATATGTATATACAAAAAAACTTTACGAGTCTTATAACCATAACTATACCAATAAAGATGCTCCAATCTATACACGTTGAAAGGGATTACATTATTACATTGCAAATCGTCTTGTAATAATTATGTACATGATCTGTAGATACATATAGATAAGTACACCCTCCCCATCCCCATGCCCCATAATACCTATTACCTTTCAGTATAGTATGGAGTATGGGTAGAGGGTATACAGTCATATATACTACGGGGGATACACCTCTAAGACTCATATTTTACGTGTGAATTTTTTCCCTCTATGATTGATTTTAAAGTTGTCTATGTGCCTACGTGTGTGTGTGTAAGACGCTGTGATAACTCTTCCTACTACTGACGTATTCTATTGTAAATTTTGTAAACTATATCATAATATCATATCGAACTAGAATTCACGCCTATCTGAACCCAAAGCCAGGGACAGTGCGGGGAGAATGTAATATAGGAGGTAGATAGGTATGTAATACCTAATCTTGTTTCCTTTCTTCATCTCTAACTCACTAACTTTACAGGCAGGGGCACAGAGGTGGGCTTTCGATCCATTTCGAATCTCAATGTGTAATGTAATGCAGCTGAATGCAGTAGACTAGAATCTACAATTCAATTGTAGAGATGTTGAAGCATCAAGGATTAGAAGGGGAAAAACAATAGCCTTAAATGTATTACCTAAATCACATCTCAATGCACACAGTATATATACAGGACAAGCTGAACATTTTTATTGTTGTATGTATTATGCATAGGGTTATCTGTTTGTAGTTAAAGTTTAGTTGTAGTTGTAAATGTGAAGACAATTGGACTTGGAATTGGATGCGTTTAGCTTAGTTAGTGTTAGTAGTTTAGTTGTAGTATTACAGTACGTAAACGGTTTTCAAGAGTTGACGAGCAGTAGTTGTAGTAGTTGTTGTAGTGGAAGTGGACGTAAACGTGAACGTCTTATCGTTAGAACGGGTGCTAGTGCTGGTTGGTTGGATGGTGGCTGGTTTGAAATTTGAATTCAATTGAATTCAGGAATTTCGTTGATGAAGGGCAAAACGGCGAGAAGGGGAGCTATCTAAGCTGTTCATGTTCATGTTGATGAAGTTGAGAGTGATCTTTTACTGCATAAAATGCAGCCTTTGTGCATACAGATATTTAGTATTGGTCAGAGTGGAGAGTCAAGATCAAGACTCACTCAGTCACTCACTCACTCTCCTGCCTCACCAAAACGTAGAGGAAAAGTCAGATTTTAAACAGGTAATATATAAGCAGAGGTTTTCCTTCGCTTCCTCATCTCATCACATCACCCTCTCGTCGTCGTATTCGTCGTCGTCGTCGTCGTCGTCGTCCTCTCTTCTTATGTGTGTGTGTGTCTTCTCGTTTTTAGTTTCAACTTGCCATTAGATTAAATAGCAGTACTTGATGTCTTACGTTGAATGCTCAATAGCTATGCAGCAATAGCAATGCTCGAGAGACATTACCTTCATATAACTTTGTATTAACAACGATAAAGACTCACTATTTAGTTATTTAGTATTTATGTAGTATTTAGCACTAAAAAATTTGTACAACCGGACTGAGTAATAAGTGATAGCAAGAGCAATTCCAATATAGATAGACAAGATAGTAGGAAATGGAATGGGTAATTACATTAAATATATAATACTTGTTGTGTATGATATGATATCGAAGATATCCCTACATAACCCGTCAAAGAGGAATATTTTTCTATGTAATTATATATGTACCTACTACTGATATTTCAAATCTATACATACATATGATTATATTGGAGAGAAAAAAAATATGAGAAGATGAGCGATGGAAGATAATTGCTAGCGAATCTCTTTCTAAACAGGTGTTTCCTTCGTTAGTTTTAGTGCTCGGCTTCAAAGACGGGGGTTTTTCAGTATTTCGCATTTACTATGAATTGCATAGGCTGTAGCACTGTAATCCTCAATCCTAGTTATGCTCTATCTCTATCCATTTGACCTAGCAAACTGCTTGTGTGCCTCACTAGTCAGTGTGAGTGTGCTGTATTAACTAAGCCAATGAATACATCACAGCACGGCACAGATACAGATATCTGAGTGGTACGTACGCTGCTGTAAGCTTATAGATTTGCCTATTGTATTTCTATTGAGAGGGTAGATAGGTATAATAGGTACGATACGAGGGGCATGATGGATATGGAATAAGTAAAAGAGGGAATTTATTTTCTTGTCTTTTACTTGAGATCATACCTCGATAATTACAGAGTCTCTCTCTCTCTCTCAGACTTTAAGAAGTTCTATGTAGCAGCGTCCGCTTGGACGTCTCCCCCCGCCGCATCTCTCATCTCTCATCTCTCACACTCACATTAATAAGTCATATGCAAATTCTTTTATTACTCAGAAATATTTAGGAGTATAAAAATGATTATATTGTTAAATTGTAGTTTATGTATGGATGCTCATGATTATTATTTGTGTGTGTGTGGATTAATAACGGACAGCGACAAGTGGGAGTCGGAACGAGAGTGGCAGTAAGATTCATGACCATTATTGTTTTCTTACTTGCTTATTGTTTAATTGTTTCAGAATGAGTAATTATATATAAATATTAGCCAGAGCCAGAGCCAGAGTCAGAGTGAGTCGAAGCCAAACTGGCGCTAGTTTACTGGGATCAGTAGTCATATATAGTAGTTCCTATGGCTATGCTATTTGACTATATTGCAATTCCTACTTATGACAGACCATCACATCACCACGCCAGTTTACCAGTGCACACACAGAGATGTTCAGTGCAGTTCAGTGAGTTCCCTACCTGCCAGTTTCCTCGCTTGAGTCTGAGAGTGAGTATTAAATAAATTTTTTGAGAGAAATGAAAAAGCAGGTTTTACAATAATTATTGTGTATGTGTAGAAAAATTATCTGGGATTGTAGGCAATTGAATATTTGTAGGTAGACAGACACCTTCTTCTTCTTCTTCTGCTTCGTCTTCTTTTTCATCTTCATGATTTTCTGAGCGGAGACAGGGACAGGACAGGAGAAGTAGTTAATAAGTTGATAGGTTTGATAGCTGAGGCTCTTTGTACTGGCGTACATATACCTGGGCACCTGTCATGTGGATGCGGATTATTACTGTATAACAATCTATTGAATGAAATGCTACGAGGATGTGTCTATTGTTGTTTGGCATGTAACCATACATACACACACACATACACATATGTTCCCCCCTTTATTCCTTTACTAGGCCATGACAATATTAATTTCCATTTTCACCGAATCAGCATTTGTGTGTAAAATTTATATATTATTATAAAGAAAAAAGTAGAAAATATTATTATGCTATATTAGAAAAATATTAGACAGGGGAAAAAAAAGGCAAAGGTATAGAAGATATGTTTAGTGAGTATGAGTAGGAACCTTGGGTACATGAATGAAATAACCACAGACGAGCACAGATAGTTGATTAGACTTTTACATATGTTGCTGTTGATATGATCTATGACAGACTTACAGAGAGCCCTGGTCCTGAGCCTGACGCACAGTACACAGACGTATGTACCTATATAGACAGACCCGTGTGTGAGAACTACACAGAGTCGAAATCAAAAGAAAATTTAAAATTTTTACCCTACTTTAGACTAGCGCTGTACGACTGTACGACCAAAACACCCAGACCAAGAACCAACAACAATTTAATTTAACAACAACCACAACAACAACTTGGTCATTTATTTCCCCTTAAATGGTAAATATTCAATTCAATTGTAATTATTATTGTGTGTGACTATGTAGGTTTTTGCTCAGTGAACTTTGAGAGTAAAATGGAAATGGTAAATGTAATCTTCCTCCTAAATATTAATGCTAATATCACAATCAAGAGTCATGGTGAAAAAGCCATAGTGAGGGATGATATAGGGTATAATAACGTGAGCTTTTTGAGACAGTCAGAGAAATTCGTTGGTGATATTTTATATATTAATTGAAATGCTTTGTGCTACACAATTAAATTGAAATAGAATTAATTTGAGTAGTGGAAGGGTTGCATGTTTAGGAGACAGGCTACGTATATAAGCAAAGGTTGCTGACGATTACTCATTGCTAATGGTAATGGTAAGGGCGGAAGGTATGGCTATTGATGGATGTACGTGTGCGTACGGTGGACACTACACATATTTTATACTACTGTAGAGTATTCCCTGTTAATTTATTGCAGGAGCTAAGGAAAAATGGATACACATGTAATATCCCTGTCTGTATATGGCTATTTATGTAGTCTAGTTATTTTTTTTTATTTTAGAAAATATACAATTATTTAATGAAAACTATTAAGCTATTAAATCGAAATGAAGTGTACACACGTATATGGATATAAAGTCTTTTTAATGCCACTATACAAAGTAACAAGAGTCCTTATACCTACTAGTACTAGTAATGTGTTGCATTACTTTAAATACCTATATGTGTGACTCTGTAGTCTGTCTCTGTAGATTTGAGCACTGATCTTAATCCTACTAACCTCGTGTCTGTTTCGATTTCTGTGGGAGAAGTAGTATAGTATTGCTCGCTGCTATAGCATTGCATGCATGGATGTAAAATTAAATGGGAGTAGGAAATGAAGATTAATGTCGGGTCAAAAATCCACTAATGGAAAAGACTGAATATTATTCATTGTTGAGAGTTTGATGGTGTGTTGAGGGAGAGAGAGAAGGTTTGCTTGCGTGTCTTACGATACGATGCGATACGATTGACGATTATGGGGAAAACTTTAATATTTAATACTTTTGCACTAGCCGAGTACTATAAAGTTCCTAGCAAAAAAAAATAACATGCTGTATAGGCAAACCATGCCTTACCGTACACCGTACAACACACATGCTAGTGCTCACACACACACACACATTCACATATTCGGACTTATTTGGCACATGAAACAAAATGATTTAGTTTTGACCTCGAATGAATTATTATATGACGGTGTGGACTTGTGGAGTGATAAGAGCTACAATTTACAAACATGGATATAGTTTAATTTAGTTCTTTGAGTTACATTTTTATTTTGGATGATAGGAACGATGCGATGTGATACTTACTGTGGCACTGTAGATACACAGCTCTGTTCACACAGTTTCATGGAGTGATAGAGGAAAGTCCATTCGACGAAGAGCTGTAAACTCCAAGTGGAAACTTTTGAATTTATTTATTTGGAAGAGACCGCACGGAATGGTTTGATCTGTTTTCCTAAATTTAAACTTGTACATTTACAAATGTCACTGTGAAAGTCGAGTTACGTCCGCACAGATTGGTTCTGGTTTCTGATTAATAAATTACTATTATATTTTAAATGGTGGAGAGGAGCGCTCCTCTACGTACATAATTATATGAGCGTAATTAATCTTATCTTTCTAGCACTACATACTATCTACCATATGTCCGTATACAATCATTACAAGTGTAGATTTGTGGATTTGTCCATTGGAATTTCCTTCAGGGAATTGGGCAGGTGTATAATTATATATATAGGTATAAGAATCTGTATTAGTGTGTAAAATACACGAGGAGACGATTGGAGCTTTTTAATTTGGAGCAATAATAGCTCGAAAAAAAAAGAATGCTTGTTTTCATTGTCAACATGAGAGCATGACAACGACATCACGATGATAATGATAATAATAATAATAATATGATGAGGCTGTTGATGACAATACGAGTGAGGAAATAAGAAATAAGAATTGTTAATTCATGAATGATGAAAAGCATGTAATTACCATTAGAATGTGGCAGGATGATTTTTTAAATGTTAAAATGTTATATTTTTTTTTATAAACTTGTTTGTCTGATAATTTTTTTTTGTATTGTGTCTCTCCGTATTATGTAGATCATTGCAAATTTAGCGGCTGTCATTTTCCATGCGTTGGACTTTGGGCTGGCGGATGATGAGGAGCGTCACCTGAGCTCGGACTTGGAATCTCTACTAGACGCCATGGCTTCTGCAGGTTAGTCACATCACGTTATGTTCTCTCTCTTGTCCATTTTATTCTCCGTTGTCGTTGTCAAGTGACTTCACAATGTAAATCTCATCTCACGTCGTCATCTTCTTGTTCTTCCTCTTTTCTTCATCTTCTCGTCCTCTTTCCTTCCTCCCTCGATCGTCTCTACCACTTGATTGTAATTATAATCCTAATTGTTCTTGTTGTGAGTTTCCATGAGACATAAACATACGCTTTGGAGAAAGAGAGTAGCTCCCAAATCCAAATACAACTTCGTAGAGTGGAGGACGTACATGTGTAGCACTTGAGACAGAGTGGGAACTCAGGAGAGAGAGAGTATATTCACCTGTGCCTGTTTTATAGTCAATAGTCACTAACTACTGTGCCCGCTGTTGGTACTGTTGTTGTTGTTGTTGTTGTTGTTGTTGGAGTACCACACAGTGCAGTAGCGGTAGCGGTACAACAGACGCAGGAGGCAATCCAACACTGTGAGCATATATATATAGCTTTATCATACTATATAGATTGATAAGATACATGTATGCATAATACTGCCATTAAAGCACTGATTTCTGATGCTATTGACTCTCCTGTGCGTATAAAAAATAGTTTGTAGAGTTAAAGTTGTCATGGTAATTACCGCACTGCAGCTAACTAGAGGTGCAGAGAACATTTAAGAGGAGAATACATATTACAGTGGAGGGGAAATTATCATCAAAGGAAACCGCATCCTTAGTCGCTACTCTGTGAAATATAAAATATAAACTTAACGTGGGGCTCTTATTTTTCCCGAGTCAGATATCTGTATCTGGTCATATCTACGTAGGAACCTACGTACTACATATAATTATTGTATTATTAGAGCATTTAGTTTTAGTATTAGTGGCTACATGTCAAGTCCTTAACCTATGCCGGTGGGCCATAGCTGACAGAGCTGAAAATACGCTCAAATTTCAAATGTTAATGCCTAATAATAATAATAATAATAATGGTAATAATATGTCATCGACTTTTGCTTTGTTGTCCCCCGAGAATGAATGTGAGAGCTGTGTAAAATGTAAATAAAGTTTAGACTAATATCCGCATCGGCACCGGCATCCGTATCTCATCGGTCGGTCGGTCGGTCGATCGGGTTCCGTACTCTGCTCAATACTGTGTGCCAGCCATACCTTTATTATTTTGTTATTGTGCCGAGCCGTCATCCGTCCATGTCCATGCTAATGCTGATGATGTATGAGTAGGAAATGGATGTGCTTGTAGACATTACTAGAGAAAGAGAGGGGCAAAAAAAAATACTTGAAGCAACATTGACGAGTAAAAACAATTAAAAAGGGAAGAAAGAGTAAATAGATGGAAACATTTACGAGGTCATTATGAAGCTTACACGTATTTATCAACCATTAGTATATTATCATATTTCCAAACGGAGAACCACGAAAAAAAGGACCCGCAATAGACATAGACCGAGATCCTTACCATTCCCTTCCCTCACCTTTACTTACCTAGGTACTTACAAAGAAGCCCACCTCACCAAAATTTAACGTAGACGGTAAAATATAGTTACTGTAAAAATATGTAGAATGTAAAGACGCGGGCCTAACTCACTCACTCACTCAGCCACCACAGTTTATAATGCCCTACGATAAGCACACAACTAAAAATGTGAGATATGAACCTCCTCATGATTATGATTATAGTTGGACGATCTGTAGAGAGCGGATTATACACTGCCAACTGTACTGTACTATACTGTACTACACATTGTGCTATTATTCAGTGTTCAGTGTCTGTTTTCCGCGTACATGACCAAGACTTTCAAGTTTGAAAGAAAGTCTAATTCTAATTGTAGTACATTTACACAACTACCACTACCACCAAGTTTGTCCCCCTTCAAATTTTCTTATTATTTACAACGTAGGTATTTGTCCACATGGCATAATAGTGGAGTGAAAGCAGTGTAATGATGCCCTTAAAATAATTTTGATGCATCCCTATACATATACATGAATAATACAAAGTAGGTACCTACCTACCTACGTGTTATGAGGCATGACTGATGACTGAGTGGGTATACTCGTGCTAATAAGAATACAAAGCGGAGTAATAATGTAACAATCACAATTTAGAATAGTATCACCATGATATCTGTACTTCTTTATTATGGAGCATATTATATAGTATATTCACAATTTACAATTTATGCGACTACAATCCACAGGATGGGTTGTGTGTTGTATGGTATGGTAATTGAGGGATGGAAATGGAGACACATGTGGATGGCTCAAGTTATATCTTACGGCAATCTTGTTATATTATCATATCACATCACATCATACGGGTGTATACGGGTAACAATAACAGGGACAATACAGAGTACGGAAGAAAAAGTACGGTACAAAATTTATTATTATCTATTCTCTCGTATATATTATGCTATTTCATCATGTGGGATGTGGATACTGGGCTCCTCTATTATACAGGTTCGTGCATGACTCATACGCGTAATTTACTGCATATAAAATTAGATGTTTAATTCAAAATCCAAAAATTGACTTGGTGACTGACTGGTGCTCGTAGTCGCAGTAGTGGCAGGGAACTGTGGTACTGGTACTGGCACTGGCACCGGCACTGGCGATGGACTAATAAGAGGGATGATGATGCTCTACTACTTTAGAATTATTACAGCTATGTATATCCATGTACCTACTACCACTCTGGGTAATGTACTGGGAGAATGGAAAATTATATTGTCGTGAGGTTTAGAGGGGAATAATAGCATCAGAGGACGATGTACGAGCCCCAGTACCACTGTAGATGCTGTCTCTTGATATGATCTGAGAGTAGCGGAGATACTCATGAAGAGTTAGAGGAAGTAAATTTTTTTTGTACATTTAGAATCCATTGAGTGAACTTGCGTTTACGTGGTGATGGTGAGGCTCATGATGGTACTTCATATCTCTGTGTGCTTACCTGATGGAGCCTACATAATATATTTCTGTAGGAGAGTATCTGTCTGTAGATAATGCAGAATAATTATGTTGGGGCTGGGTGAATTTTTGGCTCGTATGTATTTGGAGGGATCAGACGAGATTCTACTAGTTGAGCGCTCAGATTTTTGAGATACTTAAAGGATACGACTGGAATGAAATATAGAATAGACGTGGAATTGTAAAGAAGAGGAAAACAGAGCAGAATGAAATTGAATAGAATAGAAGTAGATGCAGTTGTTGTTGCATTGGGATCCAACGTAGCTACTCTGTTCAACAACACCAACCAAACAAAGTGCATTCGCCTCTTACTTAGTAGTATAGTCGTCGTCGTCGTTTTCGTCATCAGTGTCGCTTTGTCGTCGTCGTCGTTATCATCCGTCTTTTGATTCATTTAAAAACTACGGGCGAGATGACTTGGAGGAGCCAAAAGATCCATGGCAAGTCAGTCAGTCAGCCAGGCTTGAGGTCCAAGTCCAACGAAGCCAATCCAAACCAGACCAGACACCCTGACTTTTGTCTTGATGACTCTTGGCTTTGACTTGAGTTGCTACTACATAAACTGAAACTTGGACTTGGTGTATGACTGCTCTGTCATGTGATTTGAATTTTTCGGTGGTGACTTCATTATGTTATCCTAATAGCAATAACATTTAAGACGGAAAGCAAGACCAAGACCAAATAAACCAGTACGAGCTTGATGAGAGACTGCAGAGCAGTATATAATATAGGGAAGTGAAGGATTATAATGTGGTGCAGTAACAATAGTTCAAATACAAAGCATCACAAAAGTCCTCAGTGAGTCTCAAGCAAAACCCACGACATAATATTATTATGTGTAGGTATGGAAGAGGAAGACTAGGAATGGTAATGCAAGTGGCATCCTGTGTTGTCGACGAGGTTACATAATGTGCTTGTACCGTCAACACCTTTAACGTTATTTATGCCCCTCATAGTTGGAGGAGAGACAAACTTGCACTTGGAGGGTGTTTTTTGGGCTGTCGCTCTTGACGGTGGACGATATGAACGAGGGGGGCTCGCGACTTGACTTTTGTCTTCTTTTTTTTTCATTAACTGCTTTTGGGTTTGGCTCTTTGAATGAATGTTTGACTCTTTGGCTGGTTGACTACCTACAGAGCAGTTTGGATGTGATGTACGTAACGTAACTTACCAACTATACTACGCTCATGTTCAGAATAAAAGGGATGACAGCGTGGCAAAGAGCCATGTCATAATATGTGTATGTCGGGACTATAATTGACAATTCTCACAATTACAATCAGTTTGAGTCCCTCTCCGTTTCTCTGTCTCATATGATGATGTGAATGACATGAGGAGATCAGGTTAGAGTTGAATTTGGAAGGAAGCACAAAATTATTGCTGCTATATGCCATGAGGCCAGCAAATTACCCAAAACCAAAAACTAAATATATGAACACAATAAAGGACAAGGTTAGAATTTGGAATGTGTTTGTGGATGCGACATTAAATGATAATTATTATTATTTTGTGAAATAGGGACGTCAGTCCCAGACCCTGAGCCAGAACTAAAAGCTTTGGATGAGCAGCATGAATCATGTCTTCGTATCCTTTAGCGTCCATACTTCCCAATTTTCTCTCTCTCTCTCTCTCTCTCCCATTACAGATAATTGTGTCCGATTTTGCTTCGGCAGTTGTAGTGACACTAGTTAGAAGTAATAGAAGCAGTTGTTGTTGTTGTTCTCTTGGCAGTAGCAGTAGCACGGTGTGGTCTCCGAATTTGATGCATTGGATTGGAGTCGAGGACGCGGAGGAGATGATATATATATCATTTGTATGACATTGTATGGTGATTGTGGACGAAGCCTGTGACATTATTGTGGATTGGATTTTTGACATAATTTGCAGTTTCTATCTAGTCTCGTTGCTGCGTCTGTAATGGGGCATATCAGCGTTCTGTAAAAGATAGGAAAAAATATTGTTTCAAGGGCACATCCGAAACTTATAGAGAGGCGCATTAATAAAGTAGTCCACCAATTTATTCACATAATTATACAGATACGCACCGACGAGCTTGTGCGTCTTTCCCACTATACGCTATTACCGTGGGCATTCAAAAGCCGTTGTTGGTGTTGGTGTTGGCGTTGGCGTTGCGTTTGAAACTGCCACTGCCCGAGTGCTTCATAATAAGCATTGGAATTGGAGTTTGAAATTTTTTGGATGGAGATGGTTGATGGTTGATGATCGAGGGTCGTCACAGATTCTTCCGAGTTGTGTGTGTGTGTGTGTGTAAAATAATGACGATGATCAGTTTTGTAGTGGTCTGTCGTTGTTTGCCGGTACGAATCGTAAAAGTTCTCTGGTTCGGCTGGGATACTTATAGTTAGTCTCGTTCTCGTACTTGTAACTGAGAGAGTAAAATCATGTGTGTAATAAAAGGATAAAAAGGAAGAGGGCAGAGAGTCAGGTGAATAGTCGGTATGGGTCGGTCTGGGTATGTACTGGCACTGGAAGGGAAGAGAGGAGTCAGAGTGGAGGGTATGTATATTTTCGTATGTACAGCCCTATTATAGAATATAGCGAAGAGCCAGAACCAGAGGCAAAGCTTTAAGATGGTGAAGGAAATTCTTTAAATTGCGTGTATTGTATAGGAGCAATGAGAATAATCTCGTCAGCGAATTTCCTCAAGAAATCACCTGCTGCTAGATAAGCTGAAATGATTGTTATAATTTATCATGCCGCGCGAAATCTTTTGTTGGTTGCACGATCCGCGTTTGAAATAGCAAATGCAAGAGACAAGATGAGTCTCTGTATGCACCTACTTACTCTCAGAATGTATATAGGTATGTCGGTTGGTAGTTTGATAGAACAGGTAGATATAGACTAGTTCAATAGTAGAGATGGTCGGATGAGGATCCAACCAACGACCATTTAGAATCAGACTGAACGGAGTACGTACATTATTATAGCAATTGATATTCTACATGGCTAGAAGGTATGTATGAAGTATGGACGTACGGAGTAAGCGAACGCATCTTCTGCACATCTGTGTAGAGGTAATACCTTTTGTACTATGGGACTCCGACTCGCATAAATCCGCTCTGTATAATCTCTCGCTCTCTCTCTATATATATAGGAGAGTATTGTACTGGGCGCATTAAATTAAAGTGGAATTACCGCCATTGATTGCGGTTGTTTGTGTGATTGTTATTTCTTATTTCGTGTGTACTCTGACTGCGTGAACGGATAATAAAGTATTACTTATTAGTCAGGGAGCACACATAGCCCATCTCTCATACACAGGTAGGATGGGACGGGGGATGCAGTCCGAGTCATGGATAGATACATAGACTGGGGACGACTGTAGGCTGCGTCTCCCTGTAACGGCAGACGGGCACAATATTTTGAGTCTGTCTTACATATCTACTTTGCCTCTAACTGTATATAGTACTGAGAGAAGTTGATACTTTTTGTGCAGCCCTCCACCAGACTTGAGCTCATTCATATAAAATCATAATGATACGGTGGAGAGATAGAGATACTTGAGAAATGACGTTCGGAGCATTCAGCTCGTTCGTAATGTGCACTGATATCTGTGGAAGTGCCTGCCATTCTATATGAGTATGTATCCACGTTTAAGATGGGTAGGTACTTAAAGTGTGTGTATGTGAGACAATGTGCATTTTTCTGAGGCAAGTCGTTATTTTTTCATTTTTTTTTCAAACTTGGTATTGCCATTGCCATTGCCATCTCATTGCATTGCACTCTGCATTCCCGCGATGAGACTCTCGAGTAATAATAAACTAGAAAGATTCCCTTCAAATTAGATGCTATCCTAACATGCCTCAACTTTTCTCTTTTTTATACACCGAGACATTAAGGCTCGTCTTCTTGAGTCTTGAGCATCTCGGTGAGTTGAAATGTACGAATATAAGGATATGACTTCGACCACGACGACTACGACTACGAATAAGAGTAGATTTTTGAGTGAGCATAAGAATCCAGGTACTTTTGAGTTTGATTTCAATTTTCATTGGTTCGGTCCGTGGGCTAGTCAGCTGAGGTATGTAATGTGGGTAGCTACTATTAAGTATGTAAGGAGGGGGGATGATCTGAAAATCCTACGGATCTTTTTGTCATTGTAAGCTGCAATTTACTACCGAAGTCAGAGCCAGACCAACGCCAACTCCACTTATTACACTACAAGTTTTTTTTACGGCCTCAGTAGTTGCAATTCCCAGTCACAATTTTCATTGCAGTACATTTAATTTGGATTGGACGGATATAATTATCCGAAGTATGGATGGATAATGGATGCATAATAATCCTGATACATCTCAGCCGAACCAAGCCATATAATTATATATAGAAAGATACAGAGTACACTCAGAGACATGTGTATGTTGAGCCTCAAGACGTCGCGTCGTCATCACTTCACCGTCTTCAACGGCGACAACTCTTTACAGTAGTTTCTTTCTATCCGAGCTGCTGTTTTGTTGACAAAAAGTTTCGTTTTTTTCAAATCTTTTCTCTCTCCTACTTTTTCTGGCGGACGGACGGCGGCTCCTCATAAAATGATGTGGAAGTGGAAGTTTTAGCCCTGGAATTAGACTCTGTATGTACACACACATAATTTATGGAGGCACTTCTCATCTTCCCTGACGAATGACGACAGGAGTGACTCGGTACATTCTTCAGTTTCATGTTATTCTCTGGCTCCGCTCTCTGCTCCGAATTATAGTACAGATTGTAGAGTTAGAATTAGTTTTAGAATTGGGATTGAAGGCTGACGCTGACGGGGAGCTTGAAGCTTTTGTACTTGTAGTTTGTTCGTCTTCGTAGGACTCAGAGAGCACTCCAATCTGTAAATTGTAAATACATTACATCATTACATGGGATGAGTGAGACTGACGAGAGAGTAGTTGTTGTGGGAGCCGAAGCGAAAGCCAAAGCCGAAACCAAAACCAATGCAATGGTGGACCACTGGACAGAGAGATTCGTTAAATTCATGGCTCGCTAGCTATTCTCTGACCATGCACGAATCTTCTCTCGGCCTTTTGTTCTCCTCACTCGCTCGATCTGTTCTTGCTGAATGTCGGCTCGTCTCTTCTGTCTGTTTTCTCTCTTGTCTTCTCTGTTTGTTGGACTTGGACTTTTGGACAGACTGTGTGAGATGGAGAAGAAAAGGAGAGCTCTGCTTCTGCTTCTGAATGCCGAGGAGACGAGCCGGACTCGAGACTCTGTGAGCCGAACAAACGACAACAACAAGTAGTTTTGTAAACTGTAAAAAAGACTCACAAATGAATCTCTTAAATACTTTGAGCTTATTGTCTGGACGATCGACGATCGACGATCGACTCTCTGGACGATGTGATGTGATGTGGACGTTGACGTGGACATGAGGTCTCATGATATTGTGGTCTAGTGTGGTGCTCTCCTCCTAGGCTACTCCTACTGTGTAATCGACAGTGTTTAAATTTGTGAACTTGTATTTGTTATTTCGTTCCTACAGAGATTACAGCCGTACAGAATTTATAAATATACAAGACGAGAGAGAGAGAGAGAAAAACCACATGAAATTTGTACAATGTGTATAAAAGTCCATTTCATCCTTGACATCGTTCCCTTGTCAGTCTGATGGCTATTAAATAATGCATCTTCATTTTTTTCTCTCTCCATGCTCTCTCCTCTTCCTTTCTTCCAATGTCTCTTTTTTCGTCCTCTCACTCACATTACACCACACTACATTAGAACATTAGTGGCGGCAGTGAAGTCCAGCCAGTGAGTGTGTGTGTGTGTGAGCTGTGCAGAAGAGAGAGTACAAGTAAATGTGACTAGTGAGCTTGGACGTTCGTTGTCTGTAGTCCGTACATTGTTGTGGAACGCTTCAGATTGGACTGGGATCGGGATCGGGATTGTGTCTCTCTCAGCTCTAAAGTCTTCCAGCTATGCCATAGGAAGGAAAAATTCTTTCAGTTCATTGCCTCACTCTTTACCAAGACACTTTTTACTAATGTTCCGTCCAAGGATCTAACTATAATATACCAGAGAGAGAGAGAGCGATATGTCCAATTGGAATGTAGAGGACGCGGAGAGTATGTAACTAATATGTTGGGGACTGACGGGAGGAGAGGACGAGCAAAATGCCATCATCATCATCATAATCCATAATTATTATCCATCATTATATGGTTGGCTTGGCTGCTTGAAATGGCTGGAGAGTGAAAGACGAGTAGAAGTCCCATGTAATAATGAGAAGGAAGCGCTAATCTAATGATGAGATAGAGATAGTAGTGCTTAAGATTCAAATCCACCAACACCAACAGGGTTTCAGAGTACAAAAAAAGAAAAGAAAACGTCCCCACCTATACCTGTATGCACGTACCATATACTATATATGATTTGAAAATAAAAAACGTCTGCTTCCTGTATTCTGATCCTGTACTAGATAGAATGGATGATAGGAGATGTAGACATAATTATATAATTTTAATAATGTTCAGATTATGGATTGGCTCGCCCGTAGCCGTAGCCGTAGCCGTAGCCGTCTAGTGGCGTTCCTCTGTGAGTGTTGGCAATTTGGCATTAGTGGTGTTAGGACTTGGCTACTTATTATTTAGCTATTATGATATAATTAGATAATTTTTATATAAGAGCCAATAATTATACTAATAATGTGGGTATATCTCTCTCCCTGTGTATTTTTTTAAGATTAGTTCTGGTTGTAAAGTAGTAGTGATAGGATAGGAGTGAGTGGATGAGAAGGCCGTAAGTCGTAAGTACAGTATAGTGTAAAAGGTGCAAGTGTTTAACATATCTGTATATTTACGATAAGAAGATATGGACGTGCTTCGACGACCGTTTTTTCCGTCATTATCACTGAATCCATCTATAGTAATTGTGTACATTACGACACCGCTATTTAATTTCTCTTGTCAGTCTTATATGAAGAGTTGTTCTAAATTAGTTCTCTCTTTCTATGTGTGTCTTTTAAGTCTTGCACTTTCCTGGCGTCCCCGTCCTTTCAGTCCTTTTACTCCTTCCACCTTCCGTCCTCTGTAAGATGCAGTCACAATTATGTTTACACAATGGGGAAAAAATTATGAGTAGCGTACTACATACTATTTACTACTACTACTACTACTACTACTACTAGTACTACTACTACTACACATAGCTCAGAGTGTGCGTGTACGTTACATTACATACGACAGCGTCTCCGTATAGTGTTCCTGATTCGTAGCAGAGTGGGGGTAATCTTCTGGGAAAAAAATACCATATAATATTTCCTTCTTTGCATTATTATCTTTAGCATGAGCTTTGAGCAGCGTCTTTGAAGTCGCGTCGTCAGCATGAGGACTCCTCACTTGGCTTCAGCCTTTGCAAGGCTGGTCTGTGAGGATGCTGCTGATGATGATGATGATGCATGTCTACTGACTACCGACCGATTGTCATCTTGTCTTGTCAGTAGTCAGTTGTGAGGACTGTTGGTACCGGTGGTTCTGGTTCTGGTGGTGGCTGGGGCGACTGCGGTATTTACAACAGGAGACAAAAGCAAAAAATACATTATCTAATGGAACTATAATATTATTGTAGCATATTATATTATCTGTAGTATAATATAATCCAAGTGTCTGTAATCATAATCATACTTAATCATAGATAAATGGAGGTACGGGAAAAAGGAAATGAAATGAAATGAGTAATGACTCTGCCGGTTGTGCAGTATTTTCTATTTAATTTTAATAATATGCGAATCCGGAGGATCTAGTTCTGGTTCTGACATAGCATAGGTATGGATAGGAGACTCCTCCGGAGTGAGTTGTTAATGATTGTAAAAATGTAATGGGGCTTGTGTCTGCGGTTGTAAACGTAATCGAATCGCTCGCTGTTCTTCCTGTAACTACTACAATACTACCATCACAATTTAATTATGGAACCTGATTATTCCGCACAGATGATACAGACTCCCTTGTAAAAAGAATTGAAAACACAGAGACTTGCCGCTGTGACTGTGACTACTATGGCCACGGCCACGGCCACGACTGCCATGGATTCAATTTGTGATACACTTTTGCACCGGACCACACTACACATTATGTAGTGTGGCTAATACTAATACTAATACGTAATTATCCTGAAACAGTGGAAGGAACAGGGGTTGAGTCCATATGTGAATTGTAAATAATGGGAGACAAGGAGATGTGGATAATATTATTGATTAAATATAACTGATAGAATTAGAATTTCATGGAGCCGATCAGGGATCTGAAATCTGTAAACTAGGCAGAACAATCATAGTACAGCCAAGAGCAAGAGTAGTAATAGACATACAGCGGCAAATGAGAAACTGAGAGATGAGCTCTTATTTATACAAAATCGAATAGAGATATATTCGAGAATTGAAATAAGGATTTTGAACGGTCCGGATTAGAGAGGGAAGAAGGATGTGTAATGAGTGCCGTGAGTTATTCACGAAACGATAAGGAAGACAATTTATAATTTAGTGAGTTGATTGTTGATTTGACGGTGTGACGGTGGGGAAGTGGAGAGTTCTTTTGTAAATTCAACCGCCACCGGATTTACGGCATATTTTTCTTTTCATGCCGATTATCTAGCCTTCTCGTTCTCGTATCCTCCATCATCATCATTCTCCTCCTCCATATAGAAACCATTCCTATATTTCACTCCTTTTAGTAATAAGGCCCAAGTCGGATTTATATATTTACCCAGTACTGAGAGAGAGAAATCGGCTCCGGCAACAAGGGGCTTAGGCGACATCTAGGTCAGGATGGGGAAGTAGGTGTAGGTAGTGGTAGCAGTAGTAGTAAAGCCATCACGTGGGGACTGGATGAGGAGAGCATGGTCTGATAGTGGTGGTGGTAGTACCAAAGCACTAGAGCCATCACGTGTAGATGGGATGGGCAGAGTATGATCTAGAAGGATCCATCCAGACCGTGGTATGGTGAACACGAGCATACGACATGATAACGATCCAGACACAGTAGCAGGCATAGGGCTGTGAAGTAGTGGTCGTATGATGGGGGACCGACCAAGTCCATTTGAGAAGACGAGGATTGGGGAACATGAAGGTAGGCTCATAGAGATATGATAGCCAATCAGTGGAGGAAGGTAGGCTCATATGGGATCGATAGCCAATCACCGATCAGGTTAGGGATTCCATCGAGTGGGGTATTCTGGGCCGGTCTTGAGGTTGAGGGCTCACGAGACGATGAGCAGAAGGATCGATCCTCATTCCTTTGCCATCCTCTACAAGAGAAGTAAGTCGGTGGAAGTGCGGCTTGGTTCGTGAAGAAGTAGAGAAATCCTCAGAAATAGAGTATAAGTTGTAAGTATAAAGTATTTCGAATATGGCTGTGTAAAGCCACATTGGAGTTTAGTGTGTTATATATTAATTGTATTTATTATTGTTAGTGTTGTTTAATATTACTAATTTGTACCGGGTAAACCGGATATTGTGAGTGTAAATTTTCCCGACAAAAACTGACATTATTGTGGGTCGGAAGACCGTGAAAGAGACGAATAAAACGGTGTAAATTGTGTGTGATTTCCCCTGACATTTCCTGTGTGTGCGAACTAACTTTCTGGCATATGGCCGACAGCATATAGGGGGCTGTGTAAGACATTGTTTAATAGTGTGCTCATTCGGGTCCAAATTGCCCCGGTCAGGTAGAGCCATAGACATCAGAGGCGTGCATAGACTTGGCTGGTCTGACGGACCAGTCTCATATTGCCCATAGGCGCATCATCTACCTTTGGACCGTGAAGGCTCGACATCTTGGAGTGGAGGTGCTGAGGGCGAGGTACCAGCACTTGCATACGAGTGAGACATACTGCATCTCCAGACCACACGAAGGAGCTGAACTCAGACTGAGTGCTCCCCAGCTTATCAAAGGGAGAGCACCCTGGGACCAGACCCGAAGACCTGGACCCGAGCTCGACTGAGTGCTCCCCAGCTTATCAAAGGGAGAGCACCCTGGGACCAGACCCGAGGGCCTGGACCCGAGCTCAACTCGAGCTATTACCTGGCTGTAGAGTAGCAGGTCGGTAGGTCCAGGGCTTAGGAGGTGAGGACGTGGTGAAGTCGGTTGGTCACGAGGAACATAGACCTGGTGAGCAGATCTCGCTTGGTGGTTCGGGACGTGGAGCTCAGCTCAGCCGAGCAGACAGGGAGCAGGAGCAGGGGATCCCGAGGTCCGGACCAGCAGAGCTGCCGCGAAGTAGGACGTCTGCACCTAGTAGAAGGGTGGTCCTGGTGATAGGGAGCTACGGAAGTGTGGGTTTAAGGTGGTTTAGGAGATTTCCCCTTCACACTGGCGACTGCGACGGACACAAGATCATCATCTTGTTAGAACCAGCGCACACCAAGGTAAGATAAACCAGTTCCTTATTTCTAAATTGCACAAATTTTTTCTATCCTTACGTTAGAGCATTAGAATAGGGCTGGTAGAATCAGGTCACGAGTTCCGAGAATAGAGGTTCGACTGAGCTATACTCAGGCAGGTCAGGCGAACACCGCACTTGGAGCAACGAGATCTACAGGGAGAGAGAATCATCATCTCATAAGATCATATTGCATATCAGATAAAGTAGAGGTTGCATATACCATAATTAACAGACCAGACAACCTACACTATAGGTGGGGAAAGTTGGAGTAATAGTGGCGGAGCCATAAGGACCGGGGGTCTGATCGGCTGGGCTGCTCAATTTGTCCAGGCTAAGGGTGTTCTGTCATTAGAACTGCTATGCACGGGTCGACGCGAAGATCGTAGGCTAGGCACAGACCACAGAAGTATCGCTCACTAGTTTAAGGTTACCTGAAAATAACGTCGGTAGGCCAATAAAGAGACCAAATACCAGAGGCATAAAAAAGATCCGGTTAAAATCAGGTCTGAGACCGGGTAAATACTTGGTATTAAGGTGAGCGGCTCAAGAAAGAAGAGGCACGGGACGAATGCCGGCATCACAAGAGCTGCAGCTGGAGTTGCAGACCCTATGGAAGAAGCGGATCACCACGATGATTCAGGTCGGAGAGCTGCAACTGAAAGATAGCAAAGAATGGGGGGACTTCTATACTCAGAAGCGATGGTTCCTACATCAATGGTCTGTCACCCAAAAAGAAGACTTGCCAAAGCAAATGACACCAGACCAGGTCCAATCCCTTTTTGCAGAGAGAAATAACAAAATGCGACAACTGGAGCGCGATGGTGAGACCGGGTTCAGCGGGGTATTTGATCTAGGACAAGAGGAAGCAAGAGCTCAGAGACCCATTCTTCCGGGACCAATCGACCATCAAGAAAGGAGAGACCAGCTCAACCCCGACTCACAACAAGTACACGAGCTCAAGAAAGCAGTATATGACCTGGCTAAACGCCTCGAACAACTCAACCTGCTGCTGGTCGAGACCAGAAGGGACAACGAGGAGCTACAGGAGACAGTGAAAATCAACCAGAAAGCCGTGCTGGTGAATGCAAGTCTAGCCACGAGAGACAAAAATACACAACAGTCACCAGCTCCTGAGTCTGTAGATAGCTCAGAACCAGCAAACTCGACCACCCTGGATGCTGTTTTAGAGATATTACACCTACAGATGACACAAATGTCCAGAACTCACGAGCTTCAAGCAAAACAGAGAGAGTTAACATTGGAAATGATGGCACCGACGGGCTTGAGCATCCTTCCAAAGAAATTCGACCCGGTAGTAGACATAGCATCGAACTACGTGGCATCCTTTGAGAACTACCTGGAGGTCCATGGGGTCCAGCACAAGTCTTATGTCATCATTTTCCAACAATGTCTCTCGTCACCAGCGGAAGCAGCATGGCTTAGAGCAGTCTTGGTAGATACTGAACCCAAATGGGGACCGGTACGTACCGCGTTCCTGAAGGCATATGACAAGACCAACATGCAAGCAACCCTAGACCAAATAGTCTACAACAAGCAGACGCCTTCAGATTCAATTCGCACCTGGGCCTCCGAGTTCTACATTCAACTGCGAAACATCCAAGAGCCGCAGCCATGGGCACCTAAGGAGATCATGATTCGCATCAAAAAGAATATGCACCCTAGCTTAGCAGGGGCCTTTCCACCAGGTACCTCTACACCTCTTAACATTAGCGACTTCATTAGCCAGGTCGAGTCCTTTCATCAGCTACGACAACGGGCGGACCGCGAACAAGATCCATATAGGCCCATATACGATGATCAAAATGAGAGGTATGACAGGGCCTACCGGCAAACAGAGCGGACACGACGATACTCAGGAGAGAGCCAATCTAGTCACATTACAGAAGGAAGGAGCCGGAGTTACAGTCCAGACCCACGAAGACCCCGTCAAGACTATCCATCGAGCTCGCAATACTCGAGCCGAGGACACAGAGATCAGTCTCAGAGTCCACCACCTAGGAGCTCTAGACCTGAAAACCGGCAGACTAGGAGTGAGACGAGGCGATCAGGCAAGTGGTGTACCATCTGTACCAGCAACGCCCATGACACCGTAGCCTGTAATACAACAAAGGCGAAACTCCTGGCTTATAAACTGCTAGAAAACTGCAAGGAGAAGGCAGTCGACCAAGAAGACAAGCCGAGCAAACAGGCAGAGATTAAAAACACAACCGAACCTCAAGAGACCATCAAGGAGGAACCACAACATCAGGAGAGGCTCCCATTCATCCGCATCATAAACCCCGAAGATCAAGAGAGGTGGAAACATACAAGAGACCAAATGCACCTCCCTCCAGTCAATCTCATCACAACACCGCTACCCCTAACTGAAGAGTATTTAAACCGGTTTCAGACACGGACTTCAAAGGGCACCCGTGTCGAGTATATAAAAGAGATATAGCCCCTTTCGCCCTGGTAAACATAAAAGTAAAACAACAATTATTTCCATTCTTTGGGCTTATAGACTCAGGATGTACTTCATTAGTAATATCAAAAGAGACCTGCACTAAATTAGGCCTGAAGATAGAGAAACCCGTTACTAAAGTAGTCGGGTTCGATAATATACCAAAGTTAACAGCAGGGCAGGTAACACTAGACTTTAAGATAGCGGGTAGATGGTTTAGAGAAAAATTTTTGGTTCATGACGGACTGGGGTATCCAATTTTTATAGGTACCGCATTTAGGTGGAAACATGGTTTAAGTTTCGATGATATCAAGGGTGAGCTGCACTGGGCAGTAAAGACGGAAGCCGAAGAAGAGCACCAAGTAGGTTACTTTGTAAGAGGTCTGGCGGTCCGATCAGAAAAAGATGTCTGTGATTTATCACTGACACCGACCCCAGATCCATATGACCGAACTTGGATCAAAAAGACCCCAATTCAAACCTTTGTAGAAATCTTAGCACAAAAATATGATCGAGTGGTCCGAAGTGATGGTTCATCAGGGATCACTAATGCAATAGTACACGACCTAAGAGTCGATCCCAACTGCCCAGTTATACAATGTAGACCTATTAGGCGGCCACCGGCCATAGCCAAATGGGTAGACGAAAAGCTGGAGGAATTGGAAAGACAAGGAAAGGTACGCCGTTCCACTTCAGAATACTCATCTCCTTTACTATTAATTCCAAAGCCGAATGGCGACAAGAGGTTAGTAGTCAACTACAAAGAGCTGAATAAGTATACTCCAAAGATCCAAAACCCCATGCCAGACATGCACATGATCATGGAGCAGCTACCTCCAGGTCGGTATATGTCAAAGATTGATTTACGATCAGGTTTTTGGCAGATCCCGATATCCGAGTCATCCAAAAAATATACGGCTTTTCATACACAAAATGCATGCTGGGAATGGAACGTCCTTCCAATGGGACTTAAAAATGCTCCCATGATTTTCCAAGAGCTGATGAATCTGATCTTCGGTAGCGTCATAGGCAAATTCCTGTTCGTATATTTAGACGATATATTTATCTTTAGTGCAACGGAAGCTCTTCATAAGGAGCATTTAGAGTTCGTGTTTAAGACCCTTCATAACTTTAATTTATCTATTAATTGGGAAAAATGCGAATTCGATCTTCCGGAAGTCCAATTCTTGGGACATGTCATCACTAAGACCGGCATTACGAAATGCCCAAAGAAGGTCGAGGCTATTCGCAATTACCCGGTCCCCAAGACCAAGAAAGACATTCAGCGGTTTTTAGGTGCCATTGGATGGTATATGAGGTTTATTCCTCACTATGCTACACAATTAGAGCACATCTTTGTGAAGCTAAAAAAGGAGGAAGATCCTAACCGACCTTTCACTTGGGGCCCGGAACAGCAAATAGCCTTTGAAAACATCAAAGAGGAAATCGCGAAGGAGATTACATTGAACACTATTAATTACGATCAACCTTTGTATGTCTATACTGATGCCAGTGATGTGGGCTTAGGGGCCATTTTAGCTCAAGAATACTATTGTGATAAGCTTAAGGCTGATCGGTTCCGGGTGATCGAATGTCGCAGTAAGCTATTGAACAGCGCAGAGCGGAAATATGATGCGAGAGAGAAGGAGTGCTTAGCTATTAGATTCGCAAATCGGGTGTTCGACCCCTATATCCGTTACCAGAAAGACGTGATTTTCAGATGCGATAATCAGGCTCTATCCTACTTGAAACATGCAGCTACAAACGACCACCTCTACAATAAACACATTGTGAGGTGGGCAATTGAGCTGGGTGATGTAGTAAACGACATCGAGTTTGTCAAAGGGTGTGATAATAAACTGGCAGACCTCTTCTCACGCGGCGCTCTGCCGGATCCAATACAGGATGACGATCCTAATCGGGTCGACCACTGCATAGCAACCTTTACCAGTTCGAGAAATAACATCGAGATCGACATGGATATGTTGGACAGGCCCATGTTGCAGACCCTGCAGAGAGCTGACGAGGCGATCGCCGCTATTGCTCGAAGTCTATGTCGGGTAGGTCATCGGTCCAGGTATAGATATGACTATGCAGTAGTGGAGGGCATCTTGTGCAGATATATACCAAACAAGGAGCAAGGTCCATTAAAATCAATACTAAAGTCAGGCACCAAAACAGATGACTTCTACAGCAACAGGGTAGATAAACTATGGGAACAACGCCAAGAGGAGCGAGAAGCAGGTAGACCGCTAGGGCAGCAGGGCTCATCACAGGTTATGATCACACCGTCAATGCTCCGTAGGGGTAAGCATATTAAATGGTCTCATCCACTAATAGTAGCAGACTTCTTAGACCCAGAGGTAGCAACCACTAGAAAACGACTGGTCCCGGTAGTCCCACAAGCCATCGAGCGTGACATAATTTCATACTTTCATGATACCACAAAGGCAGGTCACCAAGGTGTTGAGAGGACATATGAGAAGATAAAGAAGCGATTCTGGTTCTATAACATGGCAAAAACAATAGAGGCATACGTTAAGACTTGTGAAGCATGCCAGTTAGCCAAACCATCAAATCAGCTGAGGCCAGGTAGGATGGGGATCCACTCATATAAGAATAACATCTTCGAATGCGTTCATGTGGACATAGTAGGTGAGCTTACTCCAAGTGCGGGATACAAATATATAGTAGTTTGTGTAGATGAGTTCTCCAAATGGGTAAGCATGGAACCTTTGACATCAGTCTCCGCAGTTAAGATATTGAGGTTTTTGCAAAAGGTATTCAATACGTTCGGCACCCCAAACAGAATAGTGTCCGATAACGCATCGTACTTTTCAGGATCGGATTGGGAAGAACAGCTCCAAGAATGGGGATGTGTGGTAGTGCATGTGGCACCATATCATCCAAATCCAAATCAGTCAGAGAGATCCAACCGGGACATTAAGAGTATTCTTAGGGCATTTTGCCTCAAAAGCCAAACAAAGTGGGCGAAACAGCTCGGAGATTATACGGTAGCATTAAATACATCCAAATCTAAGTCGTCTAGATATTCTCCATGTCAGCTCAACTTAGGCAGAGATATCATGCTTCCAATAGATCGCAAGTTGCAGCTCCAAAAGACATTAGGCATCACAGAAGAAGAGTTTGGGGTTAAATTGTTGTCAGACGTCACCATTATTAGGGAACAAGCACATAAAAACCTTAAACTGGCTCAATTAGCTCAGAAGAAACTCTTTGATCGGAACAAGCGCGACATCGTATATAAGGTTGGCGACTTAGTTAAGACATTTAATAAGCAACAGTCATCGAAGGATGCGTTGTACTCCAAGTCATTAGGGGCTAAATATACGGGCCCTTGGCAGATAGTGGAGGTGCATTCGGATCTCATAGTAAGTATTAAAGATCCAGATGATCCAAATGACATACCCTCCAAATTCCATACCTCGCTCATGCTCCCATACCATCAGAGAGCCGAAGAGGAAGGTAAAAGTGAGTTCGAGACTCAACCACGGCTACCCAGAATAGCAGTACCAGTGGGAGAGACTCGAATAATTCAAGCTGAAGGAGTCCAAGGTATAGAGCAGGTTAAGACAGGCGAGTCGGATTCGGAAGCTCAGACGCAGTCAGAACCAGAGGAAGGTAACGAGACCTGGAGGTTGGGACCACTGGACAGGTCCGACGAGTACGAGCAAGAATTTGACGCACCTCCTATACTACCAAGGCAGTCTACAAGAATTCGTAGACCTCCTGACCGCCTGGGCATAAACACAATGCAGACAGGCAAAACCGGATTTAGGATGGGGGACCTGCTGAGGATGTCCTTCAACCCCATTGAGACCACTAATTAAGAAGACAGTACTGGAGATTGGTTACATTAAAATTACTCTAGGGATATATTGATGAAAACAAAATTCTTTCTTGGTGATGGTAAAATAGGTATTAGGTTAAGTTTTGATACATAAAAATATATAAAAAAGAAAAAAAAATATTTAGGTTAAGGTGGAAGGGTAGAGGCTGAGGTTTCTATTCTTCCGAACACGTCCTATGACGTGTACGACGTTAAACTGCGCCGTGTGCTCGTCCCGAGTTCCACCGCAGGGGCGAGTATAGGGTAGGTTACTAGTGAGTGGGTAAAAACTCCCACCGGCAAAGGAATCATAAAAGGCTGAGGATCCAGCCTCGGAGCTAGTAAGCTCCTTTGCTTTGTAACCAGCCCTATTCACGGCATATGGTGCAAAGCTCAAGAAATCCAAATACCGGGAGCTGGTGTCCGATTTAGATGTTGGTGGAGCACTCAGCACGGAGAAAGAGGGCCCGTAAAGCCCTCATTGAAGGTTAGCTTAGGGTAACCTTGATCAAAGGCTAGGGGAGCAACAGATCCACAGGACCAACGCGGCCCAGCATAGGTAATTCAACCAGTACAGTTCCAGCGACCACCAGTTCGGTCGAAGTAAATTCACATTGTTTTGCTCAAAGCTGAGAGAGCATGATAAACCAGCATCAGAGACGTACAGCCGTCAGAAAGCATTACTTAGGAGAACACCGGAGGACCCCGGTATGGAGACGATCGGGTTGATGAAGTGATGGTTAGCATAGGCTAGAAGCCTACCAGGCTAGTAGATAATTCACGAATCCCAGGAAATCATCTAATTCCTCAAGGCTAGGAAGGTTAGTAAACAAGCCAAAATTTCGAGTGTGAGATTACAAAAGTGTACCTCAAGCTCAGCGATCCTCAAGCTAGGGTGGAGAAACCAGCAAAATAACCAGGAGACCGACAGAACGGTGGAATGACTCACTTTGATGAGTAGTTGAAAGTTGGGGTTTAGGTCAGGTACAGCACAGGCCAACGAGCCGTAATTGTGAGGTTCTATAGTGTTCAGCCGGGTACGGAGATACTTCCATAGGACCATGGAATGTGATAGCGCGACAGGAGCGTTGGGTAAAAGCTTTCCCATGAATATGATCTTCAGCTGAGATCCAGCTAGAGAGGTGATCGTGGGCAGAAAGTACAGAGTTCCAGCAGAAGCCAAGTAAGGTAGAAATCGAAGATTAGGCGAGTACGGAGGCTTAGAGGCCGCCAGTTATCATCCAGGTCAGAGACTGTCAAGGGTCGGTTGGACCGACGACATACGTAGAGTTTGGCTAGTATAGTCAATAGAGGCAAGCAGTAGAGAGGTCGAATGGAGAGACCCAGGTATGGGGTCGGGGGGACCGCTGGAGCTGGCATGTGAGCTCGTTGCACCCAGGAGATGTGCACCATACTAAGTGATGGGCACTAGAAGGACAGGTACATAGTCCTAGTTAGGATTATAAGGTAGGTGGAGCAGTGGCTCTAAATAAAGATACCGGAGTTCGGTCCTAGTAAGACCCGGCCGTATCATGAATACCGAGATACCGGGAAAATGGTTACAGGTCGCAGAGGACTCTCTGTGGGTTACTCATAGGATACCGGCTTGAGCGGTAAAGTGGTTACTGGGTCGGGGGGACCGAGAGTAAATTAATTTGCACCCGAATGATGCGCGTATAGTACACCAAGACAAGGTGTCAGTCGGCAGATGCAGCGGCCATAAGGTGAGTGCATAAACCGAGTAGGAGCTGTACCTATAAGCGGGATATGCGAGCACGAAAGTGGCTGTTAGGTTCATCGGTGGAACTAAGTTGGTACAAAAACCCCAGGCCATGTCCAATAAAACTCGCATGTAGTATGCTTGAACATTAAAATTCAGTTTTATTGGGTTACAGTACATGACTCTCAATGGGGGTGAACGCGCAAGAAAATATGATCACGTATATTACTTAAGCCTTGTCTAATTGAAGGTTCTATTTTTATATAGCATGGGCGAGCAGATCCAGCGACATTCAGTACATCCCAGATGCAGGCTCAGGGGCAAGAGCAGCTGCAGAGGCATCGTCAGGCTGGGGTTCGGACTGGGCCTGAAACAGGAGTAAAGACTGAGTCAACGTCATCCACGAACATTTTGCAGGACGAAGACCAAGATTAGTAGGAGGCCGAGAGGACCCGGTCGATGGTCGATATTTAAGATCGTAGGTGTATATTTTATGTGATGTTAGCCTCGATTTAGATCAAAGTACAGTTTTGTTTTAATATTTTAGCTGGAAGAGACCGGTACAGAGGTCTCAATAAGTACAGACTGAGGATTACAATATGTACAATTATATTTTTTTTAAATTATTATATATTTTTTATACCTAAATGTTACAGGAAGCATCTCGATAGGGCTTCAGATTGTTAAAGGTGACCGGTATACCGGCATCTTATTACAAAGATATGAGTTTTGATGAGTATGTTTTAACGTAAGAACTGAGGCAGCGAAGGGCTCAGGAGGCATTAAAGTTTTATTGATGTTTATTTTTATACCAACCATGTTTTTTATATTTTTACCTATTGATGTTAGAGTAAGCACCTTGAGAAGTCGAGGTAGTGAATGTAATGTATGGTCTTTTATGTCTATATATGCTTTTAAGATAGTACAAACCGGGTGGGCCGGTATTCTGGTTGAGAATAGATTGTATGAAATGTTTATCGATAAAACATAAATTTTTATACGTTAAGATTAAGGTCATGATAAATAGTGAATAATTTATTTTAAAGTGACTAAAGACAACTGAGGTTTAGGATAGTGAGCCATAAAAATAGTAAGCCCGGTCCAAGTGCGAATACATTTATAATACCAGTAGGTTTTGCCATCTGAAGGTACGGAGCTATAGAGCTCTAGAGGTTTCGAGGTCGGGAGCTCCGGAGGTCTTGAAGTCTGCAGGACCTGAGCTCACGAAGTCTAGAGGTCCAGTAGTTTTTAGGTCTAGGGCTCTACTTACCTATTATTTCCTAGTGAGGTCGTGAGAGAGAGAAACGGTAAGATCTTTAAGCTCGAGTCATTCCCGTTTCTGGTCATTAGCCTCTTCACTTATTCTCTTCGGTGCTCAGGCGGTAGAGAACCCTCTACGATGTTTCAGGCGCCTGGCAAAGTTGAGAATAGTGGGGGGGACAGTGAGAGAGAGAAATCGGCTCCGGCAACAAGGGGCTTAGGCGACATCTAGGTCAGGATGGGGAAGTAGGTGTAGGTAGTGGTAGCAGTAGTAGTAAAGCCATCACGTGGGGACTGGATGAGGAGAGCATGGTCTGATAGTGGTGGTGGTAGTACCAAAGCACTAGAGCCATCACGTGTAGATGGGATGGGCAGAGTATGATCTAGAAGGATCCATCCAGACCGTGGTATGGTGAACACGAGCATACGACATGATAACGATCCAGACACAGTAGCAGGCATAGGGCTGTGAAGTAGTGGTCGTATGATGGGGGACCGACCAAGTCCATTTGAGAAGACGAGGATTGGGGAACATGAAGGTAGGCTCATAGAGATATGATAGCCAATCAGTGGAGGAAGGTAGGCTCATATGGGATCGATAGCCAATCACCGATCAGGTTAGGGATTCCATCGAGTGGGGTATTCTGGGCCGGTCTTGAGGTTGAGGGCTCACGAGACGATGAGCAGAAGGATCGATCCTCATTCCTTTGCCATCCTCTACAAGAGAAGTAAGTCGGTGGAAGTGCGGCTTGGTTCGTGAAGAAGTAGAGAAATCCTCAGAAATAGAGTATAAGTTGTAAGTATAAAGTATTTCGAATATGGCTGTGTAAAGCCACATTGGAGTTTAGTGTGTTATATATTAATTGTATTTATTATTGTTAGTGTTGTTTAATATTACTAATTTGTACCGGGTAAACCGGATATTGTGAGTGTAAATTTTCCCGACAAAAACTGACATTATTGTGGGTCGGAAGACCGTGAAAGAGACGAATAAAACGGTGTAAATTGTGTGTGATTTCCCCTGACATTTCCTGTGTGTGCGAACTAACTTTCTGGCATATGGCCGACAGCATATAGGGGGCTGTGTAAGACATTGTTTAATAGTGTGCTCATTCGGGTCCAAATTGCCCCGGTCAGGTAGAGCCATAGACATCAGAGGCGTGCATAGACTTGGCTGGTCTGACGGACCAGTCTCATATTGCCCATAGGCGCATCATCTACCTTTGGACCGTGAAGGCTCGACATCTTGGAGTGGAGGTGCTGAGGGCGAGGTACCAGCACTTGCATACGAGTGAGACATACTGCATCTCCAGACCACACGAAGGAGCTGAACTCAGACTGAGTGCTCCCCAGCTTATCAAAGGGAGAGCACCCTGGGACCAGACCCGAAGACCTGGACCCGAGCTCGACTGAGTGCTCCCCAGCTTATCAAAGGGAGAGCACCCTGGGACCAGACCCGAGGGCCTGGACCCGAGCTCAACTCGAGCTATTACCTGGCTGTAGAGTAGCAGGTCGGTAGGTCCAGGGCTTAGGAGGTGAGGACGTGGTGAAGTCGGTTGGTCACGAGGAACATAGACCTGGTGAGCAGATCTCGCTTGGTGGTTCGGGACGTGGAGCTCAGCTCAGCCGAGCAGACAGGGAGCAGGAGCAGGGGATCCCGAGGTCCGGACCAGCAGAGCTGCCGCGAAGTAGGACGTCTGCACCTAGTAGAAGGGTGGTCCTGGTGATAGGGAGCTACGGAAGTGTGGGTTTAAGGTGGTTTAGGAGATTTCCCCTTCACAGTACCTACCGATACCTGTCTCCATGCATATCATTCTATCTCGAAGCTTTTTAGGCCCGCTAGTGTAAGTGTAATAAAAGCAGAAATAGCAATAATAGTTGTATACAGAAATAATATTGATGATGTGGATGTTGCGGGCTGCTATTGTAAGACGTAATAAAATATTAAAATGGTGTATGTACCTACATAGCGCCATATTTTGATATTTATTGTAGTAGGTACCACTACGCATAAATTACGTATTATTTGGAATTATTTGAGTACTATACTCAGAGCCTCAGATTAGATCAAAAACTACACAAAATGCAATTGCCTACTTTTTTCTTAATATACAATACAGTTGTTGGTTGTTGGAAGCTGAGTATTGGAAGTTGGATTTATTATTTCATAGAGTCATTCGAATAATTCAAAATTGAAAAAAGCTATGTTGAAGTGAATATATATAGAGGGAGAGAAAAAAAAAAAGAAGTGATTGTTGTGTTGTGAGGAAAGGGACAGACAGGTAATTCGAAGCCAAAGCCAGTAAGTGAGGAGAGCCAGAGGGATAGGCGTTATTACATTCGTGCCATTGCATATCCTGGAATGATTAATAGCCATTCTATTACGGGTATTAGTAGTGATAACATGGCTAGTTTTTTTCTGATATGAGACTTAATGTATGCTATTATTATGACTGTGTGTGTGTGTGTGTAGAGTTAATAAAGTGACTCACTCCATGCTTCTCCCATTACAGATACAATCCGCTTCCTCTTCGTTTTGATTTTGGTTTAGTTTGACTATTCAGTTTTTAAAAGTTGTGAAGGGATGTGATTGCATTAACCATTGTTGTGTGTTGTTGAGACTACTTTGGCTCCGGCTTCGGCTTTTCAAGTATACCTACCTACCTATACCACCCTACCTAACTACATTATTATAGATATCATTTCAAGTTGAAGTTGAAGGGGGAAGGTAAAGAGACACCGTTTAGTATTATAGACCCTACGAGTGCAGTGGAATAATGGGGTCTGGACGGGGACGGATTCCTTCTCTCTCGTCACTGGGCTCTTTGGTAGTAATGGGAAAAGATAGACTAAAAGGAGCAAGCAGGCGGACACTGACGTGTCCATCCTTAAAAGATTACAATTAATACCAACGACCAAGGCACGTATGATTTATAATAGTATGAAAAATATTTAGATTCGGTCGAAAAGAAAAATCTACATGGCACGCTTTTCCTCTTGTCCGAAGATAATTAATTTCTATTGTTGATTCTCGTAGTCAGAATTTTACTCAATGGCACGTAGGTAGGTAGGTTGTAGTTGTAAATGTAATTGTAATTGTAAAACTCCGTATGTATACCTACTGCGTCAGTCACTTGAGGGTAGGCATCTTTAATACTACACAGTAATATGTCATACCCATTCGTAATTACGTTGAGAGGGAATCATATACGTAGACGTAGTCAGAACTCATATAATTACTATAAATGCTTGTACACTTTAATCCCATGTGGGTATTAAAAAAACTATCATATAATATGAGATAAGTTTATGAGAACAAGTACGTAAGCGTAAGTTGTGCGAGCAAATGAGCTTGTCGTTTTGTCGTGGTGCTGTATGTGTGTGTGAGTAGTGATTGCCGTTGCCATTTGCCATTTGGCCATATAGTCGTCCTCGTCCTCGTCCGTCGTTCGTCGGCTTTTGTGGTTTGTTCAAGAAGACGATTGAAATTGAAGACGAGACAAAAGTGTCGAGGAGGGAAGTGCACGTACCGAGTCTGCACACACCGTAGTTTACAATTTACAAAAAGACTCGTACACTTTTACAATAGGATGCGATATATAGACACTTTAGTAAATGTAAGATCCTATGTCAAACTGTCTATTTGGTCTTTTGCTATTTGGTCTTTCCCGTGTGCGTATTATTTGTATTTTATTACTATAAAACCATATAGAGGTAATTATAATTATAGTATTCTGTACGTACAGGGATAGCATTACGACCATAACCAGACGGGTGATCTATGATGCATTCCATTTACCTTTAGGATTTTGATTTTCTATTCCTTTTACTGATATTTATTATGCACTTTTGATAGGGCTTTGACATACATAATTATGCCATTAACAACACTACATTGTCCCTTTTGCCATCATGTTCCCCATTACCCTTCCGTCGCATGGCATGGCATTGCAGTGGTGTCAACATTCAAATTCAACTATCTTCTTTTCAGAACACACCTTTGACTTTGGATTGGACATTTGATTTGGTGGAAGCAGAGTTTTGGATAATATAATAGAAAAAATTCCAATTTCAAATTCTATTGAGTTACTCTGTATAGTCTGTGTGTCAGTGCCTTGTCCGTTTGACTGGTAATGGTAGTCGCTCTCGTACTAAACTAGTGATGCATATGAGCCCCATTACTACCATACGGCTTTGAATTGGAAGTGAACCTTCCTGTGGTCGTTCTTCTCCTTGCTGCTGTAAAATAAAGATTGTATGTGAAAAGAGGATATCTGCAGGAATCGGACAGAGCCGAGGAAAAATGCTCATTTTTCTCTTTCAGAGTCCAAGTCCAAAACTTTAATAAAACATGAATGAGGTAAACGCAAAGGTAAATCTTGTGCGACAGTTGCGACCTAGAATCTTTTTTTTTGTGTGAAGGCACTCACAGATTATGTACCTAGATATATTATTATTATGATGATGTGGAATATAGAGCTCAGATTTTTACAAGTTGTACAGATATAATGTAATTTGCTATACTTCAGCTGATGGCAAATGGTCCGCACTACGACAGCTTTATAATACACGTAATACAATTCAAATCAGATTCGAAATCCTTATTCCAGTATATCAGTATTATAGTTGGTAGGTAGTTTTACAAAGCTGAAGTATTATTAATGTTCATCGGTTCTTTCAGGTTCAGGATCAGCATGAGCTTATATTGTACATGCAATCGGGAAAAAAATAGAAAAAAAAAGATGAGAAATACATACTGTGCTGTATAAAATAAGAGTGCATAGCCATGTAGTGTCAAGTCAAGTCATCAAAAGCCCAAGAACGTCACTCGTAGACCCATAGATCTGTGCATACATAAAGTGGTGCTGTAAAGGGTGTACGGTATTTCTGTGTGGATATGCATGTATGCACCACCTGTACGCTAGAATATGCCACGAGTGAGTGCTAGTAGTAGAATCAGAATCAGATTCATAACCAGTGCCAGTAGACTTGGAAGTATTAATGTGTTATATGCCTAGACTTTTATACTGTAATAAAATGAATGTTGAAGCGAGCAATAAAACCATTTCTGAGCTAGGAAAACTATTAGTTGTTGTTGTTTCAAGGCAGAGAAAAATAAATCTTGGAGGAGTTTGAGTTCCTTCAAAGTGCGAGCATTTAAGTACAGTGAGCAGATGACACAGATCAGATACAGATATTATACTGCCGTATCAAAGTTACGTATCAGTCATATTAAAAAAACCAAGACTGCATAATTTTAATTTATCGTTATAATAATAATAATATTTTGGAGCTGTTTACCTTAAATATACATGTTCTGTGTGAGCTAAGCTCTAGTCACTCCAATTCGTCTTTCAATGTGTCCATCTCTCTCTCTCTCTTATCTTGAATTGATCCCATGTCTCGTCTCGCCTCACATGTATTCTCTCGTATATGTTCGATCATCGTTGTCGTTCTCAGCGTAGGAAGTGAGAATATTGTAGGTTTAGTTTCAACAGAGTCCCTATTTAATATTTAACAGTAACCCAAGAGCAGAGTGTTTGAGGGAATTTGAATATGACGCATATATTACATAGGCTGAGGAGTACCAGTGACCAGCATCAGTCTGATGGGAGATGGGATCATGATCATAGTGTAGTGATCATAACAATAAAATACAATATGATTATTATTATTGTTATGCAGAGATTTTGCATTATCAAATAAAAATCCATGGGTATTATGGTTTGATTCTTACCAACCTGTACCTATATAAAAATGAATGGAGCTCCCTCCTTCAGTATGTTAAGAATGTCAACAAAATTTTTTGAAGATGTAACAGTAAAATGTGAAGATAAGAGAAGATGCTGATGGTGGGTTTCTTTAAACGTGATACATGACTATGTGGGAGTTGCAGTTAGGCCGGATCCTCACTCACGCTTACCTTCATTGTTTCATTTTGTATTTTCTCTCACCCTCTCATCATTTTTTCTCTATCTCATTCTTCCCGTCAAATGTATTTGTAATTTTTTTAAAAATGTGCAAGTACCTAGTTTACAGATAATGGTAGTGGCAGTGGCAGTAGGTTTATAGGGATAGGGAAGTACTCGTCCAAGTTAAAAATCTAATAGAAATTCGTAATTCTGTATAATAATAATAAAAAAAAGAAGCAAAAATGAGAATGAGGCTTTGGCAGATTCATTGGTTTGCACTTTGCAATTTTCCTCGCTTATTTTCCCTACAATAATAATGCTTCCAAAAAATGCGTTTGTTCGACGGGCGGACAATGTTCGACTTGGACGTCGACATCGACTTTGACCAGCTCGTCAGATGAATGCTTTATTTATTGTGTGTCCTAGTGAAACATAAAACATAACTGAGAGAGCCTCAAAAAAAAAAGATTATGATTACGTCGTCGTGAAATATGACTAGCTTAAATTGGCTTGGATTAGCTTGGCATACTTGTTTTGATGTTTGTAATTTTTGTAAATTATGTACAGCGAGCAGTCCACTAGTCTATTTTCTGGCCTGACTAATTCCCCCTTCCCCTCCTCCTCTCCCTCCCCCCATCTCCTACAATGTAAATTGGTTGTATGCTATCCATGTACAGTTGCAATTTAATTTAGTTAGCTTCGTGCTACCCTTGATTCATTTTGTGAATACAACTAAAATTGCTGAACATTGAAAATTGAGCGTAATAATTATTAACTGCAAAATATTATCATGTTCAAATTTTTTTTTTGTATTTGTGGAATTTTTATAATTGGCACGTCCACACGAAAACTAAAAAACATCAAGATGAAGATGAACTTATGCATTGTTTAAAACTTGCTCGAACAGAGTTCAGTTATTATCCAGAGAGACTCAAACTGGGGGAAATTATGAACAAGAATGTTAATGTGTAATGTAATGTATAATGTGTAATTATATTAGCGTGTGAGCATATATGATGATGCTATGTATACTGACTGTGAGCACCTTATAGACTATGCAACTACTGGGCATGCAGGTAGACGTCTATGAGAAAGTTTGATTGAATTATTAAGTTATTGAAATGTTGGATTGCTGACCAACAGATATTTGGATATTAGATATTATAGGGATGATGCAACGTTCTAGAAAATGACATGGGAATTACTACAGTAATAGTAGTGGTAATTTTTATATAATATCTTGAATACATAGTAAGTCAAACGGTAGTGCCTATTAAAAGGTGACATAACAAGGGCCAAAGATCTGTCTTTTTATTCTCATATTTACGGCTACTTGTCACATTTTTTAATGTGGAAAGAGACGATTGGCAAGCAACACAGTGTACAGTAATGTAGCATATTCAATCAAAAAATTAATGGGGAGCTCATTTAAGTTCGTTTCTGTTCATGTGTGTCTGTGTGTGTGTGTGTGCATACAGACGCCGCACTCACATCAGTTTTAAGTTTGACTTGTACAATACAAAATATACAACCAAGTAATTCAGAAGACACCTCACCTCACATCTTATTGTGTCTGTATTGTTGAAGAGAGTGAGATGAGGTGAACGGAGTTGACTCGGTACGAATACGAAATATGAAATGAATAAGTACGCTCTTTGCTCGTAGTCTGGGTCTTCGTCTTCGTCTCTGGCTCTGGGTACTTATACAATTTTTATGCTCGTAAAAAAAATAAAAAATAAATGTCGTAAATGAGTTCTTATGATTGAGGTGTGTAAACCTGTAGAAATTCAAAAGTGGAGAACATTGTGAATGTTCAAGTTAAATTTTAGTTACATATCGCATCGAGTGGGATTCACGGGACTTTAGTCATTTCGTGTTACGTATTTTATATTATACTATGCTTAGGTATGTAAATGCAAATAATACAAGAATCTGTTTTAATATTTACTGAATTATTATACATGACGATTCCACAATAATAATTACAATTACAACCACAACTACAACTGCCAGTTAGGAGAACGCAGGATCCGTCCGCACACAGCTCAGTCAGTACAAAGCAAGTAACAAGTGAAATGAGCAGGGGGAAAACGATATTGTATTTATTATCTAATAATTATTTTCCAGTTTAGCTGTCTCCTGTATGTTATACCTACCTCTCCTTTGTAAATTGAAATTTCTATATGCTTAGATATGTAGACGTTGAGAAAATTGTAAGAAATCAGAGTCGTCATCTCGTCACATATCATATAGAATCATCATAGAATCCACTCCCATTAGATTAGAATGGCAATGGCTAATGGAATGGCACATGTAGACTTCCATTCCGTTTTCCCACTACAACTCCTGGACTCAATAGAATTTAGTAAGTAAGAATTCTCTATTCTCTCCTGCGTATAGGGCTGCAATGAATACAAAATGAAATGAAATGAAGCCTTTTGTCTGGATTTTTATCGCCTTTTTTTAAACTAGCAACTTTTTTAAAGAGCCTGGGAACTTGAAGACTGATGAGCTAGCATTACAAGTATTTTCCTGTACTAATCGTAAGCTAAATAAGTAGGTACTTACTGAGAGAGAGACAGACAGGGAGTTGTTGTTTGTATGTACTTGCACGTATCCAGTAGCATATTATAGTTTTGATTTTTTATTTCGACTCAAAAAGTAGTAATCGGCATACACCTGCTTTACTTCCTGTTGCATTACAAAAAGCATCGAGCAGACACTGACTGAAATTGAAACAGTCCCAGAGTCGAGCCGTTGGCATTGGCATCAGCTTCGGCATCAGTATCCGAGTGAGTGCCTGCTTGGGTCTGACTTGGACGTCCCAATTGGACGTTGAGAAATCAAAAGTATATGTACCTACCTAATTACGTGCAGTTTTTATTTTTCCCATCCGATAGCGAATTACAGATATTTTAAATTTTCAGTTTCCCTTCTGCTGTGTAGAATTGTAAAAACAAGTAGGTCCACCTAGAATACAGTATATACCTGCACGGTGTGCGTTACACCTGGTATTTTACTTGGCTGAAGGGGTACACAACAATAACTGCTGATGGTAAAAAAAAGGGCTCGGACTCTCACTCTCATCCTTTCATTTTTCCTTGTCCACAAAATTCTAATCATGTGGAAGGATCAAGGAGGGAGTAGAAAAACTGTTTAGATAAAATGTGTATGCTATTATACATGTACAGTAAAGGGAAGATATATGACGAATCAGAGAGAGAGAGAGTCTATAGCTAGGACTCAGTCAGACTGTTGCACTGTGTGTTAATTCTAAGGTTTCGAGTTTTGTAGGTGTGGGTACTTTATTACTGTAGATCCTTTGGGATACATGAAAGAAACGGTTGTAACAACTTAAAAATAAAAACTGCTCCGTTTGTGAAAGAAGAAGAAAAAAAAATGTGCTTTTACACTTTTACCTGTACGTCGAGCGTTGAAGGAAGGACGTGGACTTTACATAGAATGGAATTGGAATTGGAAGAAAATATAACATGACGCATACGATGACGACAGAAGGATAACAAAGGAACATGCACGCTTCCGCTCCACAGAAATGCTATTTTATTATGTACATTATATGTTGGCTCTGTTGTTTCGCTTAATACAATGCAGTCCTGCTATAGTTCTGGTCCTGGTCCTGGCTCTGGTTCTGGTCCTGGTCCTGGGCCTCAAATGCCTCCGGTAGTGGGGAGAAAGGCATCCAAGCATATCGCCGTGAAATTCATTTTCAAGTGTAGAATTGTGGAATGTCATGAAACTAAAATATATTTTACCTCTAACTATAATATGAGGTAGGATTAGAGGAACACAACGTGTATTACTTATGGATTTAGATGTGGATCTCATGGTGGAAAATTAGTGAGTTATTTTACAGGCACAAAAACGCTCTTTTACGAGTTTACGACACTGTATTTATTACATCGGGGGAAAATTATTTGGGAAAAATTTGTAGCGCTGTAGCTCATGTTAAATACAGCGTTTTATTATTGAAAACTATTTTTATTGAAATAGACGGGTACAGCTAAATTATTAGATACAGACTGTATACTTGTTATTGTAATATTGCTCGTCCGTCTAAAAACAATTTACTAAAATTCTTAAAATTGTCTCAGTCATCTACGTATTGTGGTGGTAATTGATTCTATAAACATTCTACAACTCCTCATTTTTCTCGTTTAAGAAATTTCTTATCCGGTGTTCAATTCGAAATGTTCTCAAATGGCTCTCTCATTTTAATATAATCAAAATTCATACTTGTTACGAAGGCTATTCAAGTTGGGTTAATGGTAATGGCTGTAGTACTATAGTTAGCCTTACACTTTTCTGAAAGTCTCATAAATAAATATGAATTAGAACAGAAACAGATTGGCAAATGTACTGCAAAATACTGCAAAATGGAAATTACAAAGTTTTGAATTGTGAACATGCAAACAAAAACAGAGGAAGTTAAAACTAATTTAGACATATACCTATATGTGCTTCAAAAATTTTATTGTCGCGTTTAAATGTAAATTTGAGCAAGCTCCCTTTATTAAGTACAAATTACATATTATCTATCTGAGTCAGTAGTACTTGTTCTTTTGGTGGTTCGTTTTTTTTTCGTCATCGTCGTCGTCCTCGCTATCTATTTTACTGTTATTCTTCTTTTCTCTTCAGTTTCCACAGCGTAGTAAAGAATAAGAAAGTTGAAAATTGCCACGAATTTTCATTCCTCTTAAACTGTGCTTAGTCAAGAAATTTATACGAAAATTTTGAACTGTATATTATACAATGCATATATATATATAGGGAGTTACTTTAACTTTATTAGAAGAAAAATACCAGAGAGTATTTACCTTCGAACCTGTATTCAGATTCAGAGAGTAATATGCCTAATAAAATAATTCACGTACTTATATATTGGAGTATACATATATACCTACTGCACATTGTACTTGGGAAGTTAGACGTTAGACAGACATTATGGACAGAGCACAACCATGCATCATGTAATGGACTCAAAAAGTTGAGACATTTTTAGGCTGATTTGAGTTTAATGTCATGTAATTGCCGTCAAAAATGTCCCATAAAAATATGAGAAAAATAAATAAATAGTTAAGGTGTAGGTTCCTTTTGGTTATGTGTACTTATATAGATTACAATATGGAGAATAGAATACAGGGGGAGAATTGGAGGTATAGGTACGTATGTGTAATTGGATTGGGCTCCAAACCACGGTGTACGAGTATGACATATGAAAGGAGATTTTCATATTATAATATTATTTATTCATAAATATTTTCATAGTCGAAAGCCAGCAGCATTGAGCGTATAGAGCGTGTAGAGCATATGAGGGACGTCAACCTAAACGTAGGATATATAGATACAATGAATAACATGTACAAGCAAATAAAAATAAATGGAAATATTATATACCTACTAAATACGAAAACGAAATATCTGAATATTCTGTACTGTAGAGATTTGTCTCAAAATGGACTTGGTTATTATTATGGATATGTGTTTGAACTTGGCTCGTTGTCTAGGTCCTATTCACACTTGCATTATTCCCATATATTACACTGCATTTATACCTATATACACAATGGAGGTATTTATGTAGCCCTACGTATAAAGTCTGACTTACGATTAGAAGAATAACAATGTTACGCTGTCGTTCTCGTATTGTATTTGTCGTGGACGGTATTTTAAAGAAGAGACTCACTCGGTGAGAAAAGTAGCTATATCATGTATGCATGAATACGTTTACTTACACATTACCTGTATAGTCACATATACACACTATGCACACTACTTTTAGTTGGCTGCTCGTCGTTCATTGCCGGGTCCACTGACCTACCTGCCTATTTTATTGAGTGCATGCAGGCAGGGAGGAATAGTATTTTGTGTGCAGTATTGTTATGTCTGACTCTGACTCTACAAGTAGACCTAACCGACTGTATATTATCTAGTGACATTTTTAAAGTCCATGTATATATAGAGAGAGAGATGGTAAAGTAAAAAGGAGCTTGGCATTGGCATCTCATGTATGCATGGTTATGTATGGATCATGTCAAAAGATGAAGAGATCGTTCTTCTTCTTCTTCGTCTTTTTCTTACTGGTAGTCTTCTTCATCTTTATACAGATTGGACTACATTGTTCAGCTGAAATGAGCCTTTTTAGAGTAATGGCTATATTTTGTATACTTTTATTCTTCTCACGATATAGTCTCGATTCCTTTTGAGACTCAATGAAGAAGTGAACTGAGAGTGCGGGCTGTCGTTGTCGTTGTTGATGTCGTGGAGGCTGACGTTGACGTTCAAGGATATACAGGGACTGAATGAGAGACAAATGCATATAGTTAGCATAAGGACTTTTGGAATTTCTGAGAAAATTCGTGGGGATACAAGATATGGAAGGAGAGATGCTGCACTTGCTCAAGTTATTGTTCCATAATATATGCTGATGCTGGTTGTGATTATGCTTGGAAATGGAGGGAAAGCCTGAGCAGAGACCTATGCAGTCAGAGTGAATGCAGTGCATTTTTCAATTCTCCATTCTTGAGTCTCCTGCAACCTGTGGTGTCTTGGTTCTTGATCAAATTCGAATTCAAAGTCCAAGTCGACTTCGACTTCGACTTGGTTTGATTTTTGATTTCGGCTCCGCATCTTCTCAAAATGTCTGTTTCACTGTCTATAGCTTTGGCTTTGGAATACGAAGAAAACGAAGAATTGAATTTGTGTGTGAACACAATGTGTAGGAGGACTTGGTTCTTCTTTGTTTTGGCTTTTTAAATGTGTGTGTGTGTGTTGGAGTCTTGGAGTTGAGAGCTTTAGTTAGAGTGGATTTGCTTTCTTGGTTTGGTCTCGTCTCTTCTGCAGTCGTAATGTATGATTTAGGAATGATTTAACCTGCATTGGAGAGAGAGAGAGATACTTGGAGGAGATAGAACAATATGCAGAGATAGATATATGAACATGAGGAGTCTGAGTCTGAGCCATATGTTGTCGCCGTTCCATTGCCTCTCTTGCCATTCAGGTGATTATTTAAAAAAGACAAAAATGGGATTCAGTTTAAGATAAGAATGAGAATGAGGGAAGGGTAGGGCACCTAGGTCGACGTCAAGTGGTGTGTCTGTGCGTATTGTTGTATGTACATACACCATGCAATTACCCATGCATTAGAGCTCTTGCATCAACCTCAGGAATCAGCTCTGATTCCGTATAGTCCATATTTGTGGATACAATATTTAACAGAATATAATTAGGTATATACGTGGAATATGGAGGATCACTCTCAGGAGCTACTATACATAGGCTTCGAATTCGAAAACTGGAGATTTTTTTCAAAGAACGATTTACGATTACGATACAGGAGAGAGAGAGTCAAAAGCCGTTGCATTTCATTGGTTGAATCTACTTTATGGATGCTAATAGACTGAATTACTGATTACAAAGTTTGTAACACCATTTAATACAATGCGTACAGTCCATGAATAGACAAAAAACCAGACTAATACTTGAATGTTTCAAATTGAAAAAAAAAGAAATTGAAATATTTGAGACTGAGGCATACATAAAATATTAATATTTTTATTCGTACAGTCATAGTATATTATACAGTCATTCAATTTCAATTTCAATCCCAAGTGGAGCAGTGTAATATTATATAGAGCTATGTATGTGCTCTGTATCCCTTAAAAAATGAGCTCGTCATTTGTAATATATGTAGTGCATATGTCCTTATCGTTCGTGGTGTGGTGAACTAGTGCTGGTGACTCAATGTAGGATTGTATGAGGTATAAAAGCTGATTGTTGTGAGCTTAAATGTCGTTTCAAACAATGACATTCCTGTGTACGGAACAGTCAAGTCTAGTCAAAAGTCAAGTGAAGTCATGCCATGCCATGCCATGCCATGCCAAGGCAAGTAGGTAGTAGGTAGGTAGGTTGCTGTTGTAGGTAAGGAAAGCCAATAAGTCAGATAGCTGGAATTATTGTGCTCTGTGAACAATGATGAATATGTCGTAGTACACAGGAATTTTAGTCCGTTTGTCCAAAGGACTAGCCCACAAGCCGCATTTTCTTATTGTAATGAACATGAATCGTATTCCTCGTTCGTCGTTATTTGAAAAACTTAGCTTGTTTCGAAACAAAAAACTGGCCTTTGGACTAAACTGCTTGTGGACTACGACACAAATATATATATCATTGTTGTGCACTGGATTTGTTACAGAGCTTGTTGCATAGTTTATTATGGCAGTGATAGAAATAAAAAGGCAGGAGCACAGGTGTAATCATACTCATTTAAAAATAAACTTGTTCCTTCACTCACTCACTAGTCGTCAGCCTGCAGTCTGCTGGTTCATTGAGCAGACAAATACACTGCATATATGTATATAATCTAATCCACACTTTCACAGCTGTGTGAGGAAGGTACATAAAAGTAGGTTCGTAATCTGTAATTCTAAATTGTAATGGCAAGCAGATCGACCCGTCAATCCTCAATTCATATTGTTTTCATATATGTAGTGGCAATCTAAAAAAAAACTAAACTACAAACACCAACACTAACACCAAGACCAACCTTACGATACGATGATTTCAATTCAAAATCAAAACTAACCTGAAAACTCAAGCCGAGACGAGGTGAGGTGTGAGCCCTCGGTAGGCAAAGTTGAATACGTCCATGTGGGCATGATAAGTCAAGTAACAATGGATTTTTTTTCACGTTGTTGTTTCTAATCTCTCTCTCTCTCTCTCTCTCTTTCGCTCTCGTCTGACTCTGTTTCGATTTCAAATTTCAACCCTACCTGTAGATCCTATGCAGAAAAAAGAATTGAAGGCAAACGTCATTTAAGTTCGGTTCATAAGTGCAAGGCCGTTCTTCTCTCATCTCTCCTCTAGCTGTGTATGTAGCAGTGCTCGTAATTTGTAGCGTATAGTCTAGTTTATTTATTGGAGAAAGTAGGTACAAGGTTCCATCTCTATCGTCTATCATTATCATATGTGTTGTGAAAAAAAATCCTTTTTAATCAAATCTAAAACACTTTGAATATTTGTTTGTCTATCAAAACTTTGTATCAGCATCTGTATAGGTATCGGTATCGGCAGGTCGGTCGGTCGGTGGGTCTTTGTAGAGGTACAAATACAGGTCGAGGCGTACATCGTACATCATTCTCTCGTACGCGTACTCGTAATCGTAACTAATAATATAAAAAAAATAGGGTTGCACTGCAGATAGTATAGATAAGAACAATTTTGTAGGACAGGTAAGCTAGGGATACGTTTACGTATTGCACATCACGTGTAATCTTAGGATATTGATATTACGTACGTCGTCGGTGACTCTGACTGTTCAATAGATGTGCGTCTCTCTTGTCAGACGGTTTATAATTAAAGCTTTGATTCTCGACTCGATTCAGTCTGAGTATTACTTCAGATCTCCTGATCCGATCACATCAGTCGTCAGGAGTGACTACTATATAGATCTGTAGTTCAGGTATTGTACGCTCTCAAAAGGTAGTTAAATACTCATTGTATTGTGTGTGTGTAGTATGAAGTAACTATTTTTTTTACTACCCTGCCTCAGATAATGTTAATGGTTTTTTTTTCACTTGCGATTTTATTTTGGACTCGTTGTCCATTAGTTTAGAGCTGGCTGGTGAGCTCGTTCTTGGAGTTGGTATTATTTGTAATGCTTTTTGGTATGGTATGATTTGGACTTGGACTGTTGGACGAGAAGATTGGAGAGTATAAGAGGGTACGTTTCGCGTCCACGTTTAATTGGGTCTCGATCTCTGAAAAAATCAAAAGGTAACAAGTAGCGGATTGTTTGACTATGAGGAGAGTCAAGACAAGTCAGTTAAGTGAGCGCGTCGATGTTGATGTTGATTGTCCATGTCGAGACGTATAAGGTAATAATTGTTTGTTGATGCTGTTGGAATTTGAATTTGAATTCAGACGACTGCAATTATGACTAGATAGTGTTTCGTACTCGTTCCCCAGTCCTATTTCATGTCATGATCATGCTAAAAACTGTAAAGTTATGCATCAGAGCATCATGGATGGATTTTGATATGGACGACGACGGCATTTAGCTTTTGATGACTAATGACGAAGACAACGAGATTGACTACCAGTACGAGTAGGAATACGTAATACTAATACAGAGATGTACGCCGATAAATAGGAGATACGCACGTTTTACTCTGACTCTCGACGTATTACGTATTACGTATCCACATGGTTATATATATGTGTCTATGGGTCTCTTGCTCTATAATGCTGTAAGTCTGCTGTAATCTGTAATAATAGATGTTGATGTCGTATCGAACGTGATTTATGCATGCGTGAATTTTTGGAATGGGAACAAGCAATCTGTTTGATGACAGGACTTGTGTTTTGTTGGACTCTTTCTATTTGAATGTCTCAACGAGTAACTGCCCTGGCGTGCCTTCCCAGTTGCCACAGCTGACAGTATACCACATGCTCAAATCATTATGTCCCTCCACATTTCCATATATCACTTATCACTATATAGGTATATTTATAAAAGGTCGGTCGTGCCCTGCCGATCCGTGGGTAATTACATTTTAACATTTATAAATTTTTATTTTTGTGCATATTCACTTCCATCATCATGTGGGAATGGATGGATGGATCAATAGAAATGGATTACTCAACTATTTTTTTTAGTATCCGCTGTAAAATTCTCAAACGATTTTTTCACCAAGTAATGACTGAACATAATAATATTTATGGAGACTATATTATTATTGTTATTATTATTATTATTGTGTAGCGAGTCATAATGTGGAGGGAGGTTCGTGGTCGTACTATCCTACCTTACTTCTTGACGTTTTGTACCTTTTACGCTGGGTTATCCAAAGGTGATCAAAAAATCAAAACCAAAAATCAAGAGTTCCACTATGGCATGGCATGACATGCAGTGCGGTAGCGATTACAATTTAGCAATGCTACCGACACGTCGATGACGACGTTACTCCTTCTCTTATTGCAGTACTACTTACTACTCACTCTCCTCCTTTTGCTCTTTGTTGTGGTGTGGTATATGGTCTATGACTTATGGTTTTTAAACGAGAGGATTTAAATTGAAATCGAAATGGAAAGAAAGGAGTACGAAGAGTGCAAGAGGCGAGAGGGTAATTGTTCTTGTGTTTTTGTAATTTCGTAATTTGTCGAAGGTTTTGAGTGCCACATATATATATGACGGTGCCGTGTCGGGGTAGTGTATTGTTGATTTCATTTCCATGACACGATGGCACGCCAGGAGGATAGTGCTTTAAGATGTGCTCCACTGCTCATTTCTATATATTATTATAATGCTGCTACAAACTGAACTACTATAGACAACTAGAACCAGAACTAGAGTGACGCTTGTCGTGATAGTCTTAGGTCTTGACAGGGTAGAACAGAAATATTATGATGACTATGACGCGGAGTGGAGTGAGTGACTGACTCACTGAGTGGCTGTCTGTAACCTTATACTCCGTTACAAAATATGAAAATAAAATACTTGCAGATACACCTACCTACCCACCTCAGCTTCATAGTTAATAGCTCATTAAGGGAGGAAAGGTGAATTGTGAATTGAAAATCGAACATCTTGACGCTACTGTGATTCTGGCACATACCTATACATACATACCTGGATCATTACCTATAGATTTTATAGATATATGTTCATGTCACCTCTTTAATGTCACGCAGTACGACGACGAAGACGACGACGAATTTAAGAAGAACACACCATGTACGCTTACCTCGTGTGAGCGATAACGATGGGATGGGAGTATATATATTGGCATTTAAAATTTTATTATTATTACCATCTCCGCTGTTTCTTCTGTCGACAGTCTATTCTTCATTACTTCAGTTCTCTGTCATAATCATCATAATACTCCCCGCAAGAAGTAAGTATAGGCAAGTTCACTGTATACTGCGGGGAATAGCCCACTGCTTCGACTGTATATACAGTGAACGAAATGGTCATCGACAGAGCTGCAAGGTAAAAAGGAAGTTCGTCTCCCAAGTCTAGAGGTCTGCATGACCTGGAAATATTGAAATGAATAAAAACAAATTAAAAACAATTTTACTAAATTACGGTTAAATATTATGCGGTGGTTGTTTTTGTTTGGCTTCATTTTGGCGTGGCATGATTTGCTTTTTGACAGCCTTCATCCGTTCTCCGTCCCTCAGATAGATTTATACATAGTGTATTGATAGTGTGTATATGTATTTACCCTTCTCCCGTAGACATAGGCCACTGCTGACTGTAGAGTCGGCGTCGGCAGGTAGACTGACTGTGGCGAAGCCAATAATAATTATTTGTCACATTATGAGCATGTGGGCATGGATGGAAGTTACATGAAAAGAGAGTTTATAGTTAGTATAATATGCCTGTGTGTGCGCCTCTGTGGAAAAACGTAATAAATTACTAAGTTTGTAAGTTTGCGTAATAATTTGATGACTGTGATTGTGAATAGTGAATATTACCATCGTAATCGCAATCGTGATTAGTAGAGATCTTGATTTGGTCTTCGAGCCTCCTGGCAATAATAAGAGCGACAACGAAAACGAAAAGGACAACGATGTGCGACTAATAGTCATGTAGTTGTATATAGTAGGTAGTAATAGTAATTTTCCTCGTCTTATGGCCACAGTTTACAATATCAGTAAATTTATCACTGCCTAGAACTATAACATATACCTATATAGCTATATATCAATATTTCAAGACTTTATTTATACCTTTTTTTATGCCTATGGTCAGTCTTATTAATCTTAATATAGGTAGCACATTATTGCCATTGCGGAGTTGTTGCAGTCGTAATAATCGTAATGATGAGACTAATGAAGGAATGATTAGTATTTACAAGTGATATATTATTACACGTCCCTATTATAAATTTAAGGCATTCCCTATATAGGTGATATAATAGCTAGAATTTAATTGTATGCATACCACCGTCACCGTCCCTATATGCACAGTAATATTTCCATTGGTTGGGCATATCTACATAAATGTATTATGTATGAGCACAGGTGACAGGACGGAGGAATTTATTTTAATGACAATCCGTAATGGAACACACATCACATGACATCACATTCATATGAGAACAATAATAAAATCAAATAGTTTGACATCGTCAGCTTGATAAATGTAATCATTGTACACTGTCGTACACACATATTTTTTTTTTGGTTGATAGGACGAATATTATTTTCCAATTCCATTACGTATTATATACTAGTCAGATTGAGCTCAATGAAAAATGAAAAGAAATCTAAGTAATTCAATACTGTGAACATGGAATTTCATATTCGAAATCGAATTCCATTCTTAACAAGCCACTGCTGCTGTACAATAAATAATAGTGTTCGTATATCGGCAGTACACGTATAATTACAATGCAGTGCGAAAGTCAAAAGTAAACTCTAGACCATGTGTGTCGCCTGGGCACTCGTATATGTAAGTAAAGATGACATGAATGACAGAGATTATATAAGCAGAGTCTAATTAGATACGTACAGTATAAGTAGCCCCACTGTCTGTTTATACAATGCTAATTGTGTATGTATTATTTATTCTTATTCCTATAATATAAAATGTCCCACATTATTTTATAGTATATGTAGTATCGTCTTATTATACAGTAGTTGTAGTTGCAAATTATATTGTCAACCAAAACCAGGAGATTCAAAATTCAAATCCCAAAACCAGAACATAGAGAACAGAGAGCAAAAGACAGCGATACGAAATGAAATGAAGCGATCAAATTACAATGTGATTTACTATTACAATATATAATTTTATACTTGTGAGTTGTAAGCTATACGTTGTAGTTGTAGTAGTGTAATGTGTTGAGGAGCTCAGATAGTTCTGCCTGCCATTACTATGATTACCATACCATAGAAATTATTGACAAAATTATTTAGTCTCATTGGAAATAATAGGGATCTTATATAATAACTGTCAGTGGAATGAAATGAAGTAGCCCAGCTGTGCTGTAATGGTCGTAGTAGTAATAGTAATCGTTCCTCGTAATTTGGTTCTCTCTGTTCTTTCTGTGCAATGAGAATGATGTATGGAGTATGTAGATGTGTTGCTCTGTATGTAGTATGTACATTTCCCTTTTACCATTATTATGTCCATTGAAATTTGGAATTGACTTCAACTTCAATTCACTTCACTTGACTGTTGGCTACTTGTTAAATCTAAAATTCCTTTCTCTTGCAAAAGTTTTAAAGAGGTGAATATTTAAATGGAATGCTCAAATCTCTCAAGTTCCCTTTTCCCTCTCTTCTCTTGGCTCTTTGTGCTCCGCGTGTTTTACACATTATTATATCGTGGGGCTCTGTCTTCTCTGTGGACCTAAATTATTGCAATGGATTATTTGAGTTGGACTCAAGTTATATGCTACTGCAGACCAGACACCAGACTATAGGGCTATGAGGCCGAGCGACTGTATGTGAGTGTGGATTTTCATTACCTAATCGGTAATTTCGTCTAAACGATTGAGAAGTGAAATGTTAAAATTTTCAATTGGAAAATTGATAGTTGAAACGTTTAAACCGTGACTGAGACATAAAAATTAAATATCTCTGTGTGTTTATGGAGTAGCATACGCATAGAGAATGGAGAGAAAAAGAAATGGAAGTTTAGAAGAAAGAGTTGTGAGGGAGCGAGACATATAATAATATATTGATTCTCTCTCTCTCTCTCTCGTGATGCTGTCATATGATTGGGTGTTGAAAAATTTCAGAGTTGTTTCAAAGTTTCAAATTCAAATAGTTTCAAAGATTAGCTAGAAACAAAATATAAAAAATAAAAAACAAAAGCAAAAATGTAAACGTATTGAGTATAGGGAACGTGAATGGAAAGCGTCAGGAATAAAAAGCCAAAGCCAATGCCAATGCAATTCAAATGGAAAAAGTACAGAAGGTAGGTGCCTATCGTGTGTTTTCGTTACGTCTTCCTTGTTAACTGTGCATAGCCTGGGCAATAAGGTAGGCATACCTACCTGCTGCACACTACTGACTTGAGCACCAACTACTAACAACTACAACCACTTGTCTATAATATAGGTAGGTACTCTCCATTTCCATTTATGACATCAAAATTTGGTTCTTTCGTTGGATTGGAGATTGTAGTGAATTTAAAACATGCTAATAATATTTAGTTTTTATTTTATAGTTCAACTTCCAGCTCACTTGTCCCCCTCCCTCCCTCTCTGTCTTGAAAACATTAACTAAACGGAGTCGTAAACAAACTAGAAACCTGTCAACATCAACATCACATCATCATCGCGTATGTAATTATATTATTATTTATTAGTAGACAAAATTCTACAGACGTCCACGTCAACTAAACTTCAGATAAAGTTACACGCAAAAACAAAACAATGTAGGATCAATTTATAGGGACAGGGAGGATCCCAACCCAGTGGAAGGTATAATGTGTGTGCGGTGGACTCTGCACCTTGCCATTTAGCCTCTGTATGTACCTGACTCGTTCTGGTTCTGGTTATAAATACAAAGCGCAGAGGCTAAGGAGCCTACAAACAAATATATTAAATTTTATTATTGTATATCGTAGGTATTGTCAGTCATCAGTAGGTGCTTACATATAAAGATATAGTTATATATATGCTGATGCTCATATAGACGTTTTTCTCTCTTTTTTTTCATTTCTATGATTTTTTGAAGCGTCGCCTCGTTCACGTTTCTCGTTCTCGATCTCGTCCTCCTCTGGATTACTATCTCTGTCCTCTCTCTGTATGTAGAGTTGTTTCTATTGTGGTTGTCATTGTGATGCTAATACACTTTTTCAAAGTAATTTACATTTGTAAAATGTGAGTTAAGTTAAGTTACTTTAATATCAACATATTATGCACAGAAACGTAGGTATTTCAATTGCGCTATATTTTCTCGCAAATTGAAATGTTTGGCAAAACATGTAAAAAAGAAAATGAAATAAAAGGATTTGGGCACAGGACGCATGCACCTTGTGTAGGATTGATGGATGGTTGGATGCAGTAGTGCATTTGGTTTTGCTTTTGATTTTTGATATAAAACTATGAAAGTCTGCATGACATACAATAAGGCGGAATGGATGTGGTTGGATCGTCGGTTGATTTTTGATATTGATATTAGGCATTAGGTGTGCGGGGTATGTGAGTAGTGAGCAAAGTGAGAAGGCACGTATTATAGCTGAGGTTCCTTAGACGCTGCTATACACATCATTAGTGGAGTAGCGCATTAGACGCAGACGTACACTTGTTGTTTAACTTTAAGTACAGATAAATTATAAGGGACTCAAGTGAGAATCATGTACAGGTAAAAGTACAAAGTACAGACAAAAGAATTGATGTGCACATATCAGTAATGTAACGTGTATACCTCCACATTATTATGTGAGCATTCATAAAGTCGTATGGAGTATGTTGGCATATGGGATCGTATCATGCTTCAGTAGTTATAGGGATAGTGTGTATATGTACACTTACACTATATAGCTTCGTCTTGGCTTTGGTTGACTGTACAAACAGAAACAGGGTTTTTCTTAATAATTCTTAATAGTCAAATGTTTCTGTACAGCATCATTCATTGTAGAAACTCGTGAAAAGTATTGTAATTTATAATGATAATTAACTAAAAGGTCATGCCTTGCAGGGGTATTTTGGCTGCGGCAGCGGCTTTCCTAAAGAAAACTTTCCGAGGGGAGAGAGAGAGAGATGTGTGTGTGTGTCAGATTAGAATATTAGAATACTGCATAAGTATTATGATTGTATAGGCTCGAAAAATCCATTTCAGAATCCACCGTTACGAATAAGATTCTGGTGTGATCATGATCACATGGTTCATCATATGGGGGATACATATTTAAATACATAATGATAATACCTACCTACCTGTGCATCATATTGATGGGAAGGCATGGTCTGACTACGGCAACGGCTCTATAGACTATGGCACTATGAGTTTGTTTTTGTTTTACTTTAACACAGAAGATATGAACATTTCCTTAATAACCTGGTTTTTTTTCTCCCTTTGTTCCTTTACGAAGCTGCGGCCCCGGTGCGGTGAACGGTATTGTTCAGGATGAAGTCATTTTAAAGATGGGATTTATATTTTTTGAGATTTTTTTTTTGGAATAAGACATTGTTAAATAATACAGTAAATTCACTATTGACACAGTAAACTACAATTTGTTTCTTATATGGTGCATTAATACCAAAGCCAAAATATTAAAATAGTCACCAATAATACGAATTGACTCATAAAATTATTGACTACATTTTTTGAAAAATATGACAGGATATTTGGAGATTTTTCTACGAGGGCATCAGTGACAACGACATTAAAAGTGTGTACGCATAGTGTGTAGCTTTTTACCTGTTAAGTCTGTGCATATATATAACATATTATGTTTCATTGTAGGAACACCACACACAAGTAGGTATAGGCTTACTCTATATAGGTATGTACTTAACCATGAGGCCTGATGAATGGGAATGGCTGAGCCTCCCTGAATTTAGAACTTGGCCAGGTCTATACTATATACGTTAAATATACTTTATCTATATGAAGAGGAAAATTAGTCAGCGGAAAATGGATCATCCTTGATTTGTCCATGCATGAAATCATTTAGCTCCATAAATGATTTCATTGTTGTTCAATTGTTCTTTTACGTGAAGACAACAATGAGTGGTTTCCCTGCATTGTTTCAAACAACTTGCTCAAAATACTCGATTATCTTTGATTGGTTTTAAATTCCAATTCTAATTCAAACAGATGGAGACAGAGACACTTCACCAGACCACTAGTACTGTCCTTTCTGCCACTATGTGTACTACCTGCATAGCCTACTGTACTGCTTAGTGCCTATCTACTCAGAACTGTGACTGTATGTGTATAAATAAATTACACAAATCTCACCGTGGACAACAACAACACAGTAGTAAATTGAAATAATTAGGACAAAAATAAATTTAAACTTTACCTTTAAACTTTTGTCTCTCTGGGCTTCCTCTGACAATGAGGTCTACATACTAGACATACATAAGTTCACAGTCACACACTTTCCTGAGAAATGGAAGTTCATCTTGATCTGATCTTTGTTTTATTTAGAGTTTTTTTTATTTACAAGCCTCGCCTGGCATGACATAAATATATCAGTTCAGTAATGCAGCCGTTGTGTGAAAATGTGTGTACAGTTTATTTATTTAGAATTCGATCTACTCATTTTTTGTGGTATGTACCTACTAGAACGGAATAGAAATTGGAAGGAATTCCTTGCTCGTACGTCTGTAGTATACTGCGTAAGTACTGTGCATAAAGAATAATGGAGATTTTTTTTTAACTTCAAAATTTTTTTAACTGTATAGCATGAGGTATGGGTATTAGATTTAATTTATTACGGTTAATAAAATTATGACATTAAATATAATTTTCTTGTCCTACATTACTCGAGACTCTCAAAGAAGACAAAGACCCTGACAAGTTAGCGTTTTTGTAGATTAGTATGTACCTATTATACATTGTTATTATTTGTGGCCATTTGGTTAGTACAGTTTGTCATAGTTTGGGAAGTGTTCTAAATTTCAAAGTTGAATTCGAATTCAATATTATTTCAGGTTTTTGACGGAGAGCGGATGGATAAGAAAATTAAAAATTAGAATTTGATTTTTCTATTGTCAGTTTTTCTGTTTTTAGAATTTATCTATCAAAATTTATTTAGGAGGGAAACTCAAATTTAAATACTAACCTATACCTCCTCAGCACAAGTTAACATTGTATACCGTAGCACGACCACAGAAATTCTATGCTTCTGTTACTCACTCACAGTATAGTACCAGAGTCAGACCTGAGCCAATGCGAGTGCCAGTGAACCAAAACATGTTGATGTTGACTTGACGTTGCAAAAAATACTTTCTCTCATCTCTTCACACAATCAAATTCAGAGATTGAGAATTTTTATTTTCATTATTTGTAGGCAGTGAGCAAAGCGGAATAAAATAAATGAGATAAGTGTTATAGAATATAAAATATAAGAATATCATGCCTCGGTATATTTTTATGTGTAAAATATAAGCACGTACATCACAACTAGGGAGATATATATATATAATATAATAATATAAATCATAGTGGACTGGGGATGGTGATGGTGATGGGGGAGAGCATAGCACATGGTCAGTCAGTCTCAGTGAGTAGAGATGCTGCTATGCCTCAACAATGAACCAATCCTGTATATAGCTATATACAGTGTTCGATTCTAAACCTAAACAATTGAGTGACTGACTGAGAAGGAGTCGACTCCATACGTATAAATCATAATCATCATCATAATAGTAATAATAATAATATGAGAGAGATGCGTGTAAGATTAAGAGAGCGGGGTAAGAATTTTTATGGGTGCAAAAAGACGAAATGATTTCATTTAAATTGCAGGAAACTCTCCTGTCTCTCTGTATATCTCTCCTCTCATACAGTCCTGCGAGCACTCAGTAAATATATATAAAAAGATTCGAAAATTCCAATTTGAAATGGTCGTCATGAGGTTTGGCTTGGGCTTTGGATTTGACTTGTACTGTTGTTGTTGACTGTACGTAATACGTGGACTGCTTGTGTTTATTTCATTGACGTCGTGTACCTTCCTCTTCGCACAGACTCCACTTTGTATTGTGAATTGTATGGTAATGGTAATAGTAATAGTAATAGTGAAGTTGTTGTTCCCAAACTTACACAGATAATGTTGTCATGGACATGCTATTAGTCTAGAAAGCACAAATTGAATTGACGGAGAGGTAGGTAAAGGTATTGTTATGTTCTCTTGTTGCTCCTGCTCATATTTTACTCTCTTGCTGTTATGTTCCTATGAGAGTCCTCCTCTCCCTCACTCTTGCATGAAATTATTGTTCATGTTAACGGCAACGGACACAGACAAACATAGACAGGAGAACATGCTACCCATGTATCTGCAGTTGGGAGGTATGCGATGGCAGAAATATCTATATAGGAGGTGGAAGTAGTAGTGGTAGTAGTAGGTAGTTGGAATGGATAATCACAGGGCACAGGAATAGTTATGTGAAGTCCAAATCCCAATCCAAATGGCAAATACAAAATATGCATTCTACAGCGTAAAATATGAGGAGAGTACAATGTCTGTGTCAGAGAGCGAGACGTGGTGGTGGTGGGTTCCCTGGCCTGAGTGCTGGTGATTTTTTTAATAGATGGAAATGGAAATTGAACAATGAAAATGAGTCATCTCTCCACTGAGGAGTGTTTTCTATATTGTTGTAAATTAATTACACGAGAGCACAGCTGTGGGAGCTGTATGTATACGCTGTGCATTTAGCAACAACAAGAAAAATTTGTTCAACAGACACAGATATCCTTGTCTTACAAATATTCATTTTCCTTCCTTCCATCCTTTTTCTTTTTCTTCCCCCTCTGCGAGTGTCTTCTGAGTAAGTAAATAAATTGTCAATTACAGATATTATAAAGATGTGAATTTAGTACTAGTAGTACTAATGCGGATGGAAGGGTTCATTCGTGTATCGATAAATACCAATGCAAAGTTTGGAAGCTACACTATTTACTATTAGTATGACACGATCCCCCTTCTGTCGGCTTCGGCTTCGGCTTTGGCTTGGATTTCTTCGACTCGACTTGAGCAAGTGAGTCAGCTCGAGATGTGAGAAGAGTCTCAAGTTGAGTTTGTGAATTGAATACATGAATTATTGATCACATAATTACATGTATCAGAGTGACACAGTGGAGAGTGTCGAGTCTGCAGTGTACTCTCACAAGTCAGTATCAATATTATTATCGTCTTTATTATCTGTCTTAGGGACAAGTGCTTCGCATAAAAGATTATGATTAGCCCAGGTAGGGAGGTAGGGAGTCAGTGCAGTGGAAGTGGAGTCACTATTTATTGAAAATTGGAAAGGCCGGAAGAAAATGATCAATATCATCTTCATATTATTTCTCAAATGTAAACGGCGAGGGAGACTCTGAGCACGATGTACTTAGGTAGGTACATAGGGACGGAAGGCGAAGGTGTGAATGTGGATGTACAAGATGCTTTTGAGACTTTTGAGAGGCTTTTAAGCGTACGCTTATGACCATGTCTCTTGGTTGTCAGAATGATTTTCCTTGTCTTTTTCGTGTCTCTCAGAATGTGCATTCCTATGCAAATCTACACGATATGTTTACACATTGGCGAGGCAGCCCCAGCACCAGCACCAACCTACCTTCCACCATACCAGGACTCGTGTAGTCTCTGTACCGAGTGGTTGTAATAATTGTAGTTTGTAATGTAGTTCTCGTCTCTATATATGGTATGTATGAGTGCGAGGACGAGGAGTTGACTCGTGGTTCTTTTGGCGTTGGTCTTGGCTCGGTATGCCTCAGCATATAGAATGGCACGCGCGTAACTCGGAGTTGTTGGGCCACTATTAAATGTCCAGTTATTAGCATTTGGAGTCGTACGTACTGGGGGTAGGTGTGAGGAGAACATGAGTCGAGTATGTACATAAAAGGGAAATAATGTTGGTCTTGGTCTTGGGTAGTGGCAGCCAGAACTTACACATGCTACATGCTATAGGCAATATAGGAATATAGGATTATTATGATATGATACTTCCTGTGTGGCCAGCCAACTTTTAACGAAAATGAAGGAACGAAAGGAATGACATTATTTACCATTACATTAAACACCATAGGTATTTTAATAATGTTGTTGTGATTGTATTTGCATTTGCATGGAGTACTTACGTAGGTAAGCTAGGTTAGTCTCGCCATAGCCATAGCCATATCCATAGTGTCACATTTCTTGAGGCAGCCTCAGCTTGCTTGAGCAGAGGTTTTCGGGATGGCGATAATGATGTCGATGGCAGTGGTAGTGGTAGTGCAGTGGAAGTGCAGGTATGTATGTCACCCTCATGTCCAAGTCAAGAGTGTCCACACGCATGCATGTACATTTTATGGATAATCAGAATCAGCTCTGGTCATAATGAATTTTTTTATGAGAGCAATAACAATCTGCATCTATGTACGAGAGACGCTCACTCACTCACTCACAGTCGTATGACTTGAAAATAAAAATATGTGTGTGTAAATTCTACAGATCATTTAAAAGGGAATTTAGTTTTGAATTGGAATGGAGTTCAGAACCACGCAAGGGTGTAGGAATATGCAATGGAACGGTAACAGACCACCACGAAATACAGTACAGAAACATAATAATATTGTGAAAAGTCTTTAAAACTTTACGGGCTTGATAAAAATTTAAATTGAGCAAAAATGTCTATATCTTGTTTGACCTCCTGACTTGAATTTGACTTAGCATGTGTAAGGAAAACTGCAGTCCACTACTCACTACAGAACTACTCACTCACAATCAGCTCTGCCTTGTCCTTTTATTTCCCTTTTATCCACACTTCACGACAGTCACAACCAACTGACATGACAGTTAAGTACCATTACCCAAAAAATCCTGAGCGCTCTCCACCGTCCACCCTCGTCTCCTCATGATGCATTACATACAATTTACAATACTTTACTACACACTCCATTACAACTTCAAATTGGCTTGCAGACGAAAAAAAAAGATAAAAAGAAAAATTGGAAATGAAGTCTAAGTAGATTCTAGAATCCAGACTGTGCACTGATAGACTGTGACAGACGCGTAAGTGGAGTAAGACTTTTTGACTCGAGAGAGAGAGGAAGCGTGTACGCATAATTACAGATATTATATGTTTTAATTTTTTAAGGGTTGAACTCAATACGGAATTTGTTCCATTAGTAAAGTAATGAGTAGAGTAATATTAATATTAATACAGAAGACAGAAAGGCAGAAAGGGACGTAGCGTATTGGGTTGAATGTTGGAAGTTGGATTTCTTAAAAAGGGAAATTTAGATGTTAGATCGTAGCTCTTGGCTGTTCCTGCTGCTGCTGGCTGGGTGTGTATGTATATCAGTATGTTAATGTTAATGTAAAGTTGATGAGATGGATTCAATTGTCCGTGGCCCTGGCTCCACGACTCGCTGCATGATGAGACGGATGAGGATAGAGATAGCGAGGAGTTGAAGTAGTGACAGCTGGACGTGTAAAAAAACCAGTATCATTGATTAATCTGTGGAAAAAGGAACCATAGTTAATATTTACATGTGCTTAAATGCGTACAGGCAGATAATTATTTAAGCGTGCAAAGTGTAAGGCGTACGGAGTGTGTGAGGAGGGGAGTCCAAGGCTGTCTGCTGAATGGGTAATATTGAAATATCTGTAATGGCAACATTATACCTATGTAAGTCCAACGAATAACGAATCCATACAATTCAATTTGAATTGACACGCATTTCTCCTGTTTGCTACATATGGGCTAAAACTACAAGGGAAAAACCAACATGCCATGATATAGAACACACACACACACACACGGACACGCATTTTTATCTCACAAAGCTCTATATCACTTTCCAATATCATGCAAACATATTAATATTACAGTGTAAAAATTTCCTATACGCAAATTTGAATTTTGAATAATTTACTTTTATCTAGAATTGTAATGTAGTACATGGTGAAGAGTGATAAAATATTCAAAGGTATTTAGGATGGGAAATGGGAATATGGGAAGTATCAAAATTTAAAAAAATAATCAAATAGTAACACCGTCCCTAAACAATGTGATAAAATAGTTCTCGTTCTTTAGGGGGGGTTGAACCTTTTAATTTTGTGTAAGTTGTTGGTTGCTGTTGTTGTTATTTGTATTTACGAGTAGTACATACTTTGGAGTAGAGAAAATACACCTCTACAAAATGTATTTTCCTTGTATCTGTAAAATAGTAAAAGTCAAAAAAAGTTGTTCGTTGGTGGTTGTTTGATTGCTCACCTCTTCTCCTGTTATGAGTCTATCACCTCTCTGTGTACCTTGTGTGTGTCTGTGTGATTCTTAGGACTGTATTATTTTGCATATATTTTGCAAATTCAAAATATTTATTAACGAAAACGATTTGCTCTGCTCCAATGCAAGCTAATGCTTTAATCTGCTCTCTCAAAAAATAACACACTTGATTTCATTCCATTTCCATATATTTCAATTCCATTAGAATCTGTAGAGTTGAGGGAGATTATCAAGAGAGAGGATCATCATCATCATCATCATCCTCATCATTATGATCATGATCATGATCCTCACAGACTCACAGCGACTCAGATCACACCTTAACAAATTAACAATTTTTAGGATATGAATAATTGGTGAGATAGGTTGAGTTGAAAAGTCTAGTATTCTACTTATTTTGCATAGTAAGTACAGTTTAGCGTGGAGAGTTGTTTCCTTATAGTGCTGTAAAGTGGAGATGATATGTTCGACGTGAACGTCGACTCTGACTTGGACTTCTTCGATCAGATCAGATGGACAGTCAAACTGAGAACTCAAAAAGTCAAGTCAGGTTGAGAGGAGATAGGGCTTTCAAAAGCTACATAATTATGAGCCGTTGAGGAGACTCTGTGTGTGTGTGTGTGTGTAATTGTGTAGAAATCTGCATAATAGCTTCAAGAGTACGAGTACGAAGCCACCTACATTCACAAAATGCACTGTTGTAGTAGTATGCAGGATGCACGGACACTTGTATCAAGTATGAAGACTTGTGTATACGGCAGACTAGACGCGGCTGTATAATTATGGGTGCTATATATATACATACGTTATACCTGATTCTGATTCTGACTCTGATTCCAGGATGATATGATCAGAATGAGAAAAGCTTGGCTTTGACTTTAATGAGAGCATTTAGACGAAGAAGGCAAAATCATTTGAGCAAGAAAGGCCCTTTTCCCTACTTTAATGAAATAAATTTTATTTGAGTTTGATTGCTGTATTTACCATTTTGCATTTTAATTTTAATTTAACTACACACAATTATTAAACTTTGAAGAATCAACTGTTCCCGTTGCCGTTGTCCGGCTCTGGCACCAAACTCTGTCTCTGTTCTCACATACTCCTGAACATGACTGTTTCCTCTTTAATGATACTGATTAACTACAGGAGATATTATTACTATGTTTAGGGAGGATTGCAAATGCTTTAATGTTTTAATTTAATTCATAAATCTTTTTTCTCTCTGCCGATCTTTTCCGATCGGTTTTGATGCTCTGCATAGAAATACACATGGAGACTGGAGTTATAAATGCGAATGTTTATGTAGATAAGTATTACGTGTGTGTGTGTATTACTTTTGACTTCGGCATGGCAGTGCCAGGCGACTCGTCGTCGTCGTTGTCGTCATTGTCGAGAGTGGAGTGGAAAAGTTGCAAGAATTTTGTGGAGACGGTCGGTCATCCTCATATTATAATTGCAGTGTCTTCCTTCCCTCATCTACACCTAAGGATAAAGTTTGGTTGTTTGTGAGCTCATACATTCGCATTCCTCAAGAGCATAAAATCCATTTGCGTATAATTTTATTGCATTCATGCAAGGAAACACTTGCCATCCCATAGTCCATAGTCCATAGTCCATCTCCATACCGTTGCTGATGAGGCTGGTGCTGGCGTCGGTGCCGTAAGTATGTGTATCTCATGATAATTCTGTTTTCTGCTCATCCGTCTCTGCCCTGTAGTTCCGTAGCACTGTTCCTCGCTCTCTGACAATAGCGCTAACTGGCTCTTATTTTTCTCAGCCATCCCATAACAGTGCTTACTGCATTTCACTGACACTTCACTGACGAGAAAGACGGAGTATGACTCTACAACGAGACACCGTATACTTTTCAAGGAGACTGTCTCACTGTCTCTCAATAAAAATGTGAAGACTGAAGATATGCAGATATTTATGAGGAAAAAAGCAAAGGTGTTTTGATGTGAGTTGTTTGGTGGAAGACATAGTACAGCTACAACATGCCCACATCATACTATATGACTTACCTATACCATACCATACTGTACAGGGCACAGTTGGCAATGATTCCTGGTCACATGTATGTGTATACATTTTGATGATGTTCAGTTTGAATTTAAAACTTGAGTGGGTTTTTTGGTTTGTCGGTGATGTGATGTGATGTAGTACCTACTTACCTAGTGCTGTTGCTGTTGCTGGGGCTGGTAATTGGGGAGCTGTTGCATATTGCCTGCGTATTCTTGTTAAGGAATTCTGAAGGAACTCTGCTCGTTCCACGCAAATTACATTGAATTCAATTGAGTCCCATCTCCTCTCCTTCACCTGTGGCTTATATTCTCATGATGATGATGATGAGAGTCTGAGTCCTGACCCCGTTTCATGTGTGGAATCATGTTCGGATCATTGCTTTTCGTGTCTTTAGAACACATTGTTGTGAGTGCCCAACATGACATGTACCTACCTACCCATGGCATCTATACAGAGGGAGTCTCATTAGAAACTGACGCAGTGAGACAGTGTCAAGGGTGTATATATACGGAGTACTACTAATATCCTTCCAAGGAACCATGGAATAAAATGCAGTGTAATGAAGAGAATGTGTGTAAAACACTGTTTCTAACTCATCCTCAAAGACCAACAAAAAAAAAGCAATGGCCAATGCCGATGCCGATGCCGATATATCGAAGAAACTGTACGTTGTGATAATTCTCAGGGATGCCATATCCATATACCTCCACCTCCACCGAATAAATCCTGTGCAGTAATGCTATATGTTTTCCAAAATGACGTCTATACCTTATACAGATTACAGATAACTACGTCATGTATTATTTGGTATAGTAATCCTACAAGGAAACTGCGACTAGATTGTCACACAGGAACATAATATCCAAGTTAATGTTAATGTGCTTACCTTTTTGTGGCTCTTTCATTATTATTATATATTATGTGCATGCATTAGTTGACATGGACATAGGTACTTAGTCTATTACTACTACCCATGTCCCTTTGTTTCCAATCCGCTTTGTCATCTATCCTCTTTTCACCACAATGCAATGTAACGTCTCTCACAATGACACGCCGTACAGTCTTTCTCTCTGTCTATATAGTATCCCCATATCATCCCTCCTATACCCTCTCTCACAATGTGTTTGCTTTGCAAAAATGGCAAAAAAAACGACAGCGTTGTTGTCGTTGTGTTATTGTCTCCTGTCGTTTAAGAATGACATCAGAGAGTGGTCCGAGTGGGAAGTGAGGGAACTCTATGATATTTTGTTTTGTCAAAAATTTTGTACACACAGGATTTATGCGCCTTGGTATAAAATTGTTGGAAAAATTTAATTATGGAGAAATTCATAAAAAATGTTGTCATATTTTACCGTATTTTCCGCTTAAATTCAAGAGTAGCATTCTTTCTCTCCAATTGTATTATCCCTATTGTATTCTCCCTGCTCCTCTATGTGATTATACCTACTCTGACAAAAAGTCAAAGGAATAAGACGCAAAGACGCTCACTTCACTGAGTACTGAGAGATTGTGAGTGTGTGTGTGTGTGTGTGTGTGTGTACACCAAACCTTTTTTTTGTCAGTAATAATAATAGTGTAACGTATAGTATATAGTACACGTGTAAAAACGTATGGATACATATAGGTCTAGTGATAAGCCTCTTTGACTCCCAACATAGTATTGTTCAAATTCACACAGTGTACCGCCTGGCTCACTAGTCAGTGCAATGCGCAGTAGTTCAGTCCAGGATTAACAATATTATGAAGTTAGTGAGTGCAGTGTTGTTTAATAATCGCGTATGTTGAATTTGAATGGAAATGAAAATGGAAGCTACTGGTATGTACATTTATGCAAAGTAGGAGAGAAACCCCGATTATCATACCCTCTCATACTGTTTAGCATAACATGAAACTTGTGGTCATTTAAAGTGGAGACTAGACACTATATAGACAGTTGTAGGGAAGGAAGAAGCAAAAAAAGTTTTGTATAATAAGTGTAAACCATAAATATGAAGTTATCAGCAGAACGAAAACCAACTGTAATATGTATAGCTGGTTGAAAACTGAATGAGTGGAATATATATTTCTTATATTTTTTTTCACTGACTATGAGGTGATTTGAGGAAACCGGATACCTTTTTCGATTAATCTGTAAAGCTCTTGTCTTGTCTCCTTGATTGTAGATATGTATTTTGTAGCCGTTGCCGTAGTCGTAGTAGAGCTCTGTAGATGTACAGCCCAGCACAAATACTCAGATTTCTCGTGAAGAAGTTTTTAAATTTGAAGTTAGTTTCAAGTCTGAATAATGTGTTTCTTGACTTGTTTTTTTTTCTTAATTTTTATAAGGCAATGATTTATTGAATGAAATGAAAAGGTGTTTGGGTTAGTTGGTGTTGAGACTAGTGCAGAGAGTCTCATATACAGACGGACACTACATACCTTTAACCTTGTAGTGGACTTAATAAGTTCAATGGAATATAGACTTGTACTTTTTCTCTGTCCATCTGTCTGTCCGCTGTATGTCCGTGTGCTATTTTGCAAGGAAAAGGCAGCAATATCCTTTTGGTTCTTGTACAGAGTACAAATTACTTGAGACAGACAGATTTACAGATTTTGTCTATTAAGCACAGAGCCAGAGAATGAGAATAAGTACATAGGTCGGTCGGACTCAAGCAATACCAATGCAATGTATAAATTAATAAAAATAAAAATGGACTGTAACTTTTTGAATTACCGATGTAGATGTGTTTTTTTTCATTTTGCTTATCTGTCTGTCTATACCTATAGTCTACATGATCTACAATAAAATAGAATGTAGAGTACTTGCTCAATTCCAATTTCAATGTCTCATATGCCGAGCCTATCTGCCTTTATGTAAAGTGTTGTACACGGTCTTATATACTTTTATATTGTATATATCCCTATAAATCTTCGTGGCTAAACCAAAACCAAAAAGTTGCAAAGTTGTCTGTATTGTGTGAGGGAATCTCGAGCCTCGATACTAATGACAATTAGAAGGCACAAGTCCATGAATGAAAGAGAATAAAATTGGAGCAGCGTTCGAGATTTGAAGTGAAGGAGAAAAGTGAGGAAGCACGACTATTACAATCTTTGACGTCGACAATATGCCATATGAGACTTGAGACTTTTTGAGCTTATGTTCTGCGCGTATAGTGGATGGGTATATTTAGGTAGAATAGTATAGTGGATTTTGATCCGCTCTTCCACTGACTCTTGAGAGTCTTATCAAAATGGAAGTCATTCAAGAAATATGATGCTCACCGAGGATTATTTCTCGCCTATTACACCCTTTTATATTTTACTATAATAACAGCTCTAGTATTAATAGGATTCTATGTTACTGTTCCGAGGTTCCTTTATATGGAGATTGTGAATTATTTAAATTTGGTGCTCGAATTTGGGTTTTAAAATAAATTTGAGTGCACTGACTCTGACTGAGTGAGTACAATTTCATTCATGGACACAATGCCATACGGCATACGGAAAATGCATAAGGAGAATTTTTCCATTCATACTGTAGGATTATGAAAAGTAGAAGTAGAATATTATTTTTTCCTAAATGGGGAACTTTATATCTATGCCGTATTTGCAAATGCGGCGAGGAGAGAAAATTAGTAGACAGGCAGAAAGAGAGAGAGAGAGACGTACTATTAATGTATGTAAGGTAGTTAATCTTCATCAGAGTATCAGTTCAGATCAGGAGGTGCGAAAGTCGGTCTTTGGTGCGGCTGCTGGTGTGATCTGATCTAATCTGGTCTTGTGTAGTCTGGTTCTGGTTTGACTTGGTTTTCTTGGTTAGCCATATGGTATGGCATGTCATGCCGTATGGTACATCTACGTCTGTACGTAGTATAGGTAATTATTTATTCTATGCTGCTGTACTAATATTGCTTGCAGAAAAATTTTGCAAAAAAAATTAAATTAGAGATGATATAGTCATTTATATGAATGTGGGTGTACGATTAATTTCCCAAGTGGTTTGGTTATTTTTTTATTTTGCATTTGAACTTTTTTCCCCTCTTGAGTATCTGAACTCATACAACCAATAGAAACAACAACAACAACAACACACAACAGCCGCTCAAAAATCTCAAAGTTATACTGTTAACTGCCATATGACTGTTCAAGTATCAGTTCACAGTATTGAGTATAGGAAGGAACAACATTTGAGTACAACATGCGAATGGATTTGCATGTTGATTTCTTAATTTCTCGTTTAGGAGTTTTGTTTCATTTAAATTATATAGAGGAGGATGGGAGCTGATAGCTTGTTTGAATACCAATTACCAATTTTCAATTCCAATATCAATGCCAATTGACGTCCCCCAAGAAAATACAGACATTATTGAGAGGACTCTATATATATGTCGTTGAGAGGTTTGCACAAACTGCAAGATGTGTCATCTACGTGAGAAAGTATATGGAGTACATATTTACCTGTGCAAAAAAATATTTTTGCAAAATGTGCTAACTCCGCTTAATTACAGATATAAATGTGTATACGTTGAAAACAAAAGTATATTTTCGTTATTTTGTTGTTGTACTATTGAGGGAAATGTGGAGATATCGTATTTTGTAATGTCATCTCTGATTGTATTAGTAGTACTAGTGAGGATATTGGTGTCCATCTGATGTTTTACAGAATAATGATAAGTTTGGAATCTAGGAATTTAGTTATTAGTGAGGAAAGTCAAACTTGATGTTCCTTAGCAGTGTCCGAATAGAATACAAAATTAAGGAAATACAGTTCATCGGCCGATGTGTAAAGAATATATAATAAAGAGACGGCATAGCACTCAAGACTCAAGGCTTAAAAACACTCGCTAATTTCAATTCCAATTCCAAAATCCCAATTGCAAATCCTAATCTATGGGAATCCTATATATCAGCATGAGAGTGTTTTCCCCCTCAATATATAAAATAAAGGTAGACTCTCATCCGCTCATATGTATATTTTTTGCATGTATGTAGTTTGCAAAGTTTGCAAACTACTGATAATGTGATGCCGTGCCATTGCCATTGCCAATCCATTCCCTCCATGAGCTTTTCGAGTTGTTGTTCATTATAGATATCTAAAAGTATCCACATTAACTAACTAACTGAGAGTAATGTAAGGACTTGTTGCGGTGTTGTTGGCCGGCATCGGCATCGGCTCTGGCTTTCCTTAGTGCGTATATGATAACTTGACTTTGGCTCTTCAAATCTCTGTGTGCCTAGGAATGTATGTAGGTACTAGGTATTTCATACATGTACACATTATAATAATATTTTTTTTTTGCTTTTTTTCAAATTTGAATTGATTGCAAAGGATGAGTCAGCAAAGGATTTTTGTTTTAGAAAAAGCAAAAAGCAATCCAACTTGTTTCTCATGTCATGTCCTTCCTCAATCATTTGGTGATAGAGAGATCCTTTGATTACCGAATATTGAGATTGATTTTTTTTTCGACAGTGGAGAAGAAAAAAAAACGATGGTGATGCCGGCTACTTTTTTCTTTATCTTCTTTTCTGAGGTTTGTCAATCTGTGGTCTGTGGAACTTTAATGCTTGTCTTTATGACTTGTTGTTTGGGTTGTCAAGACGGAATACAAAGTAGTGACATGAACCCGTGTTGGAGTATGTACATAAGTACAGATATGCTGTAGACTGGGACTCATGTTGATATTGGTACTGGCTCGTGAGATGTGGTGTTGTTTGGTCCTTTGGGGTCTGTCGTCAGGCTGTACGTGCGGATAGATATAGAAATGTAGCCTCCCTATATGTGAGAGTAGTGTACGGATGACTGATATTGTAGCGGCATCGGGAAACTGAACCTGAGCCCTAAAGTCGTGATTATCGATATTTTATATGACAAGGTTCAAGAACTGACGAACTTTGTTTTCTCTATGCATGTGTATGTTTCTCTTTCGTGTCCTTGTCTTTCTTAAGAGACCGACAGATCCACAATCCACACAAACACATCTTCTTCCCCATCACTTTTTTGAATGGTAGTGTAATTACGTGTACTATTTGAGTAGATCCAAATCCTATGTAGTCCTCAACCTATGGACCGTACACCGTACAGTGTACAGGTACGCATACCTCCGTTTCCGTTGGAATGCTACAGTGTTGATCTGTTACCTATATTATTACTATTACTTTTGTTCTGTCGTCGTCAGTTCGAGTCCCTTGAGTATTTCAGTAATGGTAATGATAATGGTCTGCTCCACCACCGGCACCGGCACCGGCACCGGTTTCGTTTACAGATTTAAATGATTCTTTAAGTAATAATAGTAATTTGGTGGGACTCATAACGACTCAAGTATGGGGGAAAAAAGTTTCTTTCACGGGTCATTTTCACTCTGTGATCTCTTGCGGTGAGTTCCATTAGAGATGTACTCTCTCATCTATTGTTGTAGATTATGATTGTAGAAAATCACTTGAGACTCTCTTTCACACATTCAACCTATCTAAGTGCACTTTGAGATTGTACAACCTATTAATTTAGACTTGCCTTGTCGGGAGATTTGACTCTGGGATCTTTGGGGGTGGTGCGTTGTGGTACCGGCGTGTCAGCATTTACGGGTTTATGTAGATATAGCTATAAAGGTTTCTCACTTTTTTTTAGTTTCTTGAAAGGGTGCAGGCGACTTAAATTAGGGAAAGGTGGGTTCGGCATCGGCATCGGCATCCACATTTGTATCAGCAGAATCGGGACCGGCATGTTTAAGAAAGAATTTAGAGTTGATTTCTTTGAGGATGGACCTTTTTTTTTCAATAATGTTCTTTTTAATCAAAGACATTTTCTGAATACTTGGACCAAGGAACTTATCGTTGTAGTGAGAAAAGACCAAGTTGACGTTCCTTCTTGTTGTTCGTGAAGTCTCGTCGATTGTTAAGAATTGCATTGAAATTGAATTTGAAAGTTTAGCCAGTGCCATAGAAACATCAAAATACATATTAGACAGAATAGATCAGAACAGACTAGAAAAGAGTTTAGAGCTTTACAAAAATATTGTGTATTAAACTAGTGGTCGTGTGGAAAGCACCACCCGCTGTAGGGGGATACATGGACGCCACCATACCCCATCAAGCAGCATAGTAGTAAAAATAAAGCGTATTTTTCATAAAGATTTTCCAGTATACTCAAAACACTTGTTTTCAAGTCAACTGTGTGTAAGTACTTTGCCATGGTTAGTTTTGGTTGTGGATTTGTATTTAATGCTGTTGGATTTATGTTTTGAGTGGATTATCGCTATGGTGCTATGGTGGTGACTTAAGTCCAAGAGTCCGTTTTGCTCACAATGAGTTTGTCGTGTGGGGTTTAGTTTCTTTAAGAGCGTGTGTACGAGTCGGAGACCGAGACGGAGATGGAGACCACGACAGACACAGACACAGTGTCTTATCCTTACTCGTTCCTCCACTGTGAGCGTGATTGAGAGAGTTACATAGGTATGAGCATTTGCACTAAAGAAGCAAGAAAGGACTTTGCTTGTTTGATGTTTGCTTAGACAGAGTTAGAGCTACTGATGATGATGAGAAAAAACAAGAACTCGAGATTTAGAAATGGGAAAAGTCGGATGATCCTTCCATGAGATGTGATGCAAGCATGAATCTTCGTCATCGTTTTCTTTTTTTTTCTTCTATCAGTATTCGTATTCAGTCTCCTTTCTTCATTCCAGTCCATTGTGTCCCTCTCACTCGGACTGACTAAATTTGATTTTTTTTTCAGTAAAAGGATTTTAAATCTCAAGTCTGAAGTGGACATTGTTAAATGTAGATTTTACATTTCTTCAACATATAGAGATACAAAAGGGATGGGAGTATGTGTATATGAGTGGATGGAGGTGCATAATATATTTTGGTCTTCTGTCTCCTTGACTGGACAGGAGGACTGGACTTGAGGTCCTGCGGTCTGCTTCGTATTTAAATATAAATTATATGCTAACATGTTGCTGGTTCTTGTTCTGGTTGGAAGTTGGAACTGATCTGTCTGACTGGTTGGTTGGCTGGTGTATTTTTTTATAAATAATACTATACAGTTCCGTATAGCTAGGTCTTGAAGTAACTAAATCCATCTTTCCAAGAGTCCAAGACGAAGGGCTTGTCTAATCTCGTGAAAGATCCAAATCCTCGTTGTCGTTGTCTGTTGTCGTTGTGGTATTGCATTGCATTGGATTGCTGCCTTGCCTTGGTATTGGCTTTGGCGTTGGTACTGGCACTGGTGGCGTAGGTATGTCTTTAATTCTGTGTGTGTAGGACAGGACAGAACAGGACAGACTGTAGATCTTCTGGTTGTAACAAGTGACAGACAGTTCAGTGTGATGTTGGCGAACGATGACCGAAAGGGTGATAAATCTTGGGTTGAGTTGCAGTGCATCAATGTCCATTTAGTACACACTACACTAAAGACTGAACTAAACTTGACTACACTTCACATACTCAAATGTACTACGACAGTACCGTAACGTAGTGTGCTGTTCGCCCAAACTCTATACCTCAACACACAGGGACATCTTCTTATTAGACGGTCACTGTGGCGAGTGCATTTTGCACTACATATATATTATGTGTTTGCTCAAGTACAATTTGTATTTGTACTCTGACTGCTGCCGTGAACAAGTTCATACTTTATTAAGTTAAGATTATAGCTAGTCACATGAATAAAACAAGCATGTATTTTCATTTATTTATGCATTTAGATAAGGACAGGTAGAATGAGGGACGGCTGGTGCTGGTGCTGGTGCATCCATGGCCTGGCTCCCAATCGCAATGGCTATTACATATTGAATATATTATTACTATTATTATGATTATCATTATCATGTTAGATAGGTTGTTGTAGGTATTGTGCTTGGATTACATACGCTTCCAAATACAAAAAGTCCTTGTCTTGCCTTGGATTTTGGACTTGGTCTTTCTTGGCTAGGTTGCGCCTTCCTTATCGTTGCCGTTGTAGCTTGTCGAAATTCCTGGATTGTGGTTAGTGGAGTAGGCTAGTTGACTCTTACTTACATGTACAAACAAAGGGACATTTTCTGAGTGGGTACATGTACAGGAGGTATTTAATATCCAAGCTTTGTGAATCTCAAATAATCAAATTAATTCTCCGGCACACCGGCACTCACCCTGCCTCGTCCATCTCTCTCTCTCGCTCTTTCTTGGTCTTGGTTTTTTTTCTGAAAACACACAACTGTCCAACAAAAGTGCAAGTTCATTTCTATCTCCAGAACCAGAAGCAAGCGGTGCTCATGTTGTGTTCAAATTCAAATTTAAAATAGCTTATTATAATGAGCGTCGTAGTAGTATGTGGTGCTATTTTTTAAATTTGTAATGTGCAGCTATTCTTCATTCGTTCGTAGGGCAGCAGGAACGATTGATTTTGGCTAAAAAAAGCGATGTTTCATTTAAGGACCAAATTACAAAGCACTGTTTGGTACAGATTTAAAATGTAGAAGCATTTTTATAAGTGTAATATAGTAATGTACAGATTATAGATAGTAATTGATTCCTCAGGTTTTTCATTTTTTTTCGCCGTACAAGGTGCTATATACTTATGTTGAATTTGAGGAGATGAGATGTAGGCTGAAGCTGAGTCTAATTCTGATTCTGATGTGAACACTGAACGGTCCCTGAGTCTGAACAGTGTGTACAGAATGAGAAGGTGAATTTAAAATTCTATAAATTCTTTCGACTCACTCTGACTATCTATAATAATTACTACCAGACTATAATATTACTTTACTATACACCTGCTGCGCTGCGGTGACTCTACTGTTCCTGTTGCAGTAGAGTGCCTTTCCATTACTATATGGCTCTTTGACGACTACTATTTACCCTGCCATCCCGTAGCCAGAGCCTTTTAATAATATAAAGTGAGAGAAGTGACTCAGTTTTGTTCGGTGTTGACTTAGATTACATTGAAAACCTTCGGTCTGTTTACTTTGGTGACTTAAAGGAGCGTGACTACAACGAATTGATGAAGAAGTCGTGAAGGGAAGGGAATGAAAAATCAAGAGAGAAAGATGAAATGTAATGTAATGGAATGGAATGGAATGGAAGGACGGGACAGGGGAATTGACGTTGATGTTAATGTACATTTTGTAGGTGCAAAGTCTGGTGGAGATATAGAGTATGCTATATAGTACAGGGTATACTCCATATGTGTGTACATGAGGAGCAGTTTAGTCGTCGGGATGTGTAATATATGTAACAATTGTGGAAATTCGCGTAAGAAATAAGAATAAAACATTTTTGTGAATTTCAGAGTTTGACTTTTAGTAAAGAGAAAAAAAATCTCTTAAAACTTTTGTAATGCGTGTGTAGACAAAATATATGAGTAGTCCAATGTAATGTACATATCCATCCCTTTGTAATTCCCTAATTCTTATGTGAGGAAGTGTAATTTTGAGATCTAACTAAACTAAATAAATAAATCTTATCACTCCTTGGACAGCCCGTCATTGTCGTCAGTCGTCGTTTTCGTCGTCATCGTCTTCATCTGATTAAATGTAGGTAGGTACCTAGGGAGTAGGTAGGCTTAGGTATTTTGCTCCTATACATGTTAAACTAAGTGATACACTCTATATGGCTCTATCACACACTTATTGAACATTTTACAGTGCACAGAAGAGTGCCTTTGCCGACAACCGTGTGCTCTGGATTCATTTGAAGATTGATTTTTATCATCTACTTCCCTTTTAAAATTACAAATTGCAATTGCAAATTACAATCATGAATCTTGAAAAAATTAGAAAACGCACCGCACGGTCCCATTTATTTACGATTCATTCAGTCCATTTGCTTGCCTTTTGGTTTTTTCTCTCTCTCTCTCTTTCGTCTATATACCCCGGCTTCATCTTGTGCTGTCATAAATCAAGCAAGGAAACTTCTTGCGCAACTAATGGACAAATGATTCTTTTGTAATGTTTTTCTTGAATTCATTCAAAGTATCCTCTCGTGGATTTGTACTTGCATCTCTCTGCAGTTCGTATCCGTATTTGTATTCGTTGATTCGTATGAAATGAGGAGTAGTCCGCGGTACATATAGACTATGTAGGTAGTAGGTTAGGTAGTTGTTAAGAATCTTCAAGTATATAGTGAAATGAAGGAATCACCTGTGCAGCTTCTGTTACGTTGTGTGTGTTACGACTACGAAGGTATTTCCTATACTGTGTAGGGAGATGTGATCATATATAATTATATCAGTAGTTATATAGAATATATAGTGCAGAGTAAATGAGTTTTGAGCTGTTTAAAAAAGTTTCATTCGTGTGTATAGATCTGTAGGGCTGAGGAGGGAGTGAGTGTATTGGACAAAAGCTGGCATGATCTAGTTCACATGTTTAAAAATTAAAGCTTTAACTGGTTTAACGCTACGTTTATGTCCCTTATGACTCAAAAGAAAAATTCAGCTTGTGTATTGTTTACAAATTGGTTTCAAACTAGCGTCTTGAGTGAGTGCTGGCACCGGCATTTGCACTGGCACTGGCACTGGCACTGGTGTTATAGAGAGATTTCAAAGACTCAGCTGAGACTAACTGATTCTCTTGAGTCTTGAGTCTTGAGACGCTTCAGCTCCTTCCTTATTACTCAAATTAAAATCTTAATTAGAGAAAAGGGAAAAAATGTACGTACGTACGGAGGCATATGTAGTGTACAGCATTTAAGGTAGGGTAGACTGGTGGATAGTATAGATATGTATCAAGTCGAATATTTTACAAATTTCCAAGTCAACAGTATAACAGTAATATAGCTAAATGTTATTGTTCTTCCCGTTGCTAGTTGCCAGTTCCTACATAGATATATATATATGAAATGCATCACGTTGCTGTTGCTTATATTTTACAAGTCCTCAAATTATTACTCACTTTGCTCAGTTATTATATAAAAGCTCAGGTTGGTCTTTTCTTTCTTTCTAATCTTCTTTCTCCGGAGTCGCTATAGTTTTTTCCTGTATAAGACACTACAGATATCAGCAGGGGTTTTAGTTTCAAGTCTGACCAGTGCAGTCGGTTGAATCTCTTGTACTCTACGCATATAAAGAGATGCCAGAGCAAAGTATGTACCTCCCTACTTCAGCAACGAGAACGAAACTACTGTTTTTCCTCTAATAGTACACGGACCTGTAAGAGTACATGGGTAAAGAATAGTAGACGGGGTGTACTACTACAAGAAATGCTGTAGGTATTCTTTTAATTTGCACTTGCAGAATTTGTTAATTAAAACAGCAAAAAACAACAACAGTAACAAATGTAAATGACAAAATGAGAGAGAGAGAATGGGGATAACTAACAGGGGGAGAATAGAAAAAAAATATTTAAAAAAAAAATAACTTTACTTAACCAGGCTAATCACCACAGGCTAATTGTAATTGTGAGATTTAAGATGCTCTAATCAGCCTACAAAACGACTTGCTCCTCGCCTAATTACACAAAAATGGAGTGAGCAAATTCTCAAGAAACAATGCTATGAATAAATATTAGGCTATGAACATGGAAATGCGCATGGCATGTTGTGATGGAGTATGGCATGATTTATTATTGACGTCAGCATCTGCCCCTCATTGTTTGTATTACACTTGTTCTTGTTCTAAAATGTGTCACAATCAGTGTAATAGGTAAAAATAAGCTCATGCTATTATGTGGAATGTAAATGTGTAGGCATTTAAATGGCGGTGATAGCGTTGCGTTGGCAAATACTTGGATTTCTAGGAAAGACGTAAAAAGGCAAAATGGTTAAGATTTATATTTAATTACATTACTGCATCCAATTAATTGCATTACGTTTACGTTGTGTTGTTTTGTTGTGTTGTTTAGGAGTGCAGTACAGATTACAGAGAATAGTCAGTGCAACGAAACGAAAACGACGGATTGAGCATTTAAATCACGATAAAGAGTTTCTTGCTTTGTTAGTTTCTGTTCTGATTCTGATACTTGTGATAGTAATAAGAAATAATTATAATGCAGCGTTAGTATTTTTTTTTATAATAATTTTTTACATTAATTTGCAATTAAAACAAACAACAGTTGATGCAAGTGGAGATAACAGGAGTCATTCTCAAGTGTTTAATAGTTTCTATATTTATTTATTTATATAATTTAATCTGAGAGGTGATCCGGATGGTGATGTTATGATCTTAATGAATAAAATATTATTGTAGTAGTATTACAAAAACTTTTATTTTCTAATAATAATTATGACAATCATAAGAAATCAGAGTAATAATATCTGTAGTTTTTTAGGGTTTAGGGTGTATGATCAGTGATGGGGATCCATGTATATAATGAAAAAAAAGATGCATAAATTAGAGACGCAGACTCTACAGAGGCGGTAGACATGTTAAGGTTAAAGTTAAACTGTGGCGAATGGGTGAAAAAAAAGTACAAGTTACAAAAGTACAACTGACACTGCTACACGGCAGCTGCTACTGTATATATGTATTGTGGTAGCCCCTTGCGCTTACTATTTAGCAGGGAAGAGAAGCATGGAGTGCTCGCTCATATGTAATTTAGATATGATTAAAATGAGTAATGAAAAAAAAGTAAAGTGGATTATAATTGAAATCATAATCAAAAGAATATTACTATTTTTTTAGAAAGTTAAAAGTTAGCTTATGTGATCTCATGTGGACGTGGATGTGATGCACTGGTGATGCTGGACGTAGATTGTTTCTGTAATAATAGTAATAATAATGTTAAACACACTTTGGGTTTGGGTGTACCTATATACTGTATATAGTGCTGAGGACCAACACCTACTAATTCTTTGACTGCGGGTTGTACGTATGTATATATATATATATGATTTTATGAATCTAATACGAGTACGAGTACGAATGGAGACCATATTGCATTTTTGCATTGCAGTTCATTCCGATTCTCTGACTATGCGACTGACTGGTGCGTGTGCCTTACTTTTTTTATTTTGTGTTGTCTGTCTCATCTGTTTCTGGTGTCCTACACTATAATAATATTGTGCGGAGAGCTACGATGTACATACGAGACACTCACCATAATAGCGATAGCATTACATACTCCTATACTACTACCATATGCGAGATGTTCTGCGATGCGATGCGGTGGTGTTGATGATGAGGAGGATGAGGATCACCGTGAGCTTGCATTAAAAATCATCACGGTTGAGATATGACATGCCATTCTAGTGCAGTACTCATAAAATCATCATTATAATTATAATGTGTCTGTCCCGTATGCACATGGAGTGTATCTGGATTGAAGGGAGGTGATGTGTTGATGTGATGATGATGATCTCTGCATGTATATATATTTTTTCTTATTTTGATTCTGACGTTGACTTTAGGCTGGCAGTAGTATTGCAGGCAGCATAATTATAATTATTACACATACATATTGATATGGTGCAGTTTTTCTTGTTTCATCAGAGTCATGGAGCTTTGTGACTCTATCAGTATTGTTTCGCCTTGCAGTGCAGTGCAGCATTGTGGAGTGGCTCTGTGAATGCACGTGGTGTGCACTTATTGTTCAGATTTGAAATTGAAACAAAAACAAGAGAAGAAGCACAAGTGAGAAGGGACAAGTGTATCTGTGTCTTGAGCGGTACAATACTTGTTGGTAATATTATAGCAGAGGCGAGGCGCGTGAAGAGACAAGAAGGAGCCATGTATCTATGTATGGGAGGCACAACAGTAGCAAATATCTGTTTATGCGAGAATAATCAGCTCGTTGTTGTTGTTGGTGTCACGAGATTTTTTCGAATTCAGATTCGAATTCGAGGGAGAGAGAGAAAGAGAGAGAGAGAGAGAGCAGGAATGAGATGTATGGAAAAGTCGGAAAGTGGCGTCAAGTCAAGACTATGTCTAATGCGTGTCTATTGGTATCGGTATCGTGCGGTATGCAAGAATAATTTTATTTGCTTCGCTTAACCCCAATAATAATGCACTTTGTTTGCACTATTATTAACTAGCAACATCAACTATTAACTCCTTTTCTATTAACGGTTGACGTTGACAGGGGAAATTTGGATTTCTTTTAATTTTCAATTTATTTTGTACATAGTAATACATACGATGACAGTGTCGTTGTCGTTCTTATGTTCTTGTTCTTGTCAGCCCACTGTATCCACATATACAATTTGAAATAATATATAACTCAGTATATGATTTTGGATTATTTATATTTATTCTTTGCACACAAATTTACGTCACTGCAAAAAATGATGTACTGCAGCAGGTCTCCAGTCCTACCCTGTCTGTCGGAACAAAGTGGCAATTTTAAATTGTACTATTTGTATTTTGTATTGTACTTGTAATGTAATGCAATTTTGGCTTTAATGATCTTGAACTAGACATATATAGGGAATATCAGTATAATTTATGATTAAATACGTACCTACCTGTATGCACTTCGCTTTTTGTTGTGCCACATGGGAAGGTATACAGGTACATTAGTCTTTGAGGGAGCAATCATTGATGAACCATTTAGGTATGACAGGTATGGAGCATGGACTGAGGACAATGTAGTGCATTAAGCCATGCCTTACAGTACCATACAATTATTATTATTATTTTAAAACATTTCATATAGGCTTGTTAAATTTTACCGCTAATTATTAGGGTCTACGAGACGCTGACGGTGATGGTGATGTGATGATGGTTGACGCTGACACCATTTTCAATTTCTTTCTAGCTAAAATCATTGCCTACATAATATAAAATATGCTATTGCTATGGGCTCCGCACACACTTTGACTCGATGTGTTTGTCTTTATACCTGTCCTGGTGTACACTGTGTATATATATACGATACCCACAATCTAAAGAGAAAGAGTAATGATAGTAGGAGTCTTCGCAAAGTATCTCGTATCAGTCTCACCATCCAAATCCAAATCAACAGAAAAGTTCTCTTGTTGTGTGGAGGATAATAGCTTAAAAAATGTTTCACGTTTGACGTTTGACTGTCGAGGTAGACAGAGAACCTTAAGTATGAATTAGATCCATTGGCAACACCTGCCAATTATCTAAAGTATGATGAACGTTATTGATCCAATATAGGCATAACCACTTGTTAATGGGTAAATGGGAATTGGGATTTCGAAGGAAGGTCTACACGTCTCAAGTGTCTGTATTTTTGTTTGGATTGGAAATTGTATTTGTATTACGTTGTATTGTTCAGTCTTTTGGTTTTTTTAAATCATTATATTGGAATTGGACGTATTGTGTGTGAGTTAAGTGGAAAAATTGCTGTTAAAGAATTCTTACACTTTAATATGATACGGCTTATACAGTTGATGATAAAAAACTGTATCTGTATTTTCTGGATTTTTCTTTTACATCTTCTCGGCATCTTGGCATTCTAGCCCTGGTGAATATATATTTTGGCACAGTTTTAGTGGGCATAGAATTGCTATGGGGATAATAGGTGAAACGTGGCTTCTAATCATAATCAAATTTAAAGCGATTTAACTAAAACTGCAAATGCAACTATACAACGAAAATCACCGACAGACCAAACAAAAACAAACACATGTTAAAAGAGTGTACTTACAAAAAATACAAAAACATATATTATATTTTGTAAGTTGTAGGACTTGGTATACGGACTATACGCAGAGCATAGAGTCGGGTGGATTGAGTTGGTTTGGCACAGATTGACTGAGGGAGAATCACGTGTAGTATCAATGAACAAAAGGCATATGTCCAGTGCCGAGGCGGTTGAAGTTGATATGGCTTCTGTTGCCGAGGCGGATGCCGATGCCGAAAGATTTCATAAAATTTGATGTGCTATGGGTTTTTGAGTTCGAGAATCAATTAGGAGATTGTGAATTGTTTTGTGAGACGGTGTGCAGAGTTAAAGCCTTGAAAGTAAATTAACCAGGAATAATCATGCTTTGTTTGACTACATAACTGTTTGAAATTGGTCTGCCTCTCACTCTACTCCTGCTATTTATGTTGTACTAAACTGTACTCTTGCACCATTCTAAATTCTGTCTTGTGTGTGTGTACTAAACTAAACTAATACTGTACTTTTCTCGTACAGATTTAGATTTTAAATGTAGTGTGTTGTGGTTGTAGCTCGGTGGGTAGTTGGCCGTTGCTGGTTAGTTGTTGGTTTTTGGTTAGTGCCAGTTGCCGGTGCTTGTCTGGCAGTGTTAGTAGGTAAGGTACTTCACTGTTGTCTTGTACTGTATGCATTAAAGTTTGTTTGCTCATTGCATTATTGTTTGAGAGATCATCATACTCATAATATTATCCGTGTCCGTGTGTCTACACATGTCTTATGTCTTGTCTCTACACATGCACTATGAGTACCTACGTAGGTACATAACAAATGTTACCTTCCACGTTTACGTTACGTTAAATGACGTTAGTTGGCCACGGAGGACTTGAAAGAAACCGTTACAGCTTATTTATTGTCCTGATTTAGAGAATTTACGGGAGAAATTACGACAGGGCTGTGGAGTATAGAGTGTCGAGTGCGTTTTAGCTCTCATGTTTCAAAAGGTAAATTTGAGAGGGACTCCACACACATTACATATTATTATGAGTGGTGTTGGTGGAGTAAACTGATATTGTGTATGCGTACACGTAAAACTATGAAATTTACTAAATACTCAAGAGCTATAATATGGAGTTAGTTAGTTAGTCTCTCCTCTCTACACGGTCTTCATTCCAAAAAGACCAAAACACTCGACTACACGAGTTTGACTATGTAAGACTCGACTCAAAGCCCATAATTTCTGTCCAAAAGTTTTTGGAAGTTGTTTAAGAAAACATGAACATGACATTTTGATTACATGAGTTTAAACTTTTAAAGTATTGACGACACTACATCCACCGCTATTTCTGCAAAAATTATATTTTGTAAGACAGAAAATAATGGAGACAGACCAGACAGTAAATAGCCATACAGATGCTGTAGGTATTGTCCGTATACTTATGAGTGCCGTTGCCGTTGCGGTTGCCATATTGTTAAAAGACTAATACTAAAATCCTGATGCTAATAATTCTGTCGGCCAAGAGCAAACGCAAAGCTTTTTTTCCTCCACTTCAGACTTGATTGTTTGAAACAGTAATGAAAGCTTAAATAGGGAAAAAAGATTGCGCGAACTTGTGCAAGTAATAGCAATGGTAATTGTAATAGGGCTAGGATACATATATTGCATTACGTTAAAAAATTCTGCCGTCGTCGTTGGTAATGTCACAAATAATCCTGTCATAATTTAACGGCTTATTCTTGAAATCTTGGATAAGACAAGAGGCAGAGAGAGAGAGAAAGAGATATATTCAAGTTTTGGTTTAAGACGCTAAGCAAAAAAAAAACTAAAAAACAATCTTGCATCTTGTACAAAGCAGAGAGAATAGCAATCCAATACTAATATACTAGTATACAAATACAAACATGCATAAAATAGTCAAATATGGGTGAAAAAGATTCATTGTAAAATCTAATGGGTTGTAAATAATAATAAATAAAATAAAATAAAAATCTTACTCTAAATTACTTTACTGATAAGTGTAACTGTAAAAATGAATATCTCAGAAGCACGCAGTAGAGTACAGAAGACAGAAATTATTTGCCCCATGTACAAATTTAAATGCCCCAAATGGAAATGAAGCCAGACTCTGAAGGCAGACCTGAAAGTATGATGCTGATCCTGATTCCTGATCCTTCTATTCTCTGTATGATCTGTGTGATATTTGGTAACGTAATTCATTTCATCTTTCTAGACATGTAAATGTGCCTCAGCTTTGGCTTCGGCTTCGGTTTGTCTGGGGCTTCATAGAAATGAACATCTGTTTCTGGTTTTCCAGTTATGTGCCCAGTGCAATTTGTATGATAATCAATTTTTGAAGTGATTTTTTTTAGGTAAAGCTAAGAGTTTTTCTGTTGCTGTTGCTGCAGCAGTTACTCTGGCCATTAATTTGCTGTTTGCTCCATGTAGATCGAAATTGGAAATGTTTTACCGCACTAATGAGCTGAGGCGATTAGTATTATATATGAATATGAAATGACATGACAGTAACAGCATTTGCGGCAGGAGAAATAGACATTTAGTTTTACGAAGGAGTAGAAGGAGCGCTTTTGCGGTAGGAAAATTATTGTTGGAATTGGAAATTATTCGAGGGGTTTAGTCGCTGCACAGAAAACAGACCTGTGTGGTATATCAGCAATCAGTAGTTCGTATGTATGCCTCTTTATAGGTATACTAATGCTGGTTATAAGGAAGGGCTGCAGCTCTATAGTTCCATTGTATATAGTCCATATTCCGTGAATTCTTCCACATGCATAATTGTCTCTCGTTTTGCCTTTTCACTAAAAATTGTGGCTGCATTCTCGAGGGATGTGTGTGCATATTCATTGCAGAATAATTGACATTTTTATAGCTACCGAAGTAATATTATCGTTTTCTTTTAGTTATGACTTGGAGTTTCTCCGTCTCTCCCTCTTTCACATGGGAATGCTGTGATTCTGTTTTGTTTTTCTTGATCTCCAATATAATAATAATATATCTACAGAAGATGCTTTTGAATTTTTGTGGCCATGTAATCAGAATGGTATGCTATATAGTAGGGAATGTACATACTCACATGTTGATATGGATATGTGGCAGTAGCATATAGAATATAACTGTCTAGTTTAGTGGGAATATATAGATAGTTATAGAGTAGAGACGAGACACGGACTAGGCACTAGATATGAGATAGGAATACAAAATACAAATGTTTTGAGGCGAGTGTTTGTGTGTGAAAATGAACATTTGTAACATGCGGTACATGTGGTTTCACTCCGTTTGCTTTTGTTCGGCGAGTCTTTTCTGACTCTGACATTTCATGTATCTCAAGTCTTCCTCTCTTCTTCTTAAAACTAACGATAAATGCAGGTGTAAGTTATTTCCCATTCCCAATCCCCAAGTGTAGGCAGTATGCATAGGTGTAGTATTCCATGCATTTTTGCATATATGAAGGTCCCTACTATTACGTGTGTATGTAATTATCTGCATATATTGGGTATATAATGTATGGGCATGGATATGTTCTTCCATGTTACGGATGGACATGCTCGGTGAAAAACATTTACTACTACATCGTCTTACACTAAAAAGAAAGAACATAAAAGTGCGTAAAAAGTCTCACTGCCTATAGATACACTCATTCTATTGGCCTGGTCTGGTCTGGTCTGGCTCAAGATGAGTTTCCTACACAGTAATAGAATCAACGTTAATCTTGACTGTTGCGAGACTACTCAATGTATTTCTGTGGTTGTAATTGTGAAGGATGAGATGTGGAAAAAAAAACTAAGTGTATAAGAAGTATGCATGATGGGGATGGACGCCGAGACCAAGACCGGGAAACAGTAGTCAATTTTCGATTTCAACGTTTCGTTTTGTAAAAGGAAGGGAGCATATTATTATTATACAGCGGAGCCTCACCAGTACCAGCACCAGACACCATCATCCTCGTCATCGCATGTCTTGTTTTTGTTTTATTTACTACTCTATTCTTTTCTGTTCTGTGAGCTAAACGTCTCAGGGAAACGACAGTGAGTCCAGTTGAGTTCAGTTAGAGGAAAGCCAATGCAGTGCCAACCTACCTAGGTAATTTTTACATTTAATGACGGGATAATTTATTGCCGATACTCGATGATAAAAAGGAATGGTAGAGTGGTTGTACACCTAGGAAAGAAATAGGAAACACTTCTCAGATTCTCAGCTTCAGCTACGTATTAATACGCAGTTAGTTTAGTTTATTTGTTATTGACTGTCGACTTGGTCTGTGTACCGTAAGGAAGGATTGTATTTGCTCTCCATTCTGACTCGGAGCATCCTTATCATGTCTCTGTCTGTTTTTAAACGAGATTTTTACATTTTACGGGCAATGGCACTGTCTCTCCTGTCCCTGTCTCATCTGACTAGAGAGTCGTCTTTCTGTTTGTTGTTACTTTTAGAGGCTCTGTGGACTTTTGCATTGTTTGTACAGATTGGAATATCAGTGGGCCTGCAGTAGGTAGCGAGGTAGCAGAGACGAAGAAATCAACATCAACTAATCTATGGTATTGGGTGTGGATTATTGCCACTAGCTATATATCAGTATCTATGTACTACGGATACTGTATATATTAAAAGTCCGCTACACGTGCAATAAAGATAGAAGAAACACAACCTGGTATTTCTATGTTTTTTTTTAAATATCGTAAAAACTGACTGTCTATACCACAATAAGTGTAGGTAGGTTCATTTTATTGTTTCCGTTTCACTTGTTTTCAATTTCCTGCTGCTCATAGTCTGAAATGGAAATGGAAAATGTAACATTCTGGAAATTTGATTCGTATTTCGATAAATATGCACATCAACATTGACGCTTGAATTTGAATTTAAAGTTGTAATCGACATCGAAATAAGGAGAAATGCAATGTAATGTAATTCAGTACAATCCGTTAGAATGTTAGAAATAGAGATACTGAAAAGATAATATTATTTTAAAATTTAAATTATAGGATAGATTATAGCTGATACATTGCCCAGATAGGTGTGAGAACAAACGGGAAAATTGTAATAAATTCTTTGTTTTTACATCGTCCATCTCACATGTCGTATAAAACGGTCTCTGGTCTCTGATCTGTGTTGTGTTGGCTGTCACCAAAAAGCAGAGCCAGAGCCAGAGTAGATTAACTAGTTCACCACAGACTGTGTATGCATGGTACTATAGGATGATATGGTGTGTGTGTAGGTATATCGCATATGTAATAAAGATAAGGATTATTTGTTAGTTATACCTGGAGAGCGAGAGAGATGCATAGGTGGAGAATATAGGTTGGGCGTGCGAGGAAAAAACAGTTTGTACATTTGTAAGAAATAGGAAATAACCTTTGATTTAAAGGTTTGGACGACAATGACAACGGGAACGGCAAAATGAAAACGACTGATTCGCGTAATGGATCTCGTGAATCATTTATAAACCAGTATGTGTGACATATTATAAAGGGAGGACTCACGAATGAAAAGCTATGGAATTGATGAAATGTCAGTTGTAATTTCTCCGTTTCTTGTCAGGACATGTGGGCCACTCAATCTGCCATTCCCATTCCTATGTACCACTACCTAAGGTATATTTCTAGTACTCTCCATATCGGTCACAGAGGAGATCTCACATAGTTCTCAAGTTTTGAGAAGACCTCAAAACTCTGTTTTGACTTTTGATATTTTGGTGGAACTGTAACCCGTATAGACCGTAATGTCATGTCATGTTGTAAAAGCCTTCAGATCACAAATTCAAATCCACATTCGAATTTTGAATACAGCCATTTATTCCCAACTGACTCTGATATGTTGTGGTTCTTTTTTACTCTTGGCATGATTTGGTTTTGGCACAATGGGACACTGAATCTGAATTGAAATGATATTATGTTATGATGAACCCTCTGCGTAGAGTTTAAAGGCTACATGGAGAACCATGCGACACGACACGACGCTCGGGCGTGTGTTCGAGTTTTAGAATTAATAACGCAGTTTGTGCCGTGATGACATTTTGTATTCTGTCTATTGAGTCTCCCATTCATGTATAATTATGTACATTTATATGTATATGTAAGGTCCTGTGTGGAGTGTACAAGGAGGTGATGAATGGCTGATAATAATTTTACATGATAATTTATAAAATGTGCTTAATGTCATCTCCATAAACTCCATAGCATCAGCATGGCCATGACCATACCATGCCGCCAGAGTCAGAGTCAGAGGCAGAGTTAGCGTCCACATGGTCTCTGGTCTCATATCCCATAATCCGTACCACGCTTTGACTCTATCAGTTCCTCTGTACGATGATAAGAGATAACCAAATAACCAAAACCCAAACCAAGCCACGAGTTCACGAAATAAATTGACGAAGCGAGACAAATGATTAATTTTATTTTTCATAAAACAGGAATTAAAGAGTAGATTTTTTACACCAAAGTAACATATTACATCTGTAGAATGTAAGTTATGTGGCTTCCCATGTCTTTTCGACATTTGGAATTTTCTTCGTTGGAGTCGTCCGTAGTATTGAATTATAGGGCAGAGCAGTACAGTACAGTGCAGTACACTACTGATGTATAGTATCGTTACTTTTTTTTTTAAATTTCACCCCAACTATGCCTTACTTTTTATTTACCTGTTCTTATCGCTGTTTCTCTTGTAAGTGATATCGAAATTTTTTTAACTCCTACAATCCATTTAGTATGGAAAAGCTATGTATTTTCCAATTTTGTTGAGTAAACTGTAGTTACATTTTTGTGAGAGTACTCACTAGTGAGAAAGGGTAACCGGCGGAGACGACGGCAAGTCCTTGTTAAACAAGGAGTATGGAAATCCTATTACAAAAATATTAAGATAATGATGTAGCGTCAAAGAAAAATAGAAAAGCATATATTTTCTAATAATTAATGGATTCTATAAAATGGTAAAATGTTTTTGTGATGATTGGAGTTAATTGCTGAGAATTTACAACTTGCCAGATTCTGACTGACTGCATTCTTTGTTAATGCTATGTGGCAGGAACATGGATATTGTAACGCACTCTCATAGCAGTATATCATGTAGAAGTTTGGAGCATTCAAAATGCATATGACAGATTCAAAATTCCTGATTTTAAGATTTGTCATCTTCTGTTTATTTATATGAGGATAGGATGGACGTGGACAGTGATAGTATATACTTGTAGCTACTTTATGCGCTGCCATATATATTTAGTTTGTATGTGAAACAGGAGAGTATATACTAAGCGTACGCTGCCTTCGTTACGCAAATAAAAAAGTGTAGAATAGTGTGGTAATTTACTTGGATGTGAATTACTATTAACACTTATCGTTGAACAAACAATTTTTAAGATTTAGATGATTTGGTTGGAGAAAAAGTTTCCTCTCCTTCATCTTTTTCTCGTTTGTATATACGACCAGTCTCATTCTGGTTTGGTTGGGTCCAGTTGTTTGCAAGCTAATTTTTTTTAATGATCATACCTCTCTGTCTGTGCTCAGGGATGTATGGTCATAATAGTGCCGTACATATGCATCACATATATATATATATACACATATGTAGCAGTGGGCACTCATAATAATTGTTATACTATGACAACAGCGTAATAATTTGTAAAGTACGGTACAGCCGCAGCAGAAACCATGGACTTGTGCTGGTGCTATATAAATACAATAATTGTAGGTATGCACATAATACACTTTGCAGTACATAGTACATAGTAGTATCAGGATGAGGAGTAGTACGGCTCAAGATTGAACAGAAGTGAAGAATACCGATATTACTTGTCGAATTACCTGTTCGTTTGTAAATTGTAGCCATGGGGAGGATAATAATATTAAGGAATGCTATGCTATTCAGTCCTATGGTTTGAGGTGGTGGTGAAGTGGTACTCTATGGAATTATGGATTTGGATATAAAAACAGAGGAAGATCAGGATGTTGGAGATGTAGATATATTTCGAGTAAATACTTGGTCTTTGTATAGGAATGCGTTCTTGAAACTCTTTTACAACCAATAACATGAAATGAGGCATGAATAATATGGTTGTGTGTTCAGGCAGTTGTTGCAAGCTTGTAGAACAGCAGGAATTTGTCGATTTTTTTTCTAACCCCGCTTCTTCCATCTAATCTAATCGTAAGTTCGTAGTAAGTAAGTATATGGTAGTATAGTACATAGTTGCCCAAGTGAGTCGACTACTATGAGCTCATTTAAAACACGATTCAGAATCAGAATTCAGACAGACGGTAGGATATGAAATGTAATGTGATGTGATGGAATGAAATACTGTGAAATGAAGTGAGGCAATGTATGTGAGTGAGAGCAGTTAGTTGGAGTACCGCACACACTAGTCATAGGAAATATTTTTGATGGTCGAATAGTTTAAGATCTGAAGAAGGCGATGAAGCCAAACGCATTACAATTACAATTCTAACAAAGTAGACAGTAGAGACCCATTTTGGCTTCAAAAATATATATTATATTCACTTGCTTACTAGCTCAAAAGGATATCTAAAAAATAAAAAAAAACAAAAGTTAAATGAAAAATACAACAAGTGTGGTGTGGTATGTCTATAACCCATGTAATAATATAATATAATATGATTATAATTATATATAGATATACAATACTGACTAGTACAGTAGTACAAGTGCATACCTTTACCTACTTAATAATAATAATGATTGTATGTGTGTAAGCAAGGAAGCAATTTTGGTCAAACTCAAAAAGAAAATGAACGTAATGATAATGAAGGGGGAAAACTTGTAGATACAGATACAGGCTGACTCTTGCACATTACTGTGCTCTCAAGACTTCAGTCAGAAATAAAGAGCACTTACATATCTACATGATATTATCATGATAATAATTGTGTATTCTTCTTCTGATTATTGTAAATTGTGAAGATGTGTTTCATAGAGTAAAAAAAACTATCAAGAACAGAGAGAGAGAGTAACACAGAAACAAATATACATATGTAAGATAGTTAGTGAGTAGTTATAGTAAACTTGGTAAATGTCCACGTATGAGTACTTAAAGTTTAAGTAGAAAAAGTACTTGGAGGAGACGCGAGCGAGACGATGAGGAGACGATGTCGTTGTTAGTTTGTAAGACAAGACATAAATCATGTTGTCTTTTGAGTAATTAGTACATTTTACTGAAATGTCAAGGAGGTATGCAAGTGGATGGATACGTGGATGAATGTGATGTGATACCACATGGGATCTAAATGAGGTGTAATTTTTTATTTGTATAATACATATATACTACTTCCTCCCCTGTGTCTACACAACTACACACGCAAAACAACACTGCTTTATTACAATTATTACAATATTTACAACGCAACGACAACGACAACAACCACACGACGATGATATGATTCCGCTAGTGGCTGATCTCGTACGAAAAATTCTGCTCATTTCTTTAAAAATGGATGACGACGACGACTATTAACTTGTGTGCCTTTTACACACACAAAAATATATATACCACATATAATTACATATAATATATATATACGAAAACACAAAATCTCATTGTCTCTCTTTGTCGTCTCTCGTCTTCTCCTTGACTTGACTCAACTCAATTCAACTCTCAACTTTACTACTCACTCACTACACTTCTTTCTGGGATTGTCCGTCTGTCTTTCTTATTTTTCTTTCCTGATATTTCGTTGTCTTTAATGGAAATGTGGAAAATGCAGACACATGAACGAAATGAACACGGCGATATGTCATCTATCTATAAGTTGTTTCATTTACCTACCTACCTACTACACTTGAATTACCTCTCGGTTCTATAATGTTCTCTTCTGTTGTTGTTGTTTCTTGGTTGGACTCTCATTTGTTCAATAAAAATGAAAATGAAACCTTATCAAACCGTCTTCTTGTTCTCAATGATGTTCAACTTGATCGGTTGGCTGAACGCTGAAACATACTGACTTCTTCTTCTTCTTGGGGTAAATTATCTTCACTGTGTTTTCACTGTCAAGCATGTTTTCTGCCTCTGACTCTGTGCAAGTAGTTGTGGCAATAGTTTAATAGTTTTTTGTCACATTCACTCATTTACTGAATGTTAAATAATTATTATATTAAATGCACGTTGTCATTGTTTTGATTTTGTAGTTTGTCTTTGTTTTGTACGTAATACACAATAAGTACTTACAAGAATTACAATTATTACTCACATGCAAGGTGCAAGGCTAGGCCACTGGGCGCCTCACTCTGAGTCTCGCCTGTTAAAATGGGATGATGTGTTGTGTGATGGTGCCTGTGGAAAATTGAAAATTAAAAATCAAATGTTCCCTCCTCCAATGACAGTCAAGAGTGCAGTCGGGCGGGCCGGGCAGAGGTCTCACCGCTCTTCTTTGCCTTGCGTTGTGCGTGTTCATGAATCCTGTTTTCCTGTTTCCTAATTTGCTGTGTAGTAAGAAAGCAGAGGGGGAAAAAAAGAAATTTTGTGAATTGAAGAAAGGGCTTGATTTTTTAATTTTTGATCTTTTGATGATGATTGTCTTGAAGTCGAAGTTGAAGTACTTGAAGTTGTCTACATGCGTTATGTATGTTTTGTACAGAAATGAATGATAATTAATTTACTTTACGACAGTTTAGATTTTTTCCCTTCTCAAGTACTCCAAGACATTTGATATTTAGTTGTTAGTGTTTAGTGAGTGAGAGAACATTAGATGTTAGTATGTTAGACATTAGACTTTTTTTTCGTACCTGTAGTTTTCTGGTTAGTTGTAGTTTGTTAGTGATTTAGTAGTAGTCTGATTTTGATAGTGATGTAAAATGACAGGTAGTGACGATAAGCTTTGAATATGTGCAATGCTAATGTGAAGAGTAAAATGCATGCCAAATCCTCGTCGTTTTACAGAATGCCGTGCCGAAATACGAAGCGTTGAATGTAGATAGTATTGTAAATTGAAATAATAATTACGGCGGATGTTTCTCCTTTTATTTAGTGAATATACTAATTAACTATTTACTACCCTAAAATGTACAGAATACATATATTTCTATAATTGATATAAAAATTCCTATTTACCAATTTTCCTGTCTGTCGGTTCTTACGTATCTTATATTATGCATTATATACACAGCATTCACAGAAGGAACTTTTACTTCACTTGATAGTTTAATGTAATGTAGTTGTTTGTTTCAATTAAGAAATAATAGTGATTATTGGGAAACATGGATTGTGTGTTGTTTGGTGGTGTGTGTGTGTGTGTGTGTTTAATCATTTATCATAATTATATGGTTGGTTATCAATTAATTATAAATACTATAGAATTAGCAGTAATTAGTATTTGATAATCATAATGGGTAATGATTTCAAATTGCAGATTGCAAATTACCAAATGGTTAAACCTAGGGATTTTGACATACAATTATATTTTCATTAATTTTGAAATATGATTTGTATATGCTGTTTTGGAACACGTACATATATGCAGCTCTGACTGCACAAAGGAAAAAGAGTAAAAGTATTTTAGAGATAAAGTTTAAGAGTTTAGTTTACTTGATAAAATTTTTAAAGATATATAATATGTGAAATGGAAATGATAAATAATTGGAAGAACATATGATTGCGTTTAGAATATTTACGGTTCACGGACAGAGAGTAATTGCTAGGGGTTTTATGTTTCTTGGTTTTGTCTGTGTGTAACATGTTGTAGCGTAATATGTAGTCTAGTATTGTGTATGTAGTAAGTAGTCAGTCGGTAGTTGCTTGTGTTTTATTTTATTTTCTCTTTTTTTTTATCCCACCGTTTGGTTATGTTTATTTTGTTGAATGTCGATGTGATGTGAATGCACTTTTTGTGGTTAAACAATGTTTTTTCCCCTCTTTGGGTTTTTTTTAGTATATTTTAACATCTTTGTGGTTTTTTGTGTTATTTTCAGGTGAATCTGCAGAGAGACCAGAGACAGACGATGAAGGAATTGAACGAGACTCGGGTGACAGTGATGATGACCGCGTTAGCACAAGAGCTTTTAACTTCGACAGTATCTTGGAGGTACGTACATATTGTTTGCTTCTACCTCTGATTCTGTTACGTGTTTCTGTTTGCAGTATGTACATCATATGTATATCATACTGCTTTAATAATAACTCGAATACTAATATGCTGACCATGAGAGTATCTTACTAGTTAGAATATATGGCATAATATGGCCCTTGCTAAATGTTTAGATTAAATATTTATTCATTCGTAGAAGAATTTTCGATTTCGATTTTCATTAATTGATGTTGTGTGAACAAGTTAAAATAGTTGAAGCGCGTTTAAGAGCGAAAGAGTAACCAATCTAAATGAGCATACGTGCCACTACACTCCACTATATAATATATATATACACAGGCAGTAATGCAATTCATCGTAACAAATTAGAAAACTTTTCCTTCTGAAACCAAATCAAATACAAACTTATAGGCTGAGACTGTGAGAGACTTTACCTAATTTACCTCCTTTTGGGTTGACTGAGTATGAAATATCTGCCTGTGTTGTGAGTATATGTTTTTTTTCTTCATCTTTCGCTCTTTCTGTAAAATGTAGGAAGAGTAAAAGAGTATCAGTAGTTTTAGTGTTTCAATTTAATGTACTAGTAGAATAGTGGAGTTTGATCTACAAACTACACTTTCAGTTTCATTTAGAGCTGTAATGTAATTTAGTTTTAAGTATGTAGGGAAGAGGAAGGAGAAGGAAACCAAATTTCCCTTGCTTCCTGTATTTTAATGTTTAGCCTTATAGCTTTTTATCAGTAGTCGGCTGAAACTAATCTTCTCTCTCGAGACACTCGTACACTAAAAATCTCAAGAGTTAAAGTTAAATGTTGGTGTTGGAGTTGGAGTCGGAGTATGGCGAGAGATTACAGAGAGCATTCACAGTATAATTTAGATTTAAAGGTTTAACTTTTTAAATAATTGAAATGAGCATCACGTGGAAAATAAATTGTAGATTAGCACTTGAGATGTATTCATAGAAAAAAAAACATCACATTAATAGACTCCTTATTTACTATGACATGATATGATTCTTTTGTCATTTATTATTATTTTAGCTATGCTCAGTCTGCACCAAGAGAGAGAGAGAGAGAGAATAAAAAAATGTGTAGTTAAAGACACGCACACTTCATACAGAATTAGTATAATGCATTCATCCCAAATGAATGCCAAGTATAACATAGTAATTGCAAATGTTTCAGGTAGGTTGACCATCTGGAAATGTGCTTCCGTATGCCAATTTCTGCATGCATCATGCAAAATTACAGAGTACAAGTACACTCAGTCATTGGATGTAAGCATGTAAAATGTGCCTCGGTACATACATTAGCTCAGTTGTCATTATCATACAAAGCTGTGTGGAGTACAGACAAAATATATCAATGCCTCCACCTCCTACGTACAGAATACAGAACCCAGATATATGAATGGATGTAGGAGTGAGCTCCGCTGAACCAAAGCCGAAGGGCTTGCCTTCGTCTGTAGACATTAGACATGTAATGTTTAATATTAACATTATGCACCAGAAAAAAGAAGTAGATTTTTTTAAAAATATTTTTAAAGTTAAGATCATGTCAAAACTTTTTTGACAGTGTTGTAGTTGTAGTTTCAGTTGGCAATAGACACATCGTTAAAACATACTACCTAACGGCAATGACGTGAGTAAAAGGTTAGAGGTTGCAAAATAAAGCAAAACAAAAAAATGATCTTTGTATTATGCAACTCAATTGAATTCAAATAAATTCATGTAATAATTGATTTCCACCAACCAATGTAGTAACCAATAGCGATGACCGGTACGAAACCAATAAAATACCGCTCACTCACACGCTCACATTCTTCTGTAAAAGGTTTTACATGTTGTCAAGTATTTTCGTCATTCAAACTTGACAAGTTCAGAATCAGAATTGCTTATTGTCTTGAGAATTGTTGAATTCGACTCTTGAGTAATATTGCCTCCAAATGTCTCCCAATCAATTATGTTAATTTGTAATCGTTAATCAATTCTCAATGGTCACAATATTGGAATTCATAGAACTGTAAGTATGTTTCATTTGATATGATATGAGCAATGTGGAACGAAGTTTATAAGGATTTTCCCCTCACAGAGAGCATGCAGAATGAGAATACAATAATTATTATTGTTATAGTGTAAAATTAATGGTCAAGATAACATTAAACCACTTTTCTTTTATATAAAAAAGAAATGCTAGATCCAAATTGATCGTTTTAGATTACCATCCAGATCCAGGCTTTGTTAACTTTTTGTTTCGTTTTAGTGGTGCGGTGGTTAGGTGTGTAAAGTGTAAATAATTATATAATTATTAATATGATAAGGGAACAATGGTTGAACTATATACACATCGATATTTCATACTAAGCTACATCAGCACACAATTATATAAATATAAATCAAGAGAATTTTAAACTAAATAAAATTCTACACGCTTGCCTCTTAGGGCCGGTAGGGCTTGGATCAAGTTAATAATGCGCCCATTGTTTTCTTTTTTTTTCTCTCTTGGTTTTCTTTGTACAGTGTCGGTAGAAAAAATAAATTCACAGGCAAGTTTTTTTTTTGAAGGACAGATTAAATTTATCGATAAATTGTTTGCTGACGGGAATAAATTGCAATTCATTTAAACTTGAATAAAATGAGTTGACCTGTCAGAAAAACTAAAAGTAAGAAGGGAAAATCGATTGGGCATAGGCTTCTAACTTGAATAAATTGAAGACCATATGTTCAAATTCCAACAGAATGTTTTTGCAATTAGTGGTAGTAGGCAGTAGTTTGGGTTAGATGCTAATGTATAGCTTACCTATTATAGAACTAGAATCACACAATAAGAATATGAATGCATAGCTAGGGGTAGCCTGTGTTGTTTGTTAGTATCTCAGATTATTTAATACTAATTATTATTTTATGCAACGTATTAGTTAGGGGAGTTAATGTCTAATGAATGACTTGATTTTTGGGTTGCAATACCAATCCGAAACAAATCCAGAATCCATTGTATCCTTATCGCTAGTTGCGCACTCCATATATAATTATATCTATATTTAATTGCTTAAATGATTACTAGTATCATTATTAAATGTTCACGATACAATTAAGGTAACTACCTGTGTAAAAATATAAAAGGTTCCAGATCGAAAGTCATATCATCGCGCAACTACGTATAGTTCTTGTGTATTAAGTAGGAGTAGGTACTTTATCGAAACCTCTCTGTCTATACTATATATAATTAGGTTGTGCTTACCTTATAGGTATTTTTCATTCGTGCTCATGACTTACATTCTGCTCTGCTATGGCTATGGTAAGTTTCCTTAGCGTGGTTATGGCTTGACTAGACTTGACATTTCATTTTCATCTTTACACAAACACAGGACTGAATTCACGTATCATTAATTAAACGTTCGAAACAGGATAGGAGACGGAGAAGTGGTATTGGTTTTTGGTATCTGCGGACTCGTATAGAGAGACGAGTAGAGGAATTGGTTGGTTGGTTGGTTGGGTGGCTTGACTAGCTGACTGATGAATATTTACATTAATACAGAAACACTGACAATGATCAGAGTGAGTAGATGAAGTAGGAAATGTGGGTACACTAACTTTAGCAGCTAGAGCATGGGGAGACAGAGAGTTATGTAGCTATTGAGCCAATATGATTGAAAATGACTGAATGAGTAAGGTGAACATCAAAAATATCAAGGTGAACTTGTGTCCCGTCCAAACATCTTACCTTTAAACTAAATGAAATACATTAAGTAAATAGGATATCTCCTATCTACACTGCATTATACATTACATTTCCCTACTGACATTATATATACAAAATACTGATAGCTTCATAGTTAATTAAGTCGGCAGCTTCTCAAATCTTAAATAATGTGTAGTATTCATGAAAACTGGTATTGGTATTATACTCTGACTATTGGCATGAGTTTCCTTTTAGTATTCCTTCTAGTAGTTGTTAACATTATATAAATCTAAAATCTACACCATCCCACAATATATGGTTTCCTTTGAGTTTTGAGTAATTATGTGAGTAGTTTGAACATCTAACTTCCACCCAAAGAATTATTATAGAATACATACTGACATTATAATTTACAATTACATTGCATTACATCTACGTTTCTGTGACCATGCGTCTAGGGTTGCGGTTTCTGCTCTTATACGTTACTTCCTATGTAACGTGTATTTTGCAAACACAATGTTTCATTATTATATTTTATACGTTTAGTTGCTTTTCCTATACAGTAGGTTCTGGTTCTGACTTGGGTCTAGCCCTAGCTCTAGTTTTGGTTTTAGATGAAATTTGAGAATACCAATTTTTTTCATTCATAGAATGATGTACCTGTACCTACATTTGTTTTTGCGCGGAGCGTTAAAGGACTGATGAGAGTAATTTATTTCCCCGTAAATAAATTACACTACATCCACCATGTCCTTTAGTGCTTCGTGTTTAAAAGTTAAAAGTTGATTTTGCTTTTGATATGAATAATAATATGAGAGGAGCTAATCTAAAATAAAATCATTCATAGGCTGTTATTAAGAAAAGTTGGCGCGCACAGGGACGGATATGGTTATGGACATGAATGAGCAGTATGCAGTGGTAGTAGTAGTAGTTGTGAGAAGTTGTGTAGTGAATAGTGAATGTACCTACCTAGTACGTATGTTGTGCTATTAGTGTTGTAACCAACAAATTCATCATACTTAATCGTGAAATGTATAAACGTGTGTATGTGTAGACTGTGAGTGTATTTGGATGGGACGAGGACCAAGACCGAAACCGAGTAACAAACATGGAATTGACCTTATGAATAATAATATGTGAAGCAATATATATAATATTATGTGTAAGGAAGGAATTTGTGGCTTGTTTGCTGCATCAGCATCGTGCATCTTTTCACATCTGCAGTATCCCTATTCGTACTCGCACATCTCGCTCGCTCGCGTACACTTGATTGTGTTTCTTATACAGACAGAGTCCCGTAGGTAGTGGATGAGTAGGGCTGAGAGAGTTATAAGACGAGATACTAGAAATACTTTCATGGGAGAGATGTGAGTATGAGGACTCTCATATTATGTGATAATATCCATTCTTGGTTGAATGGAAGTGATGAAAAAGAGGTTTTTGGACATTAAAAGGGGTTTGGTTGCCTCCAGTCTTGTTTCTTCCAATGTAATAGAATAGAATCAAATTGCATCTTCTCCACTTGCCTCCAAACAATACAATGTGCCATCCGTCTCCATCTCGACTCTGAAGCAGACTCTTCTCTTGATTCTCAATTTTCAACTGTTTTACATTCTCAAATTCTCAACTAAATAAACTGTCTGGACTGAAACTGAATATGGATGTGTACAGATTACTACCGATATATATATATGTATTTTGATATTTTTTGTTTTTTAAAATTACAAATACCCTGTTTCTGTGTGTATTGCTGTATTTTGTATGGGAATGGGACGAGAAGATTCATGACTACTTTTTCGCTTTTCTTTTTCACTTTTATATATATGATTCCCGAGTCCTGCCTCATAATGCTCCGTTCTGATGACGATATTATAATATGATTATGAATTATGATTATGAAGTATGACGTTCGTATTATGTAGCGTTGTCTTCACGTTAGTGAAGGGAACTAGGGAATTTACGTAGCAATAAATATTGAACTGTGGCTTTGGTTTTGGGTTTCCTACGATACACAAGTAAGCGTACGTATGTGTAGGTAGTAGATGGCAGAGATGTACTACTAGAAACAACTAGGAGGGAAGGTATCAGTTATTCAATTTATTGGTGGAGAGATACACGATGACGATGATAGAAATAGAAAGATGTACATTGTAAGATAGGAGTAAAATGCGCTATATGCTATCTGTTCAAACGTCCACAGCTCGGAGTGAATATTTAGTATTTAGTTGTTAAGTAGGAACATATAGCATTGTAATTTTATGGTAATGAAGATTACATGTAGATTTTAGATAGGTATATATTTTCGAGTCTGTCCATATCAAGGGATCTCATCGTCAGTGAGTGAGGGACAATTTGTTTGTAGGATGCACGAGTCTATACGTACACACATAGTAGGGTATGATGACGGTGTTGGTGCTGACGAGGGTGGCGGTGTGGTGCGGTGGTGGTGAATTATTGCTTGTGTGCCTCTGATTCTGATTGCCAATCATCTTGAAATAGTCTCTGGGCATTTTAGTCAAGATAAAGGTTCATTATGTTCATCGTATATTAGTAAAATTGATTCACTCACTCGTCTTCGTCGACACTATCTTTCTCGTGTATCCTAATAATGTAAATTCCTTAAATGAAAATGAATATTGAGTAAAAGTTTGATGAGGCAGGAAAAGTTGGTCTTGGTGCTATGGTCTTCTTGGGATTTGATTGTCTTGTCCTTCTTGGATTTCTAATGCGTTCTCTTCCGAGTTACAAGAGCTTTATCCTCTGCATACGAAAATGGGAGCAGAGCAGAACTGTTTCTCAAAATCAAATGCTAAAAGCTTCTATTTTTACTTTTCATCTTCCTTTACTTTGTTCACTTGGTTTTTTAGAGTATCAAGAAACTATTGCCTAGTCAACATGCAAATTGTTGTCATCGTCGTCGTGGTTGTAGGATTGAGGAATTTGTTTAGTTTTTATATTTTATTCAAAAGATAAGATCCTATATTAATTTGCATAAAGTGTAGGCTATAGAGTTGAGGCTTATGGTTTGGGGACCATCAGATGGACATATACTTATAATATTGTAGCCACGGCATCATCACCATCACTAATATTGTCATCGTCATATCAACAGCTTGTCCCATCCTACACATATGTGTGAGGAATATGAAATTTTGATAGCAATTGGATTTGAAGACTGAAGTGAGATATATTATAGATATATAGTGTATGAGTGTGTGCATGTGGCGATCAAATATATTTTGATGCTGATTTGTACAGCGTGTGTAGTGGGTTTGGGTATATGAGATGAAAAGAAAATAGAGCACGTGATTTGTTCGGAGAATTGATGATTACAATACAATGATAGTGAAAGCTCGACTACAGAGAGTGTGTCTATGTGGACAGAACACCTTTTGTAATGAACCAAGTCATGTATAGAAAAGTCATGTACAGTCGATGCCATAATACTAATTTCAAATTCACGACGTGGAAAAAAGAAAAAAGGAATATGTTTAAGATAATAAGATAAGATAAATAAATAGACAGGCAACCGTTTCATTGGGCTCCGTTCTTGGTTGTTTAATTCGCATTGTAATATAATATTATATTTTTGTATTCGTCTGCCTTTCTTCTAAATGGTAATGGGTTTCTACCCTCTAACTTATTTCCTATATATCTAATGCTATTTTGCGATTTGTATTTGTCTTGCCACCCTATGACTGCTGACTAGTATGTACATTGTGCATCTACTCACTTGGCTTTGAGATGTTGATGCAGGTACATATTATCATCAGGAGGATACATTAATAGTACTGGTATCCATTCGTTCTCGTTTTCGTATATTCATTCTCTCCTCCTTCCCTTTGATAATTTTTATTTGGCTCTTTTGGATTGTGTGTGGAATCGCTGTAAATTATAATTATTCCGAGTTTCCAAATCTTAAAGATATGGAGATTTATTATAATCAAATATCAAAGTTATAGTATGGCATGGCTGGCAAATGGTAGGGGAATGGTATTGTGTGGCATGAACATGACATGATGATTTAGCGATGGCGAATGGCGAAGCATATAGGTATATAGGCAGAGAGATGGGTGCATCACGTTGCCGAGTAGGATTATTTTTTTCCTATTTTATTTTTCTTTAATCTTCACAGTTATCAGTAATAATTATCAAGGGTAATGTTCAGTTTTGGGTGAAAAACAATAAAGTAACGATTTTTTCTTTGAGACAACCAGGAACAGTGCAATACAGTGCTCACCGTACAGTAAAAGTCACAGTGGCTGTGGCAGCCGGAGCCGCCTTGGCTGACAGTCGAGAGTCGATTGTGAGCACACAGATGTTACTACTATGTATGTAGGTAGGTACATATATGTAGGTGGAGGGTGTAGGTAGTCGTGAAAAATTTGAGTAAAAAAAATGAGTATTACTATTACCCATTTGTATGGATCAGTGAATATTTAGTTGAATTTTATCTTTTCTTTTTTCTTCGTTCAAAACAATAAACAATGCAAAATATCTGTAAATAAAATACAGATTTGATCAACATTTTTTGGTCTACTTGGTTCTGCTAATTTGGAGTAAGTTAGTACAAAGTAGTAATTATGTTTGTTTAAAAGGTTGCAGTAAATTTCCAATTTGGATTATTTGGATTTGGAACTAGCAATAAGTTATGTTCTTTTTCTCAGCCATTTTTTTCGTTTTGTTGTGCTCGATCGTATCATTATTTGTAGTTTGTATTTTGTTTTGCTTATCTGGGAACGGAAATGGAATTGGAAATCGTACACTCATTGATTGGCACACACAGGTTAGAGGTAAAGTGAGTCGAAGACTTGAACTGTGCGATGGATTGCAGAGCGAGATTACAACAAAACCAACTAAGCTATCGACAACAAATTCAAAATCGGTATCCTTATCGACATCGGAGTATCAGATACTCAAAGCCATAATTATATGGCAAGTATTTTAATAATTGCATTACTTTAAATTAGCACACTATAATATTTTTGGTGTGTTTCATGTCTAGTAGAAACCAAAGGGATTGGGGGAAGAAAGATCAATCGATTGATCAGATTCGATGAAAATTAAGGAATCAATAAACAATACAAAAATGTTGTGTAGGCAGTTTAGTTGTATTTGCATTGAGATTTGCTATTGAATTGAAAATTGAAATGAAATGACGACGGTAGTTTGTAGTTTTGTAGGTAGGTAGTTACAATTTTTTATGTTGAACAGGCACACAACGCATTTATTTTGTTTAACTGTATTTTCTTGGGTAGGATTGTTGGAGGTAATTTGTGCTTGTAATCTGTGCCATGATAAAAGTGAAGGAATTAAGGCAAAGGTAACGTGAGTACTTTTACCTTCTTTTGAATTGACTAGTATTTAGTTTATCCGTATCGTTATCGTTAGTGGAGGGGGTACATTACATTTTACATACACTTTAGAAGAGTCTATACCTCATGTCGGTCCCTGTAATATTGTGAATATATAATTAAAGTGATTACAGGTAGATTGATAAAAGAGTACGAGATATTTTCCGAAATTGAACTAATCTATCCGAGTACCAGTTTCACTTGATTTGATCTTATCATGAGACTCTTACTATAGCGAGACCGCGACTAGTGAGAGACAGACAGAAAAAAACGAGAATAGATTAGAGTAAATAATTTAAATGTAAATAAACGAAATTATTGACGTAAAAGTAAAAATGCATAGCACGTTGAAGCGATGAACCCAAGATCAACGTCAATTGAAAATTGAAATGAATGAGTATAAAAAAATAATTTAACGGTATTACGGTTAAATTATTTTCCTATTGTCTAAATACGTACTACTCCTAGACAACAACGTACATATACGGAGACATATAATTACTTCTATCGATACACAAGATTGATAGGTTACCTAGATTTGTATATGTACCTATTTGATGTTTATTTTGGCTCATCAGCGGTGAGCGGAAAACTGTAAGAACGGGACGGGGTTTTTGATCTGTTTCTGATCTTTCTTTGTACAGGGCAGTGCTCGTACGTCGTACATGCCTATATTTAAAGCGTGGAAGTCATCCAACATTCTTTGTTGATTGTCGACTTTAAAATACGTGTAAATCGTAGATTTGTATGCACGTCACACTATCATCATTCTTTGATATTTTTTGTTCAAACTGAAAACTGAACCAAATTGAAGATTAGAAAATAAAGGAAATCGTGCACGAGTTTAAATTTGAATTTAAGTTCCCTTTCGTTCCCAGACCCAGACCGACATCCGCATTAGCGAAAACGTTTGCGAGGAACAGCAAATGAGTAAATGTCATACCAAAAATATTGGTACTTACATATATACAGTCAACAGTGGAAATCAAATCAGAGGCACAGAACATGTTTCTCTCCTTTATTCTCCATGTACATTTTGGTTTGCCTTATTTTTAGTTAAAGCTTGAGGTATGTCAAATTTAATATTTTCATTTTCCTTATGGTTTTTTAATGCTTTATAAGCTGTACCATGCCATGGGAATATTATATATAACTACTGCGAGTGCCTTTCCCTGTGCTCGTCGATGTAAAGCTCTGCATCAACATCGGGATTTCATTTTAGGCTCCTTACCATGGCCTATCTATATTTGTCTGTTTCTGTTTCTGTATATAGGGACTCTATTACATCATACTATACAGATTTTACAACACAGGTTGAATCCTTTGATGTGGTTTGTTGTCTGTTCATGAAGAGCATGAGGAATTTGGTTGGACTTGGACTGGCGATTACGATTACTAAAACGATGACGACGACTACTTTTCCTAGGTGTTTTGCTTACGAACTAGCGTATTATCTATGGAAATGATGTGTGCATGCTCTTTCCTCTCCACTCTGTAGTCTCACTCTCACACGTTGTGTTCTGTGGAATTATGGATGTTAAGTACCACACATGCATACCTGCTCTTATTCCTACGCTACGAATTCTTTGACAGTGATAGTAAGTAAAGTAAAGTAACTGCCAATTGTAGACGAGGCAGAGCGAGATTCAACATAAATTCCTCGTCTCACCGTTAACAACAACTGTTAACAACCAGGGATAGGTCTCTTACAGGGGAATATACATAGGCAATTACCTCTACCTAACACACCAGACCAGATACTTGAGCACATCAAGAGCGTCTCTCTCACAGTCCAAGTCTTGAGGAGGAACAGAAAAATAAAAATCATTTAAGTCTCCTCTCTTACGAGTATGCATACTACTATATAGGAGAATAGCAGAAGCTGAGCTTTTAGCTTGAGCTTTTAGGAATAGTTCCCTTTTCCTATTCGTAGTTTCCGTCTGTAATTATCTAGAATAGAACCATAGGACGGATTTCATGGCAGAGCATTACAATGTGCAGGGAAACCTTTTTATTATACTTTAATATCAAATATACAGGCATGTAATCCTTTCTGGTAGTAGTAACCAAGCTAATGTGGTATGATATCGTATTAGCATTAGCATATATAGACGTTATGTGAATGTGGGATATCTCGTATTTTTTTTGTCCGAATTTCTTTTACATTGCATCGTTAGCCACTTCCAGATCCAGATCCTACTCTATATGTATATATTTAGTAGACTTGTCTTTCTCCAGTTGTGAGTCGAGAGGAGAAACTCATATTATTAGCTAAGCCTTTTGTAAGAGAAGCCATCTCACTCACATTCGGATTTGAATTGAATAATTCGATAGTTGAATCGATTGGGACATGCGGTTGTATTATTTGTCTCTGTACTTGGAGTGGTTCAGGTATTTCCATTCCAGATCCAGGATAAGAAAGATCTCATCAGTATCTCTTTGATTTTTTTATAAGTAATACTGCAGGATTTTTTTTAGAGATACCTCTGCTAATGCTAAAACATATGAGTAGAGTATAGGATTGAAAATACGGATGATGCCATGTCCATTCTTTTTCCTATGGTCGAATATTCGAATATGTGGATGTCGAATCGGACGAATAGAAGTAGGGCATCATTTGTTTTGTAAGATGTGATGTGATGTGGTGTGTATGTATGTGTGTGTGTGTCTGTTTGCTCCTGCTTTTGATTTTGCTTTGTATTATCTGTTCTATTGCTATTGCTAGTGCTGCTGATGTTGCTGCATCTGTGATTGCCTCAAGTCATGATAATTTTAATAACAGGGTAATCAGCTTCAATGGATGTCTGTCTGATTTGAGTACGACTATGCTATCACTAGCCCTATCGCTATATGTACAGTTTAAATATGTGTGTGCAGAGTCCAGTCTTCTTTTATTTATTATAGATTGAAAAGCAACAACAACAAAGTCGTCGTCGTCGTAGTCGTCGTCGTTTTCTTCGACGATGGGGATGTGGATTGTGGATGTTTACGATCCGAGGTTGGACTTGGAGTTATAAAGGGTGTATAGTAGTAGTGTGTGTGTGTGAATGTGAGATGGTTTCATTTATGTTCTAAATCCTTCAGTTCTAAGACCAGGACGAGCCTATTCAAGTCCACGACGAGATACACTTGAAGGTATTCAAATTCTAAAGAAGACAGACAGACAGTGTGATTTGTTTGTGGGCAGCAAGGTTTCTGATCGTAATACTACAGTATTACGCTTACGATTACCTGTAGCTGTATTAGTAGTAAGTTGAATTTGAATTTGAATCGAATCTCTCACGATACAAGTAGAAAGAAGTTTCTGTCGATTTCGATTGTGGAGAAGTAGGAGCAGAGAGAAAAAAAAATTGACGGAGTTTTAATGTGTACTGTTCTACTACTCTTTTCTTATGCTCTGTTGTTTGTTGCTTATTATATGTTTGCGCTCCTGTTTTTTCTCATCTACTATTTTTTTCTACCCACTGCACTGTTCCAATGCGATGGGAAGGAAAAAGACATCTATAACATTAAGGACCGATCCACAATCTACAGATGAGATGAGACTATACCTATATAGGTATAGACGCGCTCTTGCTTCTGCATAATATGTGATTGCATGGAATTAGAGTCGACTGCTTTTTCCTGTTTTTTTATCCTTTCTGCATTGCTGAGAAATTGTACTGGATTGTATTGTGATTGTGATACTACTACAGATAGAATTAGTATTTGCATGAGAGAGGGGAGCTTTAAACTTACATTACGCATCCATTTATCTACGCTTTACCTTGGACGTTTGATTATGTTATACTCGGGCTTTTTTCTCTTTATTTCTTCTAACTTCTTTTTACGTTTTCCTTTCCTTTGGTGGAGATGTAGGATATACTTGAAATTAGATTATACAGGTAGTGGCTATACAGGTGTATTCCGTCTACAGTCTACGCATGGGAGTATCAAAGTGCACATGAGTCTGACTCTGAATCTGAAAAAGTTGTAGAGCAGAGATTGTTGAAGTGGAAAAGCGTGAACGTTGTCATTATAAACAGCAAAGTCTAGTACATATTGCGGATGTGTATAGTATCTAGTACTTGTGTACCCGTCAGTATACTTATTTATGTACATACTATATTCCACTTAAATCGGGAACCTAACAACAAACAGTAGGTACCTACCAACTATGTGCATACAAGGAGCCGGAGCCTTATAATGAGCATCAGTTTCTATTGAATTGGAAGCGGTTGAACTGCACGGGAGAGAGAGAGAGGCTGGCTACAACTTTTAGAGATGAACGGACAACTACAATCTACAATTATTTTGTGCATCAATCGAGAATCGAGAAGTTAACAATTAGAAGGAAAAGAATTACAATTTAATCGGAGGGTAGAAGCTCTTTGGCAAAGTATAATAATATCATGAAAAATCCTCTATACTTTTTTGTGTATCATATACATACACAGTTTCTTGGTGGTATTACCTGTCCTATTGATTAGATTGAAATTGCTTTTAGTATTGTATAGTAATGCTTAGTTTAGTTTAGGACTGTAGAAGACTATGATTTAAAAAAAAGTCACATATTCATTGGATTAGGATCCATAAGAAGAGATTGGAAAGCACTGACTGTGGGAATTATACCCTTTGTAGAAAAAAATAAGTTTTGAATTTTTTGGCTTGGGCTTTTATGGGATGAGATGATGAGAACAGGAAATAATAATAATAATAATAATAATTTTGATTGCCAACTTTTCTTATGAGAAAATAACAAGTCCTTATAATTACTTATTAGCCAACTGTAAGATTCATATGTTTACATCCTGTATATTCAGATTTTTAGAATCACGATTGAAATTTTAATTGTAGATATTAATTGCATAATCTAATGTCAATGCAGTTTGTGCTAAATTCTAAAAATTGTTTTCGTTGGTGGTCTTTGAATATGGATTTAATTTTTTTGATTTATTTGAGCACTTGTACAAACAGATTCACCTAATTTTGTCATTCATTCCCAGCCGATTCAAATTTGAAAGGAATATTATTAAAAAATAATAAAATATTTTTGAATAAACTTGAATGTGAATTTTTAAGGAATACTACAGATGTACTTGTATACGTATATGTAAGCAGTATACATGTAGTTAAAACTGATGGTGGGAATGACAAATGGTGCATTAACTGTTGTCCTCATAAGGAGAACAGTGTTGTAAAGGACATAAAAAGATCTCGAGTATGAGTTACAATAATAATAAAAATGTTTAAAACGAGTCATAGTAAGCTGTATAGTAATATGCATACATGGAGCATGTACGGTTGTGTTCCTGTGTGGAACCCTTCGATTCCCATTCGAATAGGATTTCAGTTCAGTTTTTCAGTTCACTTCAATTGTCCTGGTCATCGTCAGTCATATCAAATCTAAACCTCCCTCGCAGCTATAATACAGATTCAGATTGAGCGGTGGGCATAATATGTAGAGCTCTATGACTCTGACTGACTAAGGATAAGTAGTGAGCTGTTCCTTTGGAAGTAGGTAGTGGTAGATTGTAACTATTAGTTGTGAGAAGAAATTGAAAGATGATGTATTGCTCTGTGAGAGAGGAGTGACGTTGAGGCGTTTGAGTCTAGTATTAGTTAATATGTAAATGTATAAAATTGATAGAGAAAGTTCGATGAGCCATCAGAGTTAAAATACACGCATACCTCGTCTCTACATACATTAATTTCCTCTGTCCTCCTCAGCCTATGAGCCTGTCACAGGGAGGTTTAGTGATCCATAAACTTGAGTAGTAATTAGTTGCTTCTTAGTTAGTTTGTATTATATAGTTTGACGTTCTGCCTCTGCCTTTACACTCGCCATTTTACGTCCTTACAGTTGGTTTGGTCCACATTTGCAATTCCGATTCCAATCCAAGGAGGTACATACTTACTACGCTCTCAGTCAGTACAACTTGTAATTTTATATCAGGGTGAAGAATACGAAGAAGAATAAGACGACGGCACGGGGAAAAAACAAAACATTGTTGTGAACTAAATCACCACGAGAGATGTAAAAACCTTATAAGTACAGGTGATATGTCCGCTTAAGTCCTCGTCCATCTTAGTTTGTAAGTACCACACCAGTCGTCAATCCCAATGCAATAGGAAAATCTATAAATTCTGATGCTTGTGCAGTTCAGATGCAGGAGTAGTGGTAGTAGTACTGCAGTGCAGAAAACATAAAGATACAAGAAAGAAATGTAAGAATCGGAGTGAGGATCATGTGAGAGTTAGTAGTCGTTGTAATAATGTTTTAATGTAATGGTATGGTAATGGCAGTTGGTGCTGTACTGTGCGTCTCGTTGGACTTGAACTGTATGTGTACATGAAAAATTGTAGGAATGATAAGTGTGTTTTTGAATGTGTATTTGGATGGAGTCATTTGAAGATATGTGGCATGTGGGATTACTACCGAGCGCGAAAGTCATCATATCAACATTAAAAAGTAGTATAGATTGATTAATAAGCCATATACGCTGACATATATAGTATTTTTATTTCCTAGTTTGTTTCTCTGACTGTCGTCTGGGTCTTCGCCTTGTAGTATCGTAGTAGTAGTAGTAGTTGTTGTTGTCGTTGTCATACGATGTGGCTGTGGGAATTAGGAATGAGAGAGTGAAATGCGAGTAAGATAGTAAATTGATGGATTGTCATGTTTTATGGTTTTTACAGATATGTACACGTCGCTTGGGCTCATCAGGATCAACAAATGGAAATCACAACCATCATCTGAATTATAATGGGACCTCGTCCACATCCTCAAATATTAATAGTGGTAATAATAGTAGTAGTAGTAGTCCGACGGCAGATGCACATTACAAAGCAGTCTGTCGTGCCCTGGTCGCGGAGGCTTTGGAGCTGTCCACTTTCCTTCAGAAAGTCGCACAAGGAACTCAGCAACTTCGAAATTTCTCCTCTTCCGGCCTCTTCCACTCCGGATACACACACACCGTGGGTCGTCTCGATGATCATGATCCAGACCTTGACAAACTCAACTTTACAGACTGGGTAATTCTTTGATTTTTTATTTAAGACGCATAATATACTATAAGTAATCTACTTTCCAATTTCCAATTTAGTTGTTTGAAATCTCTAAAAGTTGATACATTAGATATCACATAATATAAAAACCCCTATTAATTTATGCAAATTGTATTAAAAATTAGAGCAACACAAGTTGAAGTCCAAAAATTAAATGAGATTTTTTGGACACGCCACATAGACAATTATTTCGTTAATATTTTGTGTTACATTATAATTTATTATTCCCTCGCTGGAAATTATTATTGGATGTATGTGAATTGTAAATACTTGGAGCCAGTCAAGCAATTCAAATACAAATAAATACTTATATTACGTCTGCCACATAAACTGGAAATGGACTATAAGCTATACTGTGTGTAGAGATACCTTCTGTTTAGTAGTAGAAACGTATACATTATGTACTAAACAATTTTAGCTTTTAAATTTTTTTCTCATCACATCGTAAAGTACGGTATTTAACTTTCATGGGCAAAAAATACTACAAACCAAAAAAAAAGACGACGTTGGTAGGTAGGTACTTGATCATTGAAAGCTGAGTGCGGTGCTAATTAGCACTCTAAAATATTTCTGGACCAAAAAATTTGAAACTTACGATTACATATGACTTAGGCCTAGACAGTGCAGTGTGGGTTGATGCTACTATAATTTTGTGTTGAAGACGAGGAAGGTACTAACGTGAGCGTATTAGTAGATACCCTGGCTTAAAAAAGTATACGTAGAGTGAGTTGATGAGCTGGAACACGTGCATGCTCTCCTACACACAAATACATAGGGCTCTTGAATTGCTTGTGCTGTGTGTGTGTGTGTGTATGATGGCTTGAAGGAGGATTTTATCTGAAAATTTATCAAGCATTCAAGGTGTAAACAAGATCGTTGAGTTGTGCTTAATGGAAATTCCATGCCTGACGAGACGTTTTGTGCCCAATCGTATCACACTACTTAATTCACTATAATAAAAAACTGCCTATTTTTTCCAACATATTATTATGATATGTATGATGGTGAGGGTCCACGTTGGATTTGGATTTGTGTATTTGAATTCAACAGGTTGCTTGGCCCATTATACTATTCATATATATATACACACTTAATACGTTATGCATTCCATATTGCATTAGACTCTAGACTGCAGTCAATTATATTACATTGGACTTGATTGCTCGGACCATCTTTTCCTGTGAGTATAATAACATTGTACTCTACAAGGTACTTACTCCATGTACTATGCTCTAGCTTTTTTCTCTTAACTGATTCCCATTAAATGATTAGCTAGTTATTATGTCGAGTTTAAAGTTGATGGGACTAAGAGAGTGAGTGTTGTGTATGTGTACACTATAGTTTAATGTGTTGAATAAATCTCATTTCTGATTTTTCGAGCGTAGATATGCGCATTTCATTTTATATTAAAAAATAATTATGTATTTGAGGGACATCATTGAGGAAGCAGAGCAGAGGTTCGGTTGCGTTGGTTTGGTTTTGGTAGTATGTTGTTAGATTGGATGAGGGAGAGAGAGAGAGAGAGAGAGAGAGAGAGGGAAAATGAACGTAGAAGAAAGAAAAAAAAAGAATTTATGAAATGAAATCGAGTTACACTCTTACTCGCTCTGTATACATACGACCTGTATTAAAGCATTAATAATCTGTTTAAAAATTCCCGAGACAAGTTTGTAAATTGTGTATGGGATGGATGGGGCAGCATTAGCTTTAGTTTTAGTTGTGTTTAGTAGGTATGTAGTGCTAGGGTAAGCTTTTTGGTTTGACTTGGTTTCGGTTTGGCAGTAAGTCGTTGGACAGTCAGTGTCTTGGTTTGATTATATACGCATATATTATATGAGATGCATAGGTAATATGAATTGTTATGGTTAATAATATTTGGTAGGGGAAGTGGAAGTTGACTTGTAGTTTAGTAGTGGTGGTAGTGGTAGTAGTAGTAGTAGTAGTAGTAGTAGTAATGTAGTAAGTAATGAAAATTCACAGTAACTTTGAAGTTGTGAAGCGGTGAGCCTCAGACTCGTTTATTATTCCCAAGATGACTAGTTGATATGATGGGGAATGCTTTACACGTGTGATCTTAATTTCTCTCCTTCTCCTTGTACTTACAACACTCATCTTTCTGCCAGCTTTAACTTCTAGTAAGACATGGATGGTCAGACAGGTTGACGCGGAGATAGTTACAGTCTTTGAAATATCCATCGTCCCAAAGTCCAACCAAAACCCAAACCAAACTATTATACCTATGTCAGACAGCCAAAACCAAGCCCAATCTTACGTCCATTCCATAGTCTGTATCAGTAATGTAGCCCTCCCTTCCACATGATGACATATTATAATATGAAGTATGAAGGGAAGGGGAATAGAATAATATTAATACTATGGTATGTTATTAATATGTAGGACTAGAATCGACAGAGACAGAGACAGACCGAGACAGGGTATTCACACACTCACAAAAACTCGGAAATATTCTGTTAATGTGTAAGCATGAGCTTGTATTTGTATTCGTATTTTGTATGATTTTTTATCGACTGCTTCGGCCTCGGCCTGGACTCTGGGTGTATTCCAGCTCCAGCGTTCGATTAAGATTAGCATGTAATATTATGAGCTTAGCATAACATAACAGAGGACTGTCTACTGTCTCTCACTCAGGATTCCCAAACCCAGTGATTAATTACATGAGGGGTCAAGCTACAGGGAAAATTTAATAAAAGAAAAATGCACGCCAGGCTATGTCACTTTAGTTACGCACATACGAGTGAGTCTTTGAGCTTTGTGAAAGAGAGCCGAGGTGTCCTAGTGAGACAGTAAACTTGCGTTAGCAGTATATGACGTTCCGTTCATATATTTTATTGTTACGTTTCGGAGTATATAGGATTCCGAGGTCCGTCCGAGTGAGTGAGTGAGTGAGGCGTAGGAATAGTAATATGACTTGGAATGCGTCTGATTGTTCTTGTGGCCGGAACGCTAACTGAATAGCTGTGTGGGGTGAAAAGATTTTCTTTCTTGAGATTGAGAGACTTGCTCATAATAAATATAGGTATGTACCTACCTGTCTCTACTAAATGCTCTATAGATCGATGGGTCTTCTCAGAGTCTGAGGATGAGCGTCTGAAGTGAACGTTGCTTGTGCCCAGTATCTAGTAACCGATTTCATTGTAGCTGTCAAGGGAGACTATTGTAAATGATAGTGTGAGGTCATTCATAAGGAAGAATGAGAAATTAAAAATGAAAGGAAAAGTTATCGAGGTGGAAGCTTGAATTCGTATGGAGTATGGATGGGCTATGGTAGGGGTGGTTAGCTGTATGATATACTGCAGGAAAGTTATACGGTATTTATACTCACCTAGTGCACTGACTACATGGAAAATAAGTAGGGAAGGAATATCATGACTTAATGTGACGGATATATATTACATATGTGTGTGTGTGTGTGAGAGAGCAAAAAATGTGTTATACTCAAATATGTATTTGTATTATCATACACACCATATAAAATATTGTATTATGCCATGAGGGATGGTAGATGGTTTTGGTTTGAGTTTTTGCTGGTTGCGTTTCAATTGAGTATTCTTTTAAGAGTAGGTTTCATAGTGGTTATTTCATTTTGTTGAGGTGCTGGTACTCCGTATGCGTGTACATGAGGATGTGAGCTGGAGGTGAGGTATGCGTAGAACACATGTACTGCCCAGTACAGTTTTGGCTTTGGCGTTTCAGAGTCAAAAATAAGGTAGGTAGGCCTGTATGCCGGTATGTCTGACTGGGGGTAGGTAGCGGTTGCTGTGATTATGAGGCTCATGAAATATGATCTATGATATGTCTATTACTTTAAACCACGTTGCCTTTGGTTGGGGATCCAAGAAAGAATTTCACTCTTTCACTGCAGTATGTACCTACACGCTCTGTGTGCCACGTTGTGTTCGTATATAGTAGCATCTATTATGTAGGTTCGCATAAAAGTATCCTCAGTATATTAGAATAGGCACTGCGTCGTTTGTTGTAGTTATATGCTCATGATGTTGAACGTGGTGGAAGTGGAATTGGACACACTTCTTCGTGGTGCAGTAGAGTGGAGGACTCCTCCGCCGTGTACCTGTATACTATTAATATATAATTAAATGGGGGACGGGGATGCGTACATATTGAGCATGGAGGAGGAGGAGGATGTATTTTGGTGTGTGTTGCGGAAGACAGAGGTAATAAATTATGAACCGTTTGTATGTGTAACTTTTTTCTTGTGTGTGTGTATTGGCAGGCACGGCTGTGGGTCCAAGTAATCCGTGAGCTCAGAAATGGAGTGAAATTGAAGAAAGTTGACTCTGCATACCATGACTGCAGTCGCGGCCCGCCGATTGAGTATGAGCTCACACCATATGAAATTCTCATGGATGACATTCGATCTCGTCGGTACAAATTGAACAAAGTGATGGTGGACGGCGCCTTACCTCCCAGAATTAAAAAGGATGCTCATGCCATTATTCTTGAATTTATACGATCCAGACCTCCACTCAAAAAGGTGAGCGTTGAGTTTGATTGTTTATATATTTTTTTTTCATTTCGATAATAATAATTATTAGTGTAGAACTATCACATAGTAATACATACGAGAAGGGACCTGGGTGCATTGTATTATTATTATTATTATTATTAAGTAAGAAAAAGAAAGAGAGGTATGCCAGAGCATATATGCATATACAGCGGATAGCATAGTTGAATGATTTCTTCTGATCCTGATATATACCTAATGCCTAATAATAATCATATATAAATTACAGATATGCGATTTCAATTGTTCTTTCTCTTGTCCTGTCATCAAGTTTCATTTTTAGATTGTTGACTATTTTGATCTTGCTTACACGCGCGTATTTACTCTTCACTCTCGACGTCAAAGCCGAGTCGATGTCGACGTCGACGTCGACAATCTCACTTTAACTTTAGTTTTCGTTTTCGTCTTCCCTCTTCGTTGTCCGTCCTCCTGTCAGATGAAGGATGGAGTTGAAGGGAACGTATGTATTGACTCATTATAATATAGTACTAATAATGATATATATCATTGCATTGTCGTTATTGTATCTCATGGAGTCATCTTTGTTCTTTAACTCTCGCTTTGGCTTGGATCTCCAAAGTTATAATAAGTATAATTGTTTTATTATTAGTATTAGCTTTGGTTTTATTGTGGGGTATATAGGTCCATGGATAAACCCATTATTACTAGTGCTGCTATCACACCACTATCGATATATACTACGGAGGCATTAAGATATTAAAATCCATTACTTTGTGCATTACGTGTGACTGTACTGTACTGGAAAGAAAAGGCGAAAGGATTTAAATACATGCATAAGTTTGTTTGCCCCACTATCTACATACTACATCATATTTAAGCAACAATTCTATCGTCTATTTAAGTAGACAAGACCCACACCCGACTCAAAAGACATTCACATCTTCTTTTTTCGTTTTTCTTTTCTTACCTCAGAAGAGTACACACGCATCTTGAGATGAGTCACATGTTATGACATAGGTATGTACTGATACACAAAAACATGCAATGGATCCTTGAGGAGACGCTACATTCTTATTAAATTATCTTTATTCAGAATAATTGGAGAAGATACTGCGCTGACTCTGGAAGCGTTCATGTATAGAGAATGTGTGACTGACTACATAATGTATTTGTAGAATTGTAGATGCCAAGGTATACGGATGCCATATAAGAAATTCCAAATGCATGCATGACCACGAGGACCTCATAGCTCTCCTTCGGGATTGAGCATGATTACTATTATCTCACTCAACAACATCACAGTTTGTGGTTCTGCATGTGTTTACCCTGGAGTTGAATATTAAATTGAATGAATTTGAATTCGAATTCAAGTATGTAGCTCCCTGGTAAAGTTCTCGGACGGAGACAAACTAGTAGGAAGTGTATTTATAATACTACACGCTTACTGCGTATAAATGGCGAATGTCTCATCACACTTTGCGTGTCTGTTTATGCCATGCTATGTAGGGAGGGTTGAAAGCGGTAAAAGTGTGACTCGTTTATAAATTTCTTTCCCCACACATGTATCTCTTGAATTCTCTCGTATGATATGGTTATGACTCTGGTTATGATCTTCTGAGGATGAGTTAATCTGGTAGTTTTAGCAGTTCTGTAATGGTGATGCATTTGTGAATATAAAATACTATACTGTATATGACTGTATCCCCGTAGAAATCATATTGCAATCGAATCTGACGACGAAAGTCTCAACCAAAAAAAAACTCCGTACATTTAATAAGGTTTAGTATATTGGAATGGTATGACGGTATGGTTATTGTTTTTTGATACATTATTGTTGTGGTTGTGGTTGTCGGTCGATGGGTCGTTCGGTCGGTCGTCGTTGGATGGATGTATGATACGAGTCCCTATACATCCCTTCAATAATAAATTATTTTCTTTTGTTTAGCATTTAATTCACGTCTAGTTCAACTCTGTCGCTCACAGTTCAATGCAAATATAAGTCATGTAGAGGCATTCCTATAAATTACATACACAGAGACAAAGAGTACTAATGTCTTTTGAGTAGTCCAAGTCAATATCAATAAGTCGAGATGGAGAAGGACCAGAAACAGAGGAGAACAAGATGTTGTGAGTTGTGAGTTGGGACGTTGGGAGTGAGGAAGGTTAACTTTGACTTTAACATCTTTAGCATTCGCTATGCTCGTACCTAGACTCAATGTACGGATAGTAAAAGCTGTTCTGTTACAATTACTGAGACGTACACACATTTCTTATCTTTTAATTTTGACATTTGCATTTTTGTTGATAACTTTTATTTGTGTAGATGAGCTTCATCATATCATTGACTTGGCAGTTATGAGTGGTTGTCTCCCTTTAGATTATTCCTTCGCGTCTTTTATTTATTCGTATGTCGGGCAGTAATAGTTTCTCGTATGTAGTTCAGTAGTCATATAGTCATCCACAATAATTTTCACAACTCTTTTCTTCTTTTCTTTTTTTTTCTAATCGAATAAACAGGAGTAGACATTTTTGTGTCCCAGCAATTTAATTTTTATTTATTTCGCTTTACTTAAATATGGTACGGAATACTAAATGCTGAAAACTTGTAAAGCCCTTTTTAAAAAAAATCTTGTAAGAATGCGTATACATACATGAAGTTATTAAGTCGTATAGTACCTAAGTTCGCAGTAAGAAAATTCAATTGAAATTGAATATATGAACAACTTAATGCTGCACACTCTGTTCTACTGGCTGACTTGTTAGATTTTATTTTCTTCGTCTAATTCAATAACTCAATAATTTCTGTAGAATGAATTAAGATTTCTTTTTACATGTAATTTCTTTTATTATTAAAGTGAGTTGGACGGGGACGGGAATTGATTTAAAACTTGAACAAAAGGTTTTAAGTTTTAACGAGTTTTTAAGGATTATGCATGTAGCTCTCTGTGCGTCATGTATGTGGGGAAGGAGGTCTATAAATCTTTAAGACTTGAGATTTTTTTTTGAAGTCTTTTAAAAGAGAGACTTTGAATGGAAATGGACTCAGTGAGTGCGAGTGTAAAGAAGAAGAAAAAAGTAAAGACAAAGTCAGTCTTGTGTCTCTCACTCTCTGATTCATGATTCTGAATGAGAATGTGTGTATTCTACAAATACAAATACAAAGATCAGCACTCTTTTCAAGTCTTGACTCTGACCCTTCCTGTCAACTCAGAGTTCAAACATTTTAATCAATTCAGAATAGAATAGAATTTACTCATGTATTGTTACTTGTTCTTATTTAGTATTTGTTACTTTACTCGAATTCCATAAGCCAATCCATAGAGACTCACTCACGGCTATTAAATAGATATTATATGGTATGGTTATTGTCATGGGGCACGGTGCGGTGTGGTGCTACAGTTCGTTATTATTATGGTGAACAATTTAGCATTAACATTAACATTGGAAATTATACGTGACACTGAGTGAGGAGGTTCCATTGTGTGTAGTATTTTAATTCACTAAACAAATGAAATCAGTTGGATATTATTAATAGACAATCATAATTATTAATATCCGTAGTAATTCATATTAGTACATAGCGCTCATAGACTTTCAACGTGGAACGTGGTCAAATACAACAGTCAGTCGTTGTTGTTGAGCTGGCTCTGTACTCCACATGAGAGTGAGTGTGAGAGGAAACAATTAAACAAAGGAGACGGAACTGAAACAAAAACAAGGTTAACTTTAACTAACGTTGTAAGACTGTACAATAATTATTGTTCTAATTGAAATGGAAATAGAATTTCATTCTTGTTTTCGCTTTCATTACCTTACCTTCCCTATATCCCATGCAGTGGGTCGATCTCGATCTGACTTTGACTTTTGACGCTGTGACAGGGCTGCTGAGGCTCTGCTGTGGTCTGCTGTATAGACTATGGTCGGTGACTTCATATCAGTTTGCATAATCATTAACATTGTTGTTTCATCAAGAATAATAATGAATTAAAAAATTAAAAGAGTACCATTTAATGTAGGTAGGTACATACAATGGAAAATTTAATTAGGGGTTGAACTTGGATTTGGAATTGGGTTTTGGGATTTGAATATTAAAATATTTTGATGGTCACAGTCGCAGGGTACATAGTACATAGACACAATAATTACATGAGCACAGCTCTCTTACTCTCTCAAGCTCGAGTCTTATTTGACTTTGGCTTTTTAAATTTGCATTTTTTGTATTTTAGCTTAGGTCTTATTAGCTGTCGAATTGAAGAAAATGGAATATTAATACGGGGGAATGGTGTTAAATTCGTTAGGAGTAAAGAAATTCACAAGCTTAGGAGAGCATAGTGCCAGTGTGTCAGGAGTAGTGACAATGGAAATATGTAGGTAGTCGACCAAAGTCAAGTGAAACGAAACCACGCCACGGTCTTCAGCTAATCAAATACCTGAGCACAAAATCAATACATATGTACGTGTGGGTTGTGCATGTGCTGGTGCTGGTGCTTGTACCTTTAGTCAGTGTTGGTAATAAATATAATATGTAAATGGGAATAATATAATCAAATCATTAATTTTGAAAGGTACATAGAAAATGGATAAAAAGTGAAAAATACAGTGATAATACTGTCAAAACGAGTCATTACTTAGTTACTTAGTTATTTTGTATAGAGATTATAGAGAGACAATGTAAGATGGATTGGATTTTAATAAATATTTAGATATATTTTATAATAATTCTATTATAAAGATTTTCAAAAAATATTATATGAAAGGATAAGAATTAAGGGTGGTAGAAATTGGAATTAGTTTGTTTGTGTGCGCACAGATATAATTATATAGGTATATATGCCATGTATGTGTAGAGCTATCTATACGGTCTGGTATGGTCTGGTGTGAGATGAATTGAGTAAATTGAAGAGTCTAATTGGAAATAATATATATATATAAAAAACATGTGAGAAGATTTTCATTTTCATATAAATAAATGAATTGATGGCATGTGGTGAGCCTTTCTAATAATTGTAATCAGTTAATGTTGAGTGGTGGAATTTTTCGTGTATAAAATTCCTTTCATTGTCTGCTCTTTAAAGATGTACTTGTACCGTACGTACTAGACATGTTATAGGGTCTACCTTCGTCCACCATGGCTCTCTATGGCTGTTGTGGCTCGGCTATGATTACTACTACGATTACGGTTATATAGAGAGTCTCATAGGATTAGGAAAAGTTTCTTCTTCTCTCCCTGTCTCTTTCTATGTGTGAATCTTGCTGGCTAACTTTGACTTTACTATGTTACTGGCTAACTACGTGGCTGTGTAGCTAGCCGGCTGACTGACTGTCTCTTCGTTGTTGTCAAGTAATAGTATAATGAATTGATGAGAAGCGGACGGACGGACAGACATTTACAAGAGATTATGTATATGGGTTATTTGGCTATCCAAGTAATCATTGAATTTGCAATAAATTTTTCACTTTATCAAACAATCATAATTTTCTTTTGTACGGGCCTAAGTCAAGCCATGATTATGATTGTGATTGGACTCTCCATTGCATTTTCCATTGTGATTGTTCCTCATGTCAGAGTCAGATATGGGAGTTTTAATAGGAAGTTTATATTTTCTCATATATATATATGTATGTACTGTCCCGTCTTTTGAGTAGAACTTTGAGACTTGGAATAATCCAGTAGTAATCGTTAATATGTAGTAAAGTGACAGTCAACTAGTCAGTTAGTAGTTTTGTTGTTAGTTCGTTAGTGCTTGAGGTAGTTAGTGGGGAAGATACTCTTCTTTACTACTTTACTAATTTACTCTCTCATGTGGTTCAAATATGAAAAAAAAATAATAAAAAAAATGGTAATACAAATCATACTAATTCCTATATATTTTTCTTATATATTATTTCTTTTTCCATCAGAAGAGATTTGCCTCAGCCAGAGGCTCATTTATACATATGATTTTACTCTGAACATTAATTTTTTTTCTTGGTTACTTAACTTGAATTGACTTGACATTGCTTTAGCGGAAGATTTCTAAATTGCTATGATTGAAGTGAGCGAAGCATCTCATTGAATTTTTTCAATAGATTTATGATGATTTTGACTTTTGATAATTTTGTTTTATTGACTTGACACTATTGTTAAAATTTTCAATATGGAGTATGACATTTGTTTGGGGAAGAGATTGGGGAGGAAATAATAATGACCCAACTTCCACCGTATCAAAAGTCAACGAGACATATTTATTATTATTTTACATATATTTATACATATGTACTATATTACTATTGTGTCCTGAATGTATGCACCTGAGTCTGCATCTCTGCAATTATTGCAATGTGGTCGGTGCTACTGCTACTGTGACTGTGACAAGCAATAAGCGGCATGGGTTGATAATTGATAAGGTTGTAGTTAGTAATTTGTGATCATTGCTTGGATTTAAATTGCTCTTGCCCTGTAGGTAGAGACACTTACTTGTCACGGTTTTTTTTATTATGATTGGAATAAATCTTTGATATATTCCGTCCAAGACCAAAAAACTCAAGGACCAAAAAACCAACTTCCACTTGTGACAAATAATATAAAAACAAGTAGAGGTATAGTACAATCACACGTATGCCGGAGTACACAGTGTATTAGTTTGCAAAGAGTATACGTTGACTTTGACGTCGTATAGTGTTAGTCATAATGATAATCATGTGGGTAGGATTTTTTTAAGTAAAAAAAAAATCTTATAGAAAGGAATAGTGAGTGGTAGAAAATTTGAGTGCCTGATTTCTGAATCCCCGCCGGAAATATAATTTCATTTTTCATTTTCTTTTTAACCAAAGAAAATTTCTGTTTGGATTTGGAAAAGAAGAAGGAGGAACGGTGGTTGTCGTTCTCGTTGTAAAGAGCAGTCAGTCACTATCAATAAATAAAGGGAAAAGCGAGTATTATAGAGGTAGCAAAGTGAGGGAGACAGACAGGCAGGCAGGCAGTCAAGGCATATACTTTACTTTAAACGAGGTGAAGTAGGAAGGGACGAATGAAAATGAATGAATGAGAAATGGAACCAAACAAGTTTTTTTTTACACTTTCAGAGTCACTGGGTAAATGCTTGAAAAAACATACATATTATTATCTATGTAACTTTTAGGCATGTCCTTTAATTCCTTTCTGCATTCTCCTATTATTCTGTTCTGTGTGAGTCCCTTAACTCTCTTACTGCTTACTGCATTTTTTTTATAAGTAGAGGTTATTAAGAAAGTAAAAATATTATTAGTATGTTTTATGGTCTCAGTTTTCAGTCCCCTTCACCCCTCTCTGTCTCACATCAATGTTCGAATCATTGAAAAGGAATTTTTTGGTCAACTTGGTTATTGTTTAAAAATGTATTATTATCATGTCTTATGTGTACTGTAAATTATATATAGGTACCTATGCAGTACGTAGTAGTAGATACCGCTATATATAGCACTAGCCCGTACCTACAACTACAAAGTACTATATGCATAGACTGAAAATGTTCTGCTATACAGTTGAAAAGTTTTGTAGTTTTCTGCTCCTCATTTGCAATTGTAATGGAAACTTATTTGAGGTCCCGTAAAATTAATAGCTACATTCATACATCATATTGCTCATCGTTTCCGATTACCATAATCCATAATTTTGAGAACCAAGGAAGCAAGGAAGGAATAATTTGACAGAAAATAACTATGTTCAACTATGTGAATGTGGAATAATGTGAATACTTATTTTTTTAAAAGCTTCACTATTATGCATATCTGCAGAGAAGAGCGTCATAGGACTGATTTACTGTACAGATGTTGTTTTTGTTATTGCTCGTACTATTCTTCCTATTACGTGTAGTGGCTCTGTAGTTGTAGTTTATAGTGGTAGTAATAATTGTGAGAGGAGGAGAGGAATTAGTGCGAGAATATTTGCATATTTCTTGACTATATACGGAGATTATTACGGTATGGGAATGGCTATGGGAGTTTTTGGAGGGACGGAACGACGGAAGACGAAGCGGAGTTTCGGGAATAATGATACTGTTATTATGTACGGTTCATATATTGGTATTTTTAGCCATCGATTTTTTCAAGTAGTATGTGCACATGGCAAAGGGGGCAGAGCACATAATTTGTTGCTGAAGACCTATTTCTCCTGTAAATCATTATTTAATTGTCATAATTACTGATCAGGACTATTAAAGAGAGTGAGCATGTGTGTGTTGTACTCGGAATTCAAATTTTCATATTGGGTAAACTGTAAAATATTAAAATATTAAAATGTGAAGTACAGTAAAACATTTGTAGGTACGTTTAGTGTACTAATGGGGAGTACACACATGTAGGTAGATATGTAGATACTATTTTTATATGGAGTCAGTTTCATTTCGTAGTCCTTCTTTCTAAGGCCTCAGCAATCTTGTGTCTTTTGACACTCTTACAACAGTGTGTAATCCTTTGATCTGATTTGATTCTTTGACTCGGCCAGGACACGACACGACTTGACGTGAGCGTTAACTCTCGCGCTGCCGATGTCGTGTAGACTGAGCATGGTCTCAAGTACCAGTGCCAGTACCAGGAAGAAATCGTCATCGTTCAAATAAATAAGCCAAGTCAAGTCAACCAGATCATCACTATCATTATGAGTTATCTTACAGCAATAGCAAGCTGCAAAAGAGATACAAAAATCAAAGGAAAAGGCAACAATAATAAGTAGGTTGGGCATTGTATTCAAATAATGGATGGCAGTAACACAGAAATATTTCGCACAGAAGAACGCAGAAAATGGTTGCTAGAGTTGAAAGAGCGGATAGCGACAACGTCAACTATCCATGCGTTTTATTTTTTTTTGAATATGAAAATCCTCGGCCACACTGTTATAGTTACCATCTGTAGTGTTGTGTTACTCACCTCTTAATTTTAAGGCTAATGATAAGATCATGAATTGGGTATAGTAATAGTCTCTGTAATAATAATATGCGAATAGCTCCTGTTCTGCTTGCTGTCTCTCTCTCTCTCTCTCTCTCTCTCTCGTCTTGAGCACTGAACTAAAATGCGTACGTCGGACACGGAGTGTTTGTTAAAATGAGTTCCAAGAAGAAGCTATAAGTAAAGATTTCAACTTAATTACTCGACCCCTGGGCGTAGTTGGGCTTGAGAGGGAAATTTGCTTGGTAATCGTCATAATAAGAGTAATAAGACGTCCATCGAACGCCTTTCATTATTGACGTCTATTATCAGACGTACATCTCTCTGCCTGTGTGTGGATGGATGTGGAGTGGACGAGGATATTCAAATGTGTATTCTGCATAGGAGACATGGAAGGCGATGGAGGGATGACGAATTACTTGGCTCGCTCTTTCTTGCTTATTTAGATGCAGAGAATCTTTTTAGATTCGTCATCTTATCAACAAAGTATCATTGACATGGGGGAAGAAATGCTAATAAGGATGAGGGTATATAGACTAGAGCACAATTTTTGTTATACATACAAGTGTATGGTGCCTCAGTTATTATCAGGATAATATACATACAGGGGAAGTCCGAGTCAAGTTAAGTTCGAGACGTAAAATAATAGTCAATACGTCAATAGGATTATCAGGAGTTGAAGGAGGCCTTCTAACACTAAGCCTCGGACTGAATTTGAATGTTAGATTTAATAGGAAGAGAGAAAGGAATTAGAATCAGAATCATGAAAGAAAAGAAAAGCAGGAAGGGGGAGGGGGGATATGGGGATACTTAACTGTGGCTGTGGTACAAATAGGATGTTGCTTTTGCTTTTTTTTGCAACTGTAAAAAACATTGTGTGTGTATCCGTACGGGCAGCATCAACTATATTTAATTGTAATTTGTAATCAGGATTTTGCCCCGTGTATTGTATACTTGACCATAATACTAAATTTAACTAGGTATGTGTATCTCTGCTCTGCAGTTCTGCACGTCTTACCTAGGGCCTTAAATCATGGGATGATGTGGTCATTAATTACATGATAAATAAGAGCAGACCATCGGACCAGGGTGAATAGTGAAGATGTAGAACCAATAGAATATTATTATTACCTCAAAGAGCTATACAATTACAAATTACAAGCTAAAGCTCTGTAGCCTCTTGAATATATAGTATTGTATAGCGATTTTTTTAAATCCATGTTGAATTCGTCCTAGCTATTATTATTATCTTCTTGTTCCACACTTTAGATATGCTCATAGAATATAGAGTGCAAAAGAAAAGAAAAGCCACACGCATAAGGTTCCCTCACGTTTTTTAAATTCACTACTTACGATTCCGATTAGTCAAATAGATGATCTACTATATACAGACTAGACTGCTGCTGCTGCTTCTTCTTCTGTAGAGGAAGACTTTGAGTAGGTACCCACACAGTGAGTCGTAGCCTCCACATGCCATGTCATGCCATTATGGCAGGAAAGAAAAATTTGTCTTGGGCTGTTGCACCAATAAATTAAGGTTTTACTTGGAGGCGATTTATTTAAAGATGTATTATATTAGTATTTCCAGTGTACAGTGTACAGAGAGTTTCATGTGTTCCGTGTCATCCTGCATGGAAGCCCAAGTACTACCTGTGCTATGTACACGTACGTAGTACCTAGGTACTCGCTACCTACATTTATATAGCATGAATTATGATTATGTTTTGGGGATAGTGTAGCTGAACATATACTTTGGAGTTTATATATTTATAATAATGTTTATAAAATGTGTATAAAATTGTGCACTTTTTCCCTTTGTATTGACGAACTTCATCCCTCTCTCCGGTCTCTCCCTCCTCGCCTGTCTTTATTGTCAAAGAAAATTACAAATTACATTTTTGTTATGATTTTTTGATTTCTTGCTCTTGGCGTTTCGCGTTTTTTCTTGGCTTGGCTTGGCTGCTGCTGGTGCGGACTTGAATTCAAATTTGAAATTTTTGTATGACATGAGGAGGCAGGAGGAACATCATGAGGCATTGTAGTCGTAGTAAACAGGATATAAGTAGACATCTAGTTACTTACGTCTTCACATTTATTTGATACACCTGACTGACGCGATTAGCAAAGTAATTGTTGAAATTCATGGATTCAAGGCATAAATAGATGAGAAGTCGTCTTCCTTATCCTCTGCTTGTCGTTTTCTTTCATTTCATACACTCTTCATAATAATTGATAGTAGTAGTAGTAATAATAATAATATTCTTGAGTTTGGGCTGGTAATAATGAGAGATGATTTTGATTGTAGAATCATCATATCACTTAAATGCTCAGTTTAATTACACTCTCGGACCAACTATTGTTCGTGTCAGCTCTGATTAATTGATTGAGGCTATTTGTAATTTTAATTTCGCAATCGAAATCGCAACTGAACTACAGCAACCATACAATTATACAATGTACAAATAGAATCCAACTTGAAATATAATGTCTTGACAAACTTTACAATTTATACAACTAACTCTCTTGGGGGATATACATAATGTGTAAGTAGGTAGGTATATACCCAAGAAAAATCTCTTCTGTAGACTATGATTAATTTTTGTGTTGATGGGATCGAGATGGTAGTTGCTGTGCTCTGTGCTGTGAGTAACAATGTAAAGTCTTCTAGTGTGTCATGCCGGGACGGCAGGCGTCAGATGATTTCTTTCAACAATGTGTTTATTTTTGAATATGAATTGAGATGAATTTTATTATATTTTCTAAGCGTGAGCTTTTGTTGCTGTTGTTCTTATTATTTTTTTCTTTTACTTACAGCACTTTAAAATTGTTTCTTCTTTATAAATACCTACTTCTTTATAAGCTTCTCTATAGGTACTCTTAAAAAATCCATTCGGCAAGTTTGATCTAGTTTTTGGCGTTGCTGTTTTAATTTTTTGAGGGCAGTTTTGAGTTTGATTTCCTTTTGATTTTAATTTCTATTGGATTGGAAATTCTTGTGCGTGAAAACCTGTCATCTCCTACTATTAATAATTACTCATTACTGAAGAACAATAACAGTACTCATGATGGACTTACACGTATAAGCATAGGAGGCGCTTTAATTTCAGTTTAAAGTATTTCAGGTATTCCTAACATTTGTTTGTCTTTATGCATTTGCCATTTGCGGCTCCGGCTCTAAGAAAGCCATTGTATTCATTTCTTTTAATTTTTCTTAAGTAAGTGTGATTAATTAGTAGTGTTATGGTGGAAAGGTAAATTTTAGAATCTGTATGGCGACGGCGCTTGCTCAGTGCAAAATAATCTTAGAGACAAATAGAATTCTATTCACTGTAACCAAAACGAAGGGAAATTCAAGTGGCCAAATACCTTTGCCTGTACATAAAATTGACGACTTTTGATTTGTAAATTAATTCAAAAGGAACATGTCAGTTATTATTGGCGTGTGCTCTAACTCGTAATGGTAATAGTACATTATAGTTTCTACCTATTACTTATATAGTAATGTAAGCCTGAGTATTGGATGGAGTATGGAGGGAATGTAAGGCATTATTGTGATGACTTGAGAGTGTTTTGTAAACACCAAGTCCAAGTAGGTAGGCAGGCACCTACCTACCTACCCATCTTACTTAAGAGAACTCACAGGCGGTTTATATGTTTTTGGATGTATTGTATTGTTGTTGTTGTTGTTGTTGTTGTTGTTGTTGTTGTTGTTGTTGTGGGACTGAAAGGTATGAGATGAGAGTGATGCTTACACAGATATAACTTCTTGAGCCTTTAGAGTCATGTAGATTGTAGCTGTAGCCATAGCCCATACCTTGTTTGGAAGAAATGTGAAATGGAAGGGGCTGAATTTTGAATTTGAAAAAAAAATGTATGGACTGGGCAGTAGAAGTAGATAGCTGATTTCTGATTTGGATGGAAGATATAATATAACATGTCGTATGTATATCTGTAATATTATGTACCTAGTTGACTCTGATTCTTCCTGACGGAATGGCTCACGAAAGAAAAGTTAAGCCATTAAGTCTTTAATGGTTGAGTAAATGCTTGAGCACGAAGGCATCTTCAGGAGAGAGAGAGAGACAGGGAGGGGTGGTGGGGAGTGGAAAAAGATTGTGTGTGAGTGATACACAAGTTAGAATAAATAAAAATGGGGGAGGGAGACCACGTTTGTTTGATGAAGGCGAGATGCCGGCTGTCTTAAAGTCAAAGTCTCGAGTCCGTCGTCGTCGTCTCCGCATCTTTGTATTCTCTATTCTTTTACTATTCGTATCGGCATCCTCTGTCTTTACGATTACGACCAATCTGATTGTGAGACTCCGTATTTACCTTATGACCCATTTATTTCCGTGTGAAAAGTTCTAACTTCTCTGAAAAAAAAGCCTCTATAAACAATTACGTGTGGAGCAGCTCATGATGCTCATGCTCACCATTATACCATCTCCATCTGCATACTCCATGGCATCGTATTTCTGTACTCTCTGGTTCTGGTTCTGGTATGCTACAGGAATGTGAGATGCATTTTGTATATTATGTGCGAGGCGGTAGGGTAATTATGTATAGAGGTATCGTATAACGTATCACACACACACACACACACGTATGGATATCTTGGTCTTGGGCTTTGAAGTTGAAAAAAGGAGAGGGACGCACGAATGCACATAATATAATAATTTAATATAGCTATTTACTAGTATCCATTCTATTAGAATAGGTAAAAGTCACAAATTCCGGAAAAGGGGATTTACAATAACAATTTACAATTTAGAATATTACATGGAACAATGTGGGACGCGGACGGTGTGAAGTATTGAGGGAGATGAAGCTCTTTAGAGTTAAAAGATCCATTGCCATGATGCGGAATGGATTTATTTCGAGAAAAACGGACTCACGGTCCTTTCATAATTTTTATTGGTGTAGATAATGAAAGCTGGCATGAGACCGCCGCCGTCATGAAATCTATGAAGCAAGTAATAAGTACCTAAGTATATAGTATGTAGGCAAAGAAATGACGAGGCACTAAATTAATTTTTCCTTTGTGTGGAATTTGGAATTCTCTCCCCCCTTTTTTTTACCTAGATACTAAACTAAATTCAAATCCTTCATGTTATTTACGTTTTACGTAAACGTAAACGCTCATCTACTTTTTTATTTTTGTTTACATGTTTTTATGTATATGATATGTGCTACAGACAATGTATGCGATGATTGTAATTTGTAGCATTACTATTATTACATTAGTCACTGACATTGATGGCGAGAGAAAAAACGGGATTTCTGTGCACTACACTACACGGCAAGGATTTGTGTATTTTCTTCGTGGTTTCCATTTTCCATATGTATATTGTACCTGTGTGCATAGTGGAAAATATTATTTTGAAATTGAACCTCTCCCTCTCCTATTAATTTCCTGGTATATTCACATTCTCTGGGTCTGTCGGTCTGGATGATGTAATATGGGGCACAGGAAGCAGAGTTTTAAATTGAACAGCTACGTAACAATAAATATATTTTATAGGTAAGTTTTGTTTTGTTTTGTTTTGTTTTTTGCAAAATGTAATGTTTGGAATCTGTAGTATAATAATTATTACACTTTTTTTATGTTCGGCTAAATGATACAGAAAAGGGATGCTATTACTTCAATAAATGATGCGTGTTAGTGTTATAAAATCTTGAACTCCGTTTAAACTCGGTAACCTAAACTCTGCACAGTCTGAGCTAATAAAAGCCTACTGTGCTATGGCTGTGGTGATATTATACATAATACATGATATGAGAGTAGGAGCGAGCCGACGAGTGAGTTGTTATTCGAGTTTAGAATTTTGCCCTTTTATCTTTTGATAATCCCCTGTGACTTAATCCGTGCATTGGAGTTTCGAGTTTGCAATAAAAGTTGGATTATATAAGTCAGATGCAGTAAAGCGAAAAAAATAGCACGTGTAACTTTTAAGGTTCAATCTGTTTTGTAGTCATTGCCGTTAGTTTATTACTATGTTAGGATATAATATTAAATCTTAATCTTTATCCTCCCATTCTGTAAACTGTATTACTCTATGGATGGATGCTAAATACTACGACCATAGAATAACAACGAGACGGAACTACCGGTAATTAAAAGGAACATTAAGATTTGGAATTGGAATTTCTTCTGGAAGCTCTGAAGCTGATGATGATACGCTTTTTGATTTTGAGCTCAAGTTACCACTATGTAATAATTATATTCCGACTAAATAGTAGTCATACTAAATCTGGCTGGCTATAATTATATTTTATGGCTTGCCTACTAATAGCATACCGCTGTACTCCTACTCTGCTCCTGTTCATCTGTGTGCTAGTACACTCGTTTGTATTGGTAATCAGACAAACAAAAAACATGAGCCTACAATTTGTTTTGTTTTTTTGGGGTATTTTTAGACTTAAGATCTAATTTAGGAGAATGGACGAATTCGCTTGAACTTGTATTGAAATACAAATTTTGAATTCAAACCCATTATTATCACGGAGATGCACACATTGCAAATGGGAATTATGTTAATGCTCAGTGAGTGCAGTCGCAGTCCCCAGTGTCAGTGTCACATGCTCTGTTTGAGAAAGTTGAGATATTGACGTTGAGATGTGGTTGACAGTTGACAGTTTTATTACATATCCATCTCGCATCCAACATGACTGTAGGTTAGGTAGAAGTAGAAGTAGAAGTCGAGGTAAGGTAATTCTTTTGTGTAGAAGAGCCGTCATGTCAACTTTATCTGTATACGCAACCTGTGCTGGTCTGTGTCGGCTCTGTAGTAGTGCCGTGTGAAGCATGGATGCCCTAGCTAATTGTCATTGCGGATGAAGATGACTTTTTTTAATGCTTACTACTCTCACGTTGACATTGACTTTGAGTTTTTGAGACTTTCCTTGGGAAATTCTAGTAATGCAATTACCTTCGTAATTCGTAACTAATTCTAATAGCAATTGGTGGGCATACATTTGTACATTTATGACACCTTTACTCAATAGTTTGTAAATAACTAATGATAATAAGAACTTAAACGACTGAAATATTTTAACAGACTTGTTTAGTATTTGATTTTTGTGTCTAGTTAATGAATAGTAGTGCAGTATTATTTAATATTCCTTAATATTTCCGATTTTATCGATCGCTGCTATTACAAGTATAGAACAGTACTGAAATTATGTGAGCAAATAAAAACTTGCAATAATTACAATTCAATCGTCAGCTCCAGCAATAAAGTCAGGCTAGAAACGAAGCGAAAAAAAAACAAAGTGCTACATAGCTGAAATTATTCAGTTTTCTTGAGTCAGACTTGAAGCTTTTAAAGAGAATCATGATGACTTAAACTGTCAATTTGATGGTATTTAAGTATTTTGCGTCTGGGTATGGAATTCTAGGCCAAGACCAAGATTATCAAGATCACCATCATTTCATATGATCGTGGATCGTCTTTGTCAAAATCAAAACTTATCTTTATCGTTCTATATCTTTCCCTATCCTAATTACCATCAGTACACTATGCAGAAGGCAGCCCTACGGATTTGTCTGCTACATTTACATGTTCGTTTAAAGCTGGATAGTGTAGGTGTACAAGTAGGTATAAGGTTTACCTCAATAATAGTCGTCTCCTTTCTCGCCGCCACTGCCTGTCTGTCTCCTTGCTTCTGTTTTGTGTTTGAATGTAGCGCCAGCCTTCTTGCCTTGCCGTGCCGTGACATGACATGACATGACGTGAGCTGAGTCAGATGAACAAGATGCGATGTAAAATACAAATATGGAGATCCAAGGCAGATTAGCCCTGTAATCTGCGGGATAATTGTGGAAACTTTGTTATATAAATAGCGATATGTATTTCTGAAATTTCAGTATTTTATTATTCATAGTTCGAGTCATGGCTCAAGTTTTTCCTCCTCTTCCGTCTATTTAATCACAATGGAATTTACATTTGTTATTTGAATTTCAAAAATTGTAATTATTATCCCATTTCTACATTCATTTTGATTTTCCGATACGGATTGAGTATAGCGTCTTCTTTTCCTTCTTTGATTTTGAGATTTATTTGATTGGGATTTCGATTTGATATATTTGATTGTTGTGCTTTATGTATAGTAGTAAATTTCTCCGGGTTTACTAGATACTCGCACTGAACTCCATTCTCCTTTCAATTTGATTTTGACTTTGAGGCATTTAAGTTTAGACTTGTGATTGTAATTGTGTGACTGTATAAAGTTGAATCAGTGGGCTTGATTGTCTCTTTGTATCCTTGAATTTGTGAGAGACAGTAGATGATATCTTGGCCTTGCTAATGAAAAATATTTGTGAGTTGAAGAAGATTATTGAAAAATGAGCGGTGAGTAGAACCAGTAAGTCCTCCTTACAATGTTAGCCTTAATTTAATCGTAATGGCAGTCTTAAGTGCAGCTAAGAGCGTAAAAGTAATATGTACCATGCCCTAGTGTTGGATAGTGAGTACGGCGTATGGTGCTGGGCATGAGTGAAGATAACTGTTTAAAATCGTGATAGGTTTCCTTCATCTTGATCTTTAATCTTTTACCTGTGGCAATTTTTTTTTCCTTTTTGGTTTAAAACCTTACCCTGTATTTAACTATGTATGCAGTACGTGGAGAGTGCAGTGAACATTAAAAAAGCAAAATAGTGTAAGGTAATTTAAATGTAACCGACTAATCCTGAAATTCACTTATTGACTTTGACTTGTGTTTTTAGTATTAGCACAACTATATGTGTGTAGGTACAGACGATTGGATATTACACACAGAATCCTAGTTATGGTTGCATAGTAGATCTAGATCGCGATTTAGCCGTCTAAATTACGAGTGGTGGATTATAATTTATGTTTACGGAGTAAAGTATATTAGTAGAGCTACGCGTCTCTGTCTCTATGTGCTCCTGGTTGTCGTTGTCGGTTTGTTGTTCAAAAATTAGTTCAGTTCAGTAATATAAATTCCTCACTGGCACCGGCACCGGCACCGGTACCGGTACCGGCTCTAGTTTTACATTACAGATTACGGATGTTGCAGCTGACATGTTCTAGTAATTTAGTGTGTGAGTAGATACATGCTTATGTAAGTACAGAAACGTGTTCTGGGAAGAAATACTTCATCCTTCATGATCTTCTTGGTATTTCTATTATTGCTACAGATATTTGCTCTGTTGTCTGTGGAATGTGATTCTGATTAAATATTTTTGCGGCGTAATGTAATTTCAAAATTACTTGAACTAATATACTGTGGTAGTGGTCTGGGGAAAAGCAAGTTTTTACACATATCATTTTTGATGTTTTGTTTTTGTGATCTTAAATTGCATTAGGTAAGTTTCGAGTACACATTTATTGCACATTCATCCATACACCACCATGGCCATGCAAGCATCCCCAGTCCCATGGTCCCATAGTCATTACTTATTATTATTACGGAAGCGCGTGTCTTGTGGGGATTTGAATTCAGAATTTGAAGAGAGGACTTTACCTACATTCATTCGTTGGTTGTATGTGTACATTGTTGTGGACACGTTGTTCACGTTCACGAACCATATTTATACAAATTCTACATTAATGTAAGATTAACATTCTCGTAATTGTGATTACAAATTCAGGACATAAATGTAAATTATAGAGAGTTAGGGGTTTTAGTGTTAGTGTTACTGTTATTGTTTGGGATGCATATAGTGTATACGCCAAAGTCAGGTATATAGGTATAGTGTACTTAATGATACTTATAAACTATACCTACTAAAATGTAATAATGCTTCTCTGTATGGTTACAAGGAGTGTAGATAGCCAATTACTGAATAGAGTCTAATATTCACCTAGACCTTTAATTTTAGCTGTAGTTGTACGGATGTAATGTCGAATTCGAATGGAAGTTAATGCAATACTTAATGGTTGATTATTTTGAATGTTTAGGTCACGGACAGAGTTTTACCACCTCCACCAAAGAAAATTTCAAATCCTATTGAGGCTCTCATGGAGTCGATACGACAGGAACATCACTTGAAGCCCATTCGACGTAAAGGTAAGATCTTTTAATTTATTATTATGATGTATCGGAATCTGTCCGACTAGTTCCTTCCTATGCATAATAACATGTACCTACCAAGGTACACACTACAGATATATGCCTGCAGTACAGTTTACAGCAGTACCAGTACCGGGACTATAGTGTCATTGCCATGTCATGAATGAATGAAAATGAACGATTCTTTGTCATCATCGTTGTATTTGTTTTACTCCTTTCCTTATTTTTTCTTTGACCAGTCCATAATTGGCATTGGCAACCAAAACTAAATCCAAAAAAACATTAAACCAAACCCCCTACTTGAAACTTGCATGTTTTTTTCTTCTTCTTCTATTTGGCACGGCTGATCGAGCTTTTGGACTTGAGAGGCAGAGAGAGAGAGAGAGAGAGAGAGACTCACTGATCACTACTCTTTTGTTTTGTTTTTGTATTTGGGATTTGAAAAGAGGGACAAACCGGTAGTTGGGATTGGGATTGGTAGTTGTCAGTAGTTGGAGTTTCATTAGCTAAAGAAAAATAATTATTTGTTTTAAAGGAAGAAGGATGTTCGATATCCAATTCAAATATTCCCAATCCCTATCTTTCGAATGGAGATACGAAACTCTTGCATTATTTTAATTGCATCTCGAGTGGTATCATGATCACAGCATTTGTTTTTGGATTTAGTTTTCCAATTCCAATTGAATTTCGTCTTGTTAAATCAAGTATAATGCGAGAGATGTGGTATAGGTATAGCTGTCCTACCTACTTAATACATTTATGCAAAAAACCATAACAATAATGTAGAAGTAGTTGTAGTATTATTATATTATTATTATATTATTATCCACTAACTCCTTGTCTGGTATTTTTTGGATTTGGTTTAGGTATATGTATCTAATAAATCGTAAGTAGACACCAATACTGTGCGTTGCGTTGTAATTGGACGGTGTTAGTTACCGTAAATGTTCGAATAAGCGCCATTGGTAGCCCTGAACTTATTTAATTTTTTGATATGCCCAGGCGCTTATTTGAGATCCGGAGCTTATTCGATCATTTACAGTATATTTGCTTTGCGTCTTTGAGAAGGAAACCATTCAGACATGGATAAAGGCTAACGAACGGTAGATGAAGACGCATTATTTCATTGAGACTATTGAGAGAATTATAATTACAGCTGTATTTTAAATCTCTCCATCTCTTGGTTTCTTTTTCTCTTTCGGATTAAGGAAAGTCAAAGTATTATAAATAGGAGAGAAGGAGCATAATGTAGTGTTATATGTAGAATGGAAAATGTAACTGCGGAAGTTTTGCTGAGTGAGTCAGGGGCAACATAAAGATTGTAATAATAATTATATCTAATATCTTATTATCATGCTCATGATCAAGGTATGGTAGTGGTAGGGTTAATCATGGTAGTAGTGAGGATAATATGCAATGTCTATATATGTATATACAAAAGGCTGAATGTTGTAGCGTATTTCAATAAAGTAATGCTATACGTAGAAATATGCACAATAATGTTTCGTTCGTAGTTAGATGTAACTATTAAATTGGATATATGGCGTTAATAATGAATATGAATATATATATATTACACAGTTTACCCTGAGTAATATCTATCAAATAAATGTATATGACAATAATTCTTCTCACTTGACCGTGAGGGATACAGCTACGAATAAGAACAAACTTCAAAACAATATTCTCAATTTACCTTGGGAAAATGCCTAGAGAGTTTATTCTGGATAATTCACAGTTCAACACAATTCAATTCAAGACTAGGCTGAAGACATGACCGCAGCCCGGGTTTATATACCCTGTCAAATGTCAAGCGACCATAAGAGAGACACATTAATTAGCATTAGTTTACAGTTGTTTAAGTACTGGACATATCAATCATATAATATAAGCAATGGATTAAGTATAATACAAAATACAGGTGAGCGGTGGCCCAAACCAATGCAGCATTGGTTTGGGCTAGAAACAAAGCATTGGATTAACATAGCAATGGAGTTGACATTAGTTTGCATACACAATTAATAACTACATAAAGCAATGAATTAGGATTCTATTCTAATTCAGTACACAAAGCATCATATATAAACAATAATATTCACAGAGGCAAGAATGAAGTTCGACCGACAATAACATATAAATAAAGCATGGGCTTTAGCATAGGAAAATACTCAATACTAAAAGCTAGCGTACATATGTCTACACGTGTAAAAGACATACAAAATCATGGTTCAGTAGAATGCTTATAACTTTATAACCGTCCGTAATATTTCATCGCGCTTATAACTATAGGAAGCTTACATACTGGGCTACATGTACATTGTCTAACATCACTCCTCGCTCGTCATATATAAGTGTGACACTAAGGCAAAGGTGATGCATTTAACCTGCATTAACAACACACGCATATACATATCTACATTAGAGCTAACGACCAACTATTATCATAGAACTTTACATATAGCATTATGACGATATGTAAATGATCGTCACATCCCCTCCCCCTAAAATCAAAATTACTATTTTTAAACTAAAAGAAATAATTTTGAAAATAAAGGAAAAAAATGATTAGAGTACAGAAGTTACGAAAAAACAAATAATTCTACTTATATCATTTGAATTTGAACACATGCATTATAGTTATTAGTACAAGAACATAGTTTAGCACACATTAACATAGAAGTAAGGCAAGGGCTTCACCGTCGGTGGTTAAACTGCCGCTGGAACCAAAATTATTATTTTTGATGAAAAAAAATTTTTTGAAAATTAAATTTTGAAAACAAGAATTAGGGTAGGTGAACAACAAGCTGCAAAAATGTATAATTATAGAAAATGAGTTCTATTTATTTATATTGGAGAATAGAATACGTTAAAAATGAATTGGTGCTATGAACAATGAGAGTACATAATTAAATTAACCCTATTTAAATCGTAGTACACGCAGTTAATTAAATGAATTACCTTGCTGCAATAATATTTTACAAAAGTTACGAAATTTTGAAAGTTACAATTATATAAAATATGCATATACCTTTTAGTGAAATTTAGTAGATTGATGAGCTTGCGTTCTGCTGTTTCTTCCTGAATTCTGCTACGTTGTGGGAAATGGGAAATTTAAGATGTAAAGAAGTTGATGACAAGTAAATTGGAGGGTTAACTGCAAAAAGGATCAAGTGGTAGAGTTTTAAAGCAGGTTGAAGATCGTGACTTCATTGTTGACATCGCCATCGCCATGGCAGCTGCCTTTTGCCCGAGATTTGCGAGTCCCTGCTTCACCTCGTAGTAGTCCAAACAGTGGTTGATGTGGCTTTGTAGATTTTTGTTCACCGCTGCAGCTAATACTCAAGCTTCGAATAATCCTCCATAACTGACAGTTGTCCATTTTAATGCACTTCAATATCACTTGAGAATCCAGTAACAGCACCACAGCAGTTATACTTCCATAGAAAGGAGCCTTGAAAAGATCCGGGACTATCCATCTAAAGTTTTCCGCAAGTCCGAGCGTGGTCCAGCCAGTTGTAATGCTACACAAACATTGAATAAGAAAAGCTTTTCGTCTACTTGCGTAGGCATCAGCATAATTTAGAAACGTCCTGACTAAATTTCTGGTTTTCCAAAATATCAATGTTTCCGGTTTGTAAGACAATAAGTTGGTATAAAAGATAAATTTACTCGGATCAAAACAAAATAAATCAAAAAATATAAGAAAATCGTTGAACTCTACATATTGATTGCATGACCTTGACTTAAATACTTGTTGACAAATTTCGTCGAAGGAATTAATAGAGTGAAGTATAACATCAGACCTAACTGAAGAATTGGTATAGAGGGAAGAAGCAGCAAAGGCATTTAATACAATTGTTGCGTTTTGAACAGTAACGTTCAAGTTGATGACTGTATTATTTAAAATTTGCTTTTTTGAGGTAGATATTAGAGCAGAGCCGCGAGCATTTGTAGTAGAAGCACTTTTTTGCTGGGCCCAAAGAGCTAAATTGTTTTTGTGAGACAAATTTAATTTGCTGATAAGTTGATTAAGACGTGGTAGAGGCATCGTAATATCAATTTGAATATGTTGCTCAATAGTTACATCAACGTCTGTATTTGATGATTCATGACGGGGTAGTGTCAACAAAGCCAAGTAATTTTCCACACCATTTCCTGTCTCTGCGTCACTGTTATCGGTGCTGTTGGGATTGCTGAATTGAAGTTCATTGGCAGCAAACAACAAACACTTAGTCTCCTGATCTGCATGATGAAGTTTGCATGATGAAGTTGAGAAACAACCAATCAAATCAGATTCACTTGGATGTAGTAATTGGGCGCTGAGTAAAGTAGGAATTAGGACAGGTGTGTTGTCAAACCAATAGCCAAATTCAAACGATTTTACATTATTTGACTGATCTGCGTCTGTAATGTCATGCAAATAGCTAGTTTCAGAGTCTTCAAAAACTGCTAATGTTTCACTGCCATCACTAGGTACAGCCTGGCTGGACCAAGCTTCACTACTAGGTATTTGCAGTTGATTCTGAGCTTGTTCACATGCATTCAAATCTGTATAGACATCAGATAGTAATGACTGCCAGTTGTCAACTAGTTTTTGCATGCTCAATGCCTGAAAACTGCGTATATTAGTAATGCATAAACTTAAAGCATTAGCATTTTCAGCTTTCATATTATCAATTGCGATATTAAGACTTGTGCTTGCTGTTAAAGCTTCATATTCTGCTTGTTGAACTGCGTCGACAGCAAAATCATTATATGTAAGGGATTCTTGCACGCTGTCAGGTTGCCCATTTAAATGGCTAAAACGTGAAAAGCAATCAAATGTGTCAGCTTCATCATAATGTGGACTGCAAGACGTATTAAAATTGCCAACACTAAACCTATACATGGTGCAGATGTACTTAACCCAACTGTTTGATTTTCGGGTTCATGCAAGAAGTCCTGGTTTTAAAAATAGTAGAAGTTTGCATTTGCGACTTTACTGGAAAAATCAAGCAGTGGAAACTCAAAATGCTAAACTCATTTCAAATTTCAGGATTTTCACTGAATTGTTTTTTTTAATTTTAAAATGCAACTAAGAAAAAATCAAAATCTGATCTAAACTCTCAGTTGCAATGTACCTATCTAATACTTGCTGGCCAAGCAGTCTTTTACATTTTACCAAAATACTTCAAGTATTTTTGAAATCATAAAATTAAAAGTAAAAAGAATTAAAAATATTAAATTAAGACTAAATTATCCAACTTAATCCTGGCAAGATCGCCAATTTTGTAGCGTATTTCAATAAAGTAATGCTATACGTAGAAATATGCACAATAATGTTTCGTTCGTAGTTAGATGTAACTATTAAATTGGATATATGGCGTTAATAATGAATATGAATATATATATATTACACAGTTTACCCTGAGTAATATCTATCAAATAAATGTATATGACAATAATTCTTCTCACTTGACCGTGAGGGATACAGCTACGAATAAGAACAAACTTCAAAACAATATTCTCAATTTACCTTGGGAAAATGCCTAGAGAGTTTATTCTGGATAATTCACAGTTCAACACAATTCAATTCAAGACTAGGCTGAAGACATGACCGCAGCCCGGGTTTATATACCCTGTCAAATGTCAAGCGACCATAAGAGAGACACATTAATTAGCATTAGTTTACAGTTGTTTAAGTACTGGACATATCAATCATATAATATAAGCAATGGATTAAGTATAATACAAAATACAGGTGAGCGGTGGCCCAAACCAATGCAGCATTGGTTTGGGCTAGAAACAAAGCATTGGATTAACATAGCAATGGAGTTGACATTAGTTTGCATACACAATTAATAACTACATAAAGCAATGAATTAGGATTCTATTCTAATTCAGTACACAAAGCATCATATATAAACAATAATATTCACAGAGGCAAGAATGAAGTTCGACCGACAATAACATATAAATAAAGCATGGGCTTTAGCATAGGAAAATACTCAATACTAAAAGCTAGCGTACATATGTCTACACGTGTAAAAGACATACAAAATCATGGTTCAGTAGAATGCTTATAACTTTATAACCGTCCGTAATATTTCATCGCGCTTATAACTATAGGAAGCTTACATACTGGGCTACATGTACATTGTCTAACATCACTCCTCGCTCGTCATATATAAGTGTGACACTAAGGCAAAGGTGATGCATTTAACCTGCATTAACAACACACGCATATACATATCTACATTAGAGCTAACGACCAACTATTATCATAGAACTTTACATATAGCATTATGACGATATGTAAATGATCGTCACAATGTGACTTTGACTGTTGGCTGGGATGTCTTACAACTACTTAAATTACATGTCACTATACTATCTGTACAGCTAATAGCGAGAGTACAGTGGACAGTGGATATAGTCTTCATGAAGATGATCATGGTGATGATGGGGATGCGGATACTGGATACTTTTATGGTATCTAGCATCTGCCATTTGAAGAAGAAGAGAGAGAAAAAAAAACTAGTCATTAGAAATACAAACAGAAGAAACAAGTTCAAAGAACGGCTCATTAAATGTTCACACAGATGTATTTAAGAAAGGATGATTGTATTGTTGAGAGAATGGTTGTTAATACTTGTCAATAAATTGGATAGTGATATTTCTATTAGTTTACTGATATCTCTCTCTCACTCATGTTGATGTTGTTGAAGGGATGCTGGTTGAAATGTTGAGAAGTGATGGTGATATGGTGGGTTTGGATAGCTTTCAAATGTCAATGCTCATGCTTCACAACTGAGAACTTGAGAGCATTACCATGGATGCAGCATACCTCAAGCTGTGGACTTGAAGTGTGGATGGACTGATATATTATATAAATTATTTTATATTTACATTTTCATTCCAAATGGAAATAGTATTTGAGACGCGCGGGGATGGGACTGGGACTGGGAGATGAGGACGAGAGGATGGAACAAGATCGCGATCTTGTTCTTTTGTCCATGAATGGGATGGTGGACGTGGTGTGGAGTACTTATCACACAGTCAGCCCTTGTCAGCTCTGTCAGGATTTGCACACACACAACGTCTCTCTTTAGCTTTGTCCTCTATTTCTGCACATATGATAATCAGCCTCGTAATAATAAGATGTATTGACATGCCCGAGTACACTCATCGCAGTGTTGACTAGTGATACGGATATTGATAGCATAGGGACCCTCGTTGTTAGAGACGTGAAAATAATCATGTGGATTTGAAGTGCAAGAATTATTGTACTCTGAATAGGTCTTTCTTATACGCCTTGTAGACTCTGGGACTGTATAGATATTAGTATAGTTGTAGGAAAGTTAAGGGGAGAAAATAACGAAGCAATGTGTATTGCTGAATGAATGATTGGAAAATATCTGTCTTTGTTCTTTTAATTTTAAACTTTTTATCTTTCCCTCCTTGTTTACTGTTTACTATTAATATGACTTGATAGTTGATGGGAATAATTATTTCTGTTTCACTCTGTGGCTCTCTCGCTTCTTGATAGGATGCTCATTATTTCCATGTCTATTTTGGTTTGAATTTGAAATGACGAATGAAGTCAGGCAGAGCCAGCCAGATGGTTCGTTTTGGTCTTTGTTTTAAATTTTTAATAATAGGCAGTAGTTAGAATTGGAATTATTGGGCTCTAACTCGGACTTGTGAGTGAGGATGAATGGATGGATACCTACATATAGGCAGATAGGTAGGGATGAGCTGAGCCGTGTACCGGAGGAGTGAATTACTAAAGAACAAGAGAAACACGTGTTTGAAACCTTTCCAGAGTATGTACCTAACCTTATGTGTGTGTGTGTGGACATTTGTGGAGCTTACATTTAGTCAGAGCATATGACTTGTGGTGTGTGCTATGAGCATAGTACGAGGTCACTGGCTCTCGTATGGTTATTGTCATGTTATGGCGTACACAGTAAAGGTCCACACGTATACATATATAAACAGTATGGTAATGATTTTACATTTGATTTTGATAATGAAGATTTTTTGGTTCAGAGGTAGTGTATATGTGCTGATGATGACGATGATGATGTGATGGGTATGATTATGATGGGGGTACGATGCCAAGTTTGAAAGGAGGCTTAGGGAAGAAACAAGTAATTGTTATTGTAGTTAGTTGAGAACATGAAATGTGATGAGGATAAAGACAGATACGGTAAATGATGTGTATTTTAAATCTCTTAAATTGCAAATGAACATCTCAATGAGATGTAGATGAGGAGGTCAGAGAGTGAGTCTGAGTGAGTGTGTAGCGTTCTGTTTTTCCCCTCTTTTGGGTTTGCTTTTAGTTTTTTTTTAAATTTCTTGAATATATTGGTTTGTTTCTTGTGGATGTGGAAGGAAATTGTAGAGTTGAGACTGTAGGACTGTGGAGACGGAGACCGTGCCGAGGGAAACGTGTGAGTGTGTGAGTTTACTCAATTATTAATGCACATCTACGTGTAGATTGATGATGTAAAGATCTATTCAAGATTAGCTTTTGTACACTGGTTAATCGGTAGACAAGGCAGTTTGTATGGGTAGACAGACATTTTCTTGAGCATTTCCCGAACTTGTGTGTGTGTGTGTTGTTTTTGTTGGTGGTAGTGGTGGTGGTGGTGATGGTGGTGGTGTCGTGCCTCTAAAGTCTGCCAGCCTCCGTACTTCTACAGCTCTAACCTATGTAATCCTACTCCTCTAGTATTCTTGTACATGTGGGTAAACTTGTGCAGTCAGAAATGTTGCTCTCTTGTTTTACTCCTATATAATGCTGTTGTTGTTTTTTTTATCACCGATAATGGTATGCATGGATTGCACTTATAGCCATGGGTAAAATACAATAAACATGTAAGGTGGTTTCTGTTTTTTTTTTCATTTGGTCTTCATTGAATTGTTTATGTGAGGTGATCTCTTTGAGTTTTGAGTTGACTTGGCGTTAGTGTTGGTGTTGTTTTATTATCCCCATGGAATCTTAGTCCTACATAATATAGTAGAGTGCATATAGTATGTAGAAGTAGTGGTAGTAGTAGAGCGCGAGCGGGACGGAGGATTTCAGTTCAAACCGACAGTTCAAGAGAATCGTCTTTTACCTTTTTTTGCACTGACCATTCATCACTGATGAGTTTGACTCGTGTTTTTTTTCTTTATTGGATTTGTATTTGGATTTTTTGGATGTGGATAGAGATACAAGGTGTCTAGCCATTAGCTATCTTGAATTCAAATTTGAATTCTGCATATTATTATATGTAGGTACGACAGTTTATGTATCTCTTCCTTCCTATCCATCGGCACTGCGGCTCGTGTTACTACATACGTAGAGTAGTCAGTATTATTTGTCTTGCACATTGTGCGTCGTCTTCACCTGCATAGTCAGAAGGGGTAGTAAAGAGTGTCCAAGTTTTGTAAGTTACGAACTCGGAACTCAGCAGGTAACGGTCCTTTTCCAGTTTCAATGGCATTCATTTGAATAATTTATTGAGCAGAGTGCGTTTCAACGTTTTTCGTACCGTCGACATGTTTGGTAGTAGTAGAAGTGCTGGTGGTGGTGGTGGTGGTGGTGATGATGATGATGCTTGTGGTAGTTGTAGTTATACAGTCGTGGTGGATGGTGTTGGTGCGTATTTACGCACATTATCGCACGACTTGTTTATTTTCTTCCTTTTCTTTGCATGACAATTGCAGCCCTCCTCTTTTAGGTAGGTAGGTAGGTAGGTAGGTAGTCATATAGGCATGTGATGTCAGTAGGGCCTGGCCTGATCTTCATCTCATCCCATCTATAGTCCACTGAACTGGTCAATGCGTCAATTCAATTCCATATTCCATTCGAATGGGTGGACTGTGAATCCGAAAAGTGCAAGTTTTTTTATCTTTATTTTTTTTGTATGTAGTCTCCCTTTTACCACGCACACACGCTTCTTTTTCTTCTTTCTCCTTCGTTTGAGTCCTTTGTACCTTTGTACGTAATAACATGATTTTTTCCCCATCCCGCTCAATTCTTATAGGGGTGATTTATGCCATTTAATTTTAATTTGTAAAGTACAGTATGATTTTGAAAGGGAATGAGCGGTATGGAAAAAAATTGTGGTTGCCGGCTCTGTTCTCTTGTGGTAGAGATTCTAAGATTTTCAAAATTGGTTGATAATATAATAATAATAATGCAGACACAGTTTGTCATTTCTTACTTTGCTTTGGAGATTTGTTGGACGATGAATTTGGGCCTGCTGCTGTTTAGAAGTTTGAAGGAGAAAATAAGAATGAAAAACAAGCTCAAAACTAGCAGCTCAAGCTAAAAGTGTTTTTTTATCTACTTTTCTTAAATACAAAAAAAAACATGGAAATGGATGGCGCAGCAGTGTGTTTGTGATGTGTTGTGTTTGATGCTCATAAGAATTGTTTTTTTATAGAGTATTTCATTGGACTCATCTTCATACTTCATGGGATGAGATATGTTGATAATCAATTCAATTCATTTGTGTGTGTGTTGTGTGTGTGTGTGAGCGTGTTGTTGGCCAATGTACCTAGCTGTAAATTAAACATGAGGTGAGTTCTGAGTTGTCAGCTAAAAACGAGACCCCCACCAGTTTGACTTGGTTTTGCAAAAGAATTAGCAGAGTAGCTTCCGACTCACATTTATCTTCAACTTCGCATCTCACGAAATTCATGAGCTCACAGCTCTTCTTCTTCTTCTTCTGCTGCTGCTGCTTCTTCTCTCCTTGCTCAGTCAAAAAAGTGAGCCTCAGCATCCATACAACATTAGCACCGTACCATACAAGCATAAGCACAGATATAATTATATGTAAAATACTCGGATAAGTAGTCAGTAAGAATGAGTGGAGAGTACACAGAGTACACCTGTAAGACGGACGGGGAAAGAGTGGAAGATGAGGATGAGGCAAGTCTTTGTATTTCTACATTGTAAACTACCTATACGACTCACTGAATTATAGATATTGCAATGTTCATGAGACACCACGCAGCAGAATCATGCATAGCTTACCTATACACTAAAATATTGTACTGATACATGTTAAAAAAGAGGGACGGGGAAGAAAAAAAAACAAGATATGTGGAAAAAAGTTGGAAGTCTTGGAAGTTTGGAAGGAGAAAAAAAAAAGCAAATAGTTTTCAGTCATGATAGACCAATTTGACGACTATGTACAAACTCATATATTATTATAATATAATACAAGGGATTTTGTTGTTACTCGGGAAAACAATGTGTATTAGTTTGTCAGTAAGGTGCCTCAGAGCCATAGTCATGGATGGTCATGCCAAGTCAAGGAGACCAAGCCATATAATAGTACAGCTAGTGTACAGCCTGGTTTGTTCTTTTAGTTCAGTCTCCGTGGTGTGCTCACTCCTCATTCCAAATTCCCAATTACATCTTTTCTATCGGCTTCTGAATTCTCAGCTTGTTCAAGGAAAATGTAGTGGTGTGGTGGGGATTAGGTTGTGTGTGTGTGTGTGGACTAGTGTCTTCCCTTGACGTAGTTGTTTTTCCTTGTTATGAAAGAATGAATGAAAATTACCTGTAATAAAGTACACCACGGGTAAGTTTGAGACTGTACTGTAGCGTTACTCTATATGGAATCCATACATTCATATAGTTTCATGTTCTCCTATACTTTAATTAGGTTTAATTACAAACATGGACGAGCTAGTATTAATGGTTTAGAACATGCATCAGATAATGTTTTTCTGATTCTCTCTCTCTCTCTCTCTTTGGTGGTGCTCAGTTTTCTGGATGCTCGGGCTGGTGTTCCTTGTTTTCGAATGTTATTGGTTGTTTCTTGGTCTTGTTCGGTGGGTCTCAATGTAAGTCTTATGATTTTCCTCTTGGCTCCTCGTTGGTTCTTCTTCCTCTGTTCTGTTAGTTGGACTTGGACTTGGGATCTTCTATCTACTGTAATTTACAGTAACTGTTCTGTTAAGTAGTTGAAATCCAATTAGATGTGATGAGTTTCTCAACAACATGAGATGATGATAGTTAAGGTGTTGTTTTTTTTTGCATGTAGTAGGTACCCATGAAATTAAATTAAATGAAGTGAAACACAAGTTTAAAAAAAAAATAACTACGTTGCCTACAGGAAGTACTAATATCTGCTTCATTTCTAGTAGTAGTGTGCTATAAGACAGAATATTTGTAATTATTATTATAGGGGCCATTACTGCCTTGTATTTTGATAAAAATTAAAAAATAGAATTTTCAAAAAGAAATATTTTTGATTCATTTGGAATTTTTTATTGGTTTGAGTTGGAGTTGGAGGGAGCAGGTCAGAGGTAAAAGATACAGGCTCCATGTTTATAATAAGTTATAAGGTTGGCTGTAGTTTTGAGAGTTTGAGAGGGACGAGTTATACTAAACTATATTTTGGACATTATTATTTATTATAGGGCATTGGCATTGTCCAAGACCCAAGAGTACGAACAAGAACTATCATGGGCACAAACAGTCATTATCGTAAAATATAGTTGCCATTGAATGTTTTATCATCAGCGGAATACCAAACCCTCACCAAAATGATACGGCAAAGGGTACGAATGTTTTCTGCAGATATGCTTCCTCGCTCCCACAACAGTCAGAGACAAAGAACCAGAACAACTGAACTAAAGAAGCTCAGTCAGGACGGTGACGGTGACGGTGTATTACCATTACGTATATGTACAAATGAACAAGATATTGTAATGTGGGTAATTTATAATGGAATTAAAGGAGGCTCACGTATAGCTATAGTGGATACAAAAGTCAAATAAATCCAATAAAATGTTGGACTGTGTGTGTGTGTATATTAATATGTAGTACAGTACCTACATGTGTAATATACTTGGGTACATAATCTACATACGTTTACTATGAGTCCGAAAGTTGAAAGTCGAAGGAAGCCAGTGACTGCATAGCCAGAGCCTGGCCGGAATTTTCGTAGGCGTATATTATTAATGATGATGTGTGTGTGTGTGGCTGAACCGAAATGGAAATTTAAGTCCAAGCTGTTTTCCTCGTCTTGCTCTTGCTGGTCGTCCAGCAGATATTGAATCTCTCACTTCATCTCATTTGCATCAATACTAAATGTTAAAACCCGTCCGTCCTTTTGAAAATTTGGAAAAGTTCATTTGGTTTTCTGATTAGATTCGTTAGGTCTCTGCATTGATACTGATATTGACATTGACATTGGGTCTGAGCGTCCATTATCTTTTCCATCATTGTGAGTTGAGACTTTGAAACATTGGAAGAAAAGGGAGATGAAGAAGAGGATGCATTGGGCTGTGAAGTGATAGTGATACCGATTGAATAAACTATTCACTTGAGATGTGGAAAGTGGAAACAAGCAAGTTATCTTACACTTCCTTTTTTTCTACTTCTTCATCTTCTTCTTCTTTAAGTCGAGCCTGAATCTGCTGAATTACTTTGTGTGGAGTCGAAGGATAAGTTGTTCTGTAATGTATTGGTCCTTTTGTCCTTTTGTATTGGCAAATTATATATCCTTTATCATTAAGTTCAATTTGAATTCACAATGCTCTGCCCTTACGTCATTTGGTAAATTGAACATTTCATTGCATTGTGTATATATTACATTAAATTACTGACAATGCGATTATGATTAGGAAGTGAGGTGACTCTGACTCTGACTGTAGAGAGTGACTCGATAAGAATGAGATTAAAATGCTCAGATTTTAGATTGGGATGAGGATGAGACGGAGGACGAGATATGATGGTGGTGCTGGTGTTGCTTGTGGTTTTATAGGAACAGGAGGCTTCTAGGTACGGATATAATATGGCAATTGCGCCAATTCTAATGTGTATTAAATTCACACAAGGCACAGAGGGTAAAGTACTAAATCACACTCGTAGTAAGTAAGGAAGTTAAGTCAGTTGTTGAGGGGAAAAAGTCCGTAGGTAGAGAGTGCCGAAGAAGAGCGGCTCTCAAGAACATAACAATTTGTTTTAGTAGTTAATGGAGGGTAGGAAAAAGTAATTCGAATTCATCTAAATCTCATTTTGACAAATGACTTAATGAAAGGTTATCACTTAATGATTATGATGATAGGGATATGAACTTGCGATTACGATTAGGAGACATTGTAGACGCGCATTCATTATAGTAGGTAGATGGCTATGGGAATTGTAATTGTAGTATGGGGAGCAAGTTTGAGAGCTGAGATATATGTAATAATCATAAAAATTCGAGGATATAATATGACTATATACCCTTCCACACTTGTCTACATATATCTGTGAATGTCAATATGGAGGATGATTCTCTGGCAGCTGTTGCTGTTATTGTTTTGTTATTATGTAGTGGCTCTGCTCGTCCAGTGGTATTGTTGCTGTTGATGTTGACGGGGATGTGGATGTGATGTGATGGGATGGTGATATTGACGTGAAATAAAGCAAAAAATAATTTCACATGACATGGGAAAAGAAGAAAGGAGAGAATTAATATTGCCGAGAGGTTACGGGAGTGTGAGGGGAAAAAATTGCATGACAAAAGTCCCAATAGTCACAGAAATCAGATTCAGAGTCCAATTGCCTGTCTGAATCTGAATCTGATGACGGCCACTGGCACCGGCACCGGCTTCAATGCCACTGCCTGTCTTTCCGAGAAGAACCCACAGCCACACGGCTCACTCAGCTTAAAAACTTGAGAATGAAAACGGACAGAGTGTGAGCCTAACGTTTCTCTGTATTCTTTTTCGTCTCAATGTATGAATTCGAATGTAACAAAAAACTAACGTTACTCGGTACAATCCTGAATTTATTTTGTATTTGGTGTTTTTTTTTTGCAATTTCTGTTGTTGTTTGAATGAGAGAGAGAGAGAGAGAGAGAGAGAAGTAACAACCACTCATTTGTTTGTCGTCCTCATCTTGTCTCATCTCATATTATCTTGTCCTCATGCTCATGTTCCCATCTCATCCTCTATACTTTGTGCTCTCTCGCTCTGGTCCTAGTCGTCGTCCTCTGATGTGTTCCGGAGTGTTATTAGGCATATTAGAGCTAGACATGAGGTGTGCACGCACGGAAATTCTCTATTAAAATTCAATGTCAAAATCAAGGAAGGCAGGGACATGGAGAGGCATCCATGTCTGAGCTATGATGAGGTATTACATACAGTAAATTGAAGGAGGGGTTCACTATTTATTTGTCCATGTTGGATGGAAGTCATGGACTTGGACTTGGAATGGATGACACGGCATGGCATGGCATGGGAAGGCATGGAGTACACACTGCTGCAGTCCCCAATGCACTTCCCAGTCAGAGTCCAAGTTCGCAGTTCTCTGCTGTTCTGCATGACCATGATATTGAGGATTGAGGAGTCACATAGCAATATAATCAAATTCGAATTCGAAGAAAAACTTGGGAACGGCATGACACTCACACACACACACACATAGCCCATCAAAGCCCGTCGCACTCCTTCATTCACAATTCACACAGTTCACAGTTGCTGTAGTTAGAGCTGTTGTTGTAAGGAAGAAGAAAGAATAATAGATGCCTATATGCAAATCTGTAGCAAATCCAAACTAATAGTGAATGACGACGACGAGTTGTAAAGATGAAGAAAAAAATCAACTTGTACTCATATGACTTGGTGTTTCTACAGCGTTCGTCGCGTCGGTCACTTCATGAGAAAGTCAATGTTTTGTAGGCTTTCTACTGACTAGTGAGCAGTCAGTGTAACTGGAGCCGGATTCAGCAATGGCATGCCTCAGTACGGGCTATTCATTTTGATTAACATACTGCAACCGTAGACTTGAGATTTGCAGTAGTGGTTCCATAGATATATCCACACGGCTCCATTGACAACAGTGCTATAGGGAGAGATTGAAATGCAAAGTTGACTTTAAGTTTGACTCTCTGTACAAGGCCCTCGTAACTGACGACTTTTGTGAGATAGATTCTAAAATCTTTTCCCTGCATGACTTCACAGATTTAGTGCTTATCTTTGAGTTTACATCACTTTGGTTTTGGTAGCATTTCAATTTCTTACTCTTCTGATTCTCTGGTCAACTGTCAACTCAAACCGGCATCTTTTTCGTTTTCATTAAACTTGTATTGTCGACGTGGAAGTGGTGGACATTGGACTTTTCTCAAGTTTTTTCTTGGGAAAATATCCTTGACCAAATGATTGTGACAGGGGAGACTTAAATGTACATGTAGTACATAATATGGTAAAGATAGATGATTATGATTCTAAGATGATGATTATGATATAACTTCATTATTGTTGGAGGTAATATGGAGGAGAGTGGAGCTTTTGTGTGTATTGGTGTGTGGTGGTTGGTGGCATGGTGGTTTCAATTATTGTCATTGTAAAACGGGAACTTGAGGCACAGGTAGGTGCACATCACAACAGAAAGCGGAACGCACTTCATCGCATTGTTGAGCCCTCCATTTCAAAAATTGCAATGCTTCTCAGGTTGCGGGTGCCGGTGCCGGTGCCGGTGAGCAGTCATCATACTGTGCTGGTGCCGGTTGAGTCTGACTTTGACTAGTCCACCCATTGTTGTAATTTGTGCAGAGTGCGAGTGCAGTGGGTCCAATTATTCTTGTTAGAATTAAATATTACCTATAGTATGTAGTCTATATTGGGCAGGATTTCCTAGGAAATCAGCATCAGACAGATAGGTAGGTAGGTACCTACCTGCATTATATTCCATTCACTTATTCTGAGATATGATGTGGGTAGGTATTTGAATGGAGGAAGAAGATGGTGTCTAGAAGCAATAAGCGAAAATCAAAAATTCAATGGTAAATGGTATGGCAGTGTTGGTTGAGGATCTTTAAATTGGTTTGTCACTGACTTTGATTTTTGATGTGGAGGACTTTATCTACTGAATTGGTCAAAGTGAAATAGCTGTACTGTCGTACTGGATCTGAGATTAGATTAAGGTTCACGTAATGTTCAATGTACAGTAACATAGGACAGAGGAGACACTGTGTTGGAATAATTGTGATGTGATTGTGACTCTAATGCTCATTATTATTGCATCGGTAATGGATTAAGTGTAGAGATAGCTATGCTCCACCATACGAACGATTTGATAACGAGAATGACTACGACAACGAGTACCTAACAGTCCGACAGTTATCGTAATAGTACTACTACGGATCCGTACACATTGGTACATAGTAGTTGTTGTAACACTCGTAATAATAATAATACATAGTAGAATAAATGAATGAATGACGCTCGCTCCATGTGTGTGTCTGTCTCGTCGGTTGACTGACTGGGCTCTGTGTACAGTCTGCTGAATGAAAAAAATGGTATAGAAATGGAATACACAGCACAGAGAGACAGAATAGGAATGGAATACGGATCACAAGTGCGGGAGATGAGAGAGGAAAAAAATTAAAAATCATAAAGAAGGATCATACCAGGTGGAATTGAAGTGCTTTAAAAAAAGCTATAAGATGAAAGGGTTGAGTAGATAACGGTATCAATGGAATGGACAGACTCCAAGCCCAAGCTCACAAGACGAGGAAGATCAAGAAGACTCAAGTGGAAGGGAAGGACAGCTCAAAATCAAAATCAAATTCAACTCACCTGTGCCTCGACTTTGACTTCCACTTCGACGTCCACGTCCACTCCAACAACCAAGCCTGGCTTATGTGTCTGAGTTAATCACGAGATACCATTACCATTAAGATTCAGCACGTTTTTTTCTCTCTCTGTTCAAGTCATATAGGTATTTCTTTTATGCATGCATGAATGTAAAATAAATATTTTAGAGAGATATATATGAACATGAGTAACGAGATACCTTACGCCTTACACTATGTGATCTTCTGCCTACGTATATAACCTGGTAGAGCTCACTGCCAATATAGGTAGGTACTATCTATATCTTAGCATGTGTGAGCATTAGTTAGTCTTGGTGCATCATGGAGGATTTTGTATTTAGAAAAAGAACGACTCACGCGACATGGCTGACATGTATGATTTTTAAATGGAGTTGGATGAGTTCATGTTCTTTTTTGCATGTACAACATTTTCCACACATCATCGTATCGTATTCGTACCTCATCCGCTCGTATCAACCTGTGAATTGTGAACACTCCCGTCTTCGCTGTGTCTGTGTCAATAATAATTGTGCATAACACTGGGCATAGAAGTGAGGCTCAGTTAGTCATACTGGTAGTAGTGTGTGGGGGTACATAATGTAGTATATAGCTATTTGCATTGGCACGAAGCTAATAAAAAATATTAACAAGGTTCTTACGATTAGTTAGTCGTCGTACGGCAACGTACTTACGACGTTCTGCTGGAGACTGGATGATATGACCATGGCTGTGCTGTGGGTAGAATTCGAGGAGAAACGGTGATGTGTGTGTGTGTGTCTACTGTCTACGGAGGTTGTATGTTTGTATATGTTGATGCTGTGCTTGTAGCTGTAGTTGTATTGTAAGGGAAAAGATACTGTCTGATTTTTTTTCTCTCTCTCTCTACCACATCTTTGAAATGGAATTGGAATGTGCAAGTGTAAGGATAAGGAACTGGTGAAGCCAGAGTCAGAGTCGTGCTGGTCGTGAATCGTGAATGACATCAAAATGATCGACTGATGGAGATTCTGATCCGGTGTTCATACTTGCTTCCATGCTCAAGGAGTCTATAGGCAGTGCAGTGGAGTCTATAGTGTGAAGGAATATCAGTATATGGAATGGAAATGGATATGTGAATCCCGCCTTGAATGACTTTCGACTTGGACTATGTGTGTGAATTTTGTAGATCTATGAAATAGACTTATGGGAAGATGACTCTTGTAATGACAACATCAACCTGTTTCTCTCTCTATCTCTCTCTCATCGTACACCGTACATATGTATATCTTCCATTGGTGAACTCTATGGGATTATGCGAAGAAGGTGTGCTTTGTGCCAAGTCTGTTAGTAGTGTGGAGTGAGACTGCGTTGTTGTTTCTTGAGCTTAAAAATGATTGATTATTGATGAATATCTTTTTGATTTATTTGATAAACGGAGAACATTCATTTGACAGTCATTAGACACTCCACAGATGTGTAGTTGGAGTCCCTTTGGTGACTAGTGACTCTTTAGCCTTGTAAATTATTGATTTGGATTTTGATATTCTGGTTCTGGTCCATCGTTTCTAGGAATAGGATTATGTCTACGATTAGCGTGTGTCCTGTTTACTGTTACTATTCCTATGAAGTTTTTCGCTATTAATATATTGCCTATATGAGGAGAAATGGGAGGACCGGAGCAGCCTACGTAACACCTTTTTTTTAAACTATAGCTTGATCATTCAATTTTAGTAGAATTGTATTGAGTAAAAAAAGGAAAAGGAATGTTTTTATTTTTAAGTGTCGTTTGTGAGCATAAATTAAATGGAAAATTTAATGCTTTGTTAGATTTGGTGGATTTATTAGCATTTTGAAATTGGGTGAGATATGTAAGCAGAATGTAATTAAGTTGCTAGGAGCACATACATTTGGGAGCGTACCGTTACCGAGTACCAGAACCAGAACCAGAGTGTTGGTACATGTTGTGACAAGTTACACATTAAATGCTGTCGTGATGTTTCTAATCTTAATCAGTGAAATTTATAGATTCTTTATTAGGCTACGAGCATGACATGACCAAGACCAAGGATATCTAATCTAGTATGTACATCCTGTGTGGGACTCATACTTGAACTGCTGAACTGAGCTGAAAGTCCAAGACAAAACAGACTCGTTTGAGTTTGTGTGATACGATAATATGATATGATAATAATATAGTAGTTGCACTAAAGACAACAACGTTAGCGATTAGCGTAAACGTTAATTATAATATGAGTGTAGAGTTACATCTACAATCTACTATGTACACAACACAGGTGAGCCATATGAAATACCTCAAAACTCAAATGAATGAGGATTTGGTTTGGGAACTCGCATGTGTTCTTAGAGCACTTGACGTCGACAAAATCATTTTTAAATGTTTATAGAATAAATTAAAATTGAAATTCCAGTCAGTTTTTGTATAATTTAGTGCACATGTACAAGTACTACGATAAAGATAAGAAGGAGAAAAACATTGAAAAAAAAGTTTAGTTGTCGTTTCTTTAATTTGTAATTGCACACCTAATGGGCAATAGCAATAGTAACAGTAATAAATACATATTTGTGATGTTGTGAAAGTTTCAAAAAACAATTTTAATGTCCAAGAGGTGTGAAAATCGTGTTTGGCACTTTGGCACCAAATACGATGACGATATTGTATTATAGTTGTTGGAGTATTATTACTAATAAAAAGACCAGAGAGAGAAAAAAAACGACAGCAAAAAAAAAACCTTATCTCGCGTGAATTGTTTGTGATGTGATTTTATGAAATTAAAATTGAATTTGAAATAGCTTTTTTTATAATGCATAAAAAAAGGAACAAAAATCTTGACATCTGTACTGTACTGCGGCGGAGATATACATAGGGAAGAGAGTGGGTGCCACAAGGTGCCTTCATGTTATGTATAATGTAGATTACATACAAAGTGTGAGCCTTTGTCATTATTGGAATTGGAATGTACAAAAGCTGTTGCTTTGCTTTGATTTTTGATATGACTGCCTAAGGGTTTCAAGTCTGGATTTTGAAATAATAAAAAAATATAATATAAATCTCATATAGATAATGCTTATGCTCATCATTATAATGTTGTTGACCAGGACTCAGGCCAGGACCTGCGAGAGTGGAAAAGTGGACTGTCACAATTTATTTATCTATATACGCAGCGATATATATGACCATATGATGACGATGTTGATGGTGATGGCATTGTTGATGGTCGTATTTAAGATAGCATTTTTTTTAAACATGCATGAGTGTGTGTATGTAGTAATGTGTTTGTAGCATGGGGTATGACTACGAGAGAATAATAAAATACATGTTTCCCGATAAGAATAAAGAAATAAGACAGAAAGAAAAAGGGGGAAAAAACCTCGACGGCAGTTAAATGTTAAATTGTGTCTGTTAAAGTTAAAGAAATGATTTGTTGATGTTTGACTCGTTGTTGTCTGTCGATGGTTGATGTGGAATTGGAATTTCGAATTGGAATTGGAATATAATTCAGATTGTTATAACCTGAAGGTGTAATTTTTATTGCCTGATCAGAGGTGATTATAATAGTTTGTGATCTAGTTAACGATTTTTGTGTAATATCAGTCTTCTGAATTGTGAAGGTTCTTGTTTTTTTTAAACCGTTGCTTTTCCACTCAATATTATTATATATTATATTACACATATTATTACTACTATGCACATAAATATATGTACACTCTACTGCAAGTCTACATAGTCACCGTACCGTGTTTATACAATAGGAGAAATATGTGTAGAGATTTGATATAAATTAGCTATTTAGTTGATAGGGATTGAATCATTGCATATTGGATGTATGAATGGATGGATGGCTATACAGATACTAAATGATAGATGGATAGATGCAGGAAATTGGAGGAAGGTAAAGTCACGTAATTTCGTGTAAAGAGAATGTAAAGTTTAAAGAGGGGAAAAAGTCAAATAGTTGATCATCAGAAAAATCTTACCCATTCCCACTTCTCTCTCTTGACTCTGTTCTGTCTGTAGGAGATTCCCTTGTTTTCGCAGAATTTTAGTTGAATTCAATTTTCAGGTGTGTTTCTTATGGCTTTCAACGTACACTGTATACATATGTGTTTATTATTTTGTTATTCGATTCCCTTGGCAGTGCAATATCATGTCATACCGTATCAGTATCATATCTACTTAATTCTTTTTTTGTTTACATAAACAGAAAATCCTAGATTGTTTAGCCATTGCATTGTACAGGCTGTAGGTAATAAGGTAACTTATGTTTTGCTATTGTTTTCTTTTTTAGTTTCTTTTTTTTTAAGGTTAGGAAGTTAGTATAGGGAAGGAGTTACCTGAGCTGTCTATCTTTCTCTGTGTTCATGTACATAGAAGACTTGAGATAAATTAGACATTTTTCTTCCTGCATGCTGCGTGCTTATGAAAACGGATATTAGGGCTGATTCGTCGGCTCGACGCGTTGGTGGTGTTGATTTTGACTCGGTCTGTAGCTTTATTGTTACTATAGTGCAGTAGGACATTTCACCGCCGCATTTCCAAGTAGCAAGTATGAGTAGTAATTATACGAAAAAAATATATCAAGATCAGCTTAATATGTATTTAATCGTTGGGACTCTCAAATAATATACTGTGGCGGAGCTTTAGACTTCATTTTATGTATAGTAACCTAGGTACATTGTAGTTAGCATTTTTGTGTAGATTTTTTTTAAAAGTTTTTTTAAAAATTTCTTTAGCCTGAAAATCTTAAGTTTGATGATAATAATCGTGATAATCATGACCATTTTTTTCTCGTAATTAATGAATGGTATGGTAATGGGATGGTAGCTAAGTAGTAATTGTGCTTTAGTTCTGGTCGCGTTTGTATTTTTTGCCTCTTCTGTTGATCGTAGATATAGCAATGATATTAAGTATGTAGGGAGAAAATATATTATGTTATACATGGCTATATACGTTACAATTGGCAATGATTTCAACTGCCTATACGGGCTCAAAGCTCAAGAGCTGAAGGTAAGTATAGTTATTATACTTATTTTCAATTGACCCAATTTTGGGTGCACAGCCACACGGCGACTATACTATGACTACTGTAATAACGTTAATGGTACAAAGGGTTAATTTTTAATCTGTAATAAATTTTATAGTGTGTAATTTTGTTATTGTTTTTTGTTTTATTTTTTGAAGAAAAAAAAATGTGTTTCATGAGAATGAGAACGGTATTTGTGCAAGATCCAAATGCATGTGTAGGGGACCTCTGAGTCTGACTATAGTGAGTAAAGCCAAAGCCTTTGAGAATAAGTCTCAAGTTTTGAATTTGAAGTTACAGTTGGGCTAAATGGCCCGTCCTTTTTTATTTATGTGATTGTATATGTAGTGTGCAGAATGTAAATATGTGAGATTTGTTGTCAACGTTAATTTTCAACTTCAACTTCAAACTTCAACCCGGTGAGCATCTATACTTTCACATGGTCACAGGCATAGGACATTGCATTGCACAGAATTTATCCTGTATTATGATTATGCGCTTTTGCTTTATATGAATAAGATTTAGAATTAGGAACGGTGAAGAAGATGAAATCATATATATTTATATTAATAATAATAATTTTTTAAAGAGCGCAGAAAAGAATTTCCATTTCATATAGCTCATTTTAATATTATGCTCAGGAGCTCCTCTCTTGTTCTCAGTTCACAGACTCATGGTGGGGTATCTACTATGTAAATTGGATTTGGAATGGAATATAGAATATATGGGATTTTGAATTGAATTTATCTTTGTTCCTTGTGTGTATACGGAGAACATACCTAATCCTAGGAAGGTACATATCGTACACAGATGTACATTTTGCATCTTTCTCTGCGCCTCTATGCTTCTGTTTTTCACTCCAAGATCTCTAATCTGGTTTGCTTTGGTTTAGATTTAGAAATGGGTAGACGATGAAGCTGTAGCCTGTAGAAGAAGTATATTAAAAAAAACTTAAGTTTGGGTTTTAGAGATTTGCACAGGGGAGCCACAGAATCATAGAGTAGTGATTATTAAGTAGCCGTATTATTATTATGACCATTGGATACATGTGCGGATAGTAGATACATAATATGCTTGTTATAGTGTAAAAAAGAAAAGGGCTCGAGAATAAAAAGAATTATAAAGTTTTTGAATAGAAATTCAATTGAAGGAAGTGAAGGTGCACTCTTATAGTTTGTTTCATTCTCAATTTGGAATTATTTGAATTCGGATTCAAAGTGTTGGGTCTTCTTCTTCTTCTTGGGCTTCAAACTCTCAGGCCTCTTCTCTCCCACCAAATAGAACTCGACTGTAAGTCTCTGTAAGGCTTTGATTGTGACGACTGTGAGTGAGCTATTTAATGCTTAATTGAATAGTTGGTTTGAAGTTTCAAATTCTAATTCGGAATTCGAATAATATTATATAGCCTTTTGTACTTTTTGGACAATATCTTTTCCTTGTGTTGTTGTCTCTCTTGTCTCTTCGTCGTATTCTCTTCTGTGTCGACGTGTGAGTTTTTCATTTTTGGTCGTTTCTGCATCTCTGTCTCTATCTCCCTTTCATCAGTCTCTGTGGAGGGAACTTTTGTGCTCTTCCACTGCTGTGTGGACCATCTCTGTCTACATCTGCATTGGACTTGGAATTTGGAAATGGAATTTAAAATAATTGAAGTAGAAAGAAATGTTCAAAGACTCAAGATGAGCTCAAGACGGAATTATTATCTGCTCCCTTATTGTGTTCGCTCAGATTCAAATTGAAATTGAAATGGTATTAAAAGACTCTTGTGTCCTGTTCCCTGTACGATGTGTCTCTAATGGTGAGTGAGTGTTCTCCGTAAAAGTCCGTTTGGCGTTCCGTATTATATATGCACGGATGTGGACTCTTCAAATTGCAGAAAAGGAAAAGCAGTTGGATTTATACACACAGTAGGTATGTATGTAGTTAGGTACTTAACTGACAACGTGTCTGAGCTATATGTAGGAAGCTTTGAGATGCGGCTAATGTTTTTAATGGGAGTATAGTGAAATCGAATTGGAAAATATTAAAATCTAGCTGTGTGTGGGATAGCTAGAAGTACGTCCTGCCCACCTACGTGAGTGCATATATGTATATTATGTACTCGAGTGTATTGTGTGAATGGTATTCTTTTCCGTATTCTTATTCTGTGCATGAGAGCCTCGAATCTAGTGTCTAATAGAAAAGAATAGATTTTCATTGTGTTTATTTAAATTCAAAATTATGTAGGTACATGGATTGTAAAATTATATGCAGGTACCTACGAAGATACCTGCGTAGTAGTAGTTTAGTGATAATATAATTCTTGGATCCTTCAGAAATGAACATGGATATGGATAGGGTGAGATTTAGAAGACGGACGTGAGTCTTCTTAGTGTAGTATTTCTATTGTTCTTATGTAGATTTTGTGCATATGGCGCCGAGAGTTGAAGATGCAAAACCAGATATCTGCTTTTACAACGTCCCAAAGAGAGTTAGCTTTGGTCATTTTGTGGGGTTATGTATGAACATTGACACTTTTTTTGTTTTTCACAGTGTAATTTCAATTGTTTTAAATGCACTAATGCATTAATTAGAATTTTTAGCAATTTTTTCGGAAAGCTGCAAAACCTATGGTTAAGTGTGTGTTTACAAAAATAATTATTTGTAAATCATCATTTTTCACACGGTATTTTAAAATCTGCAGTTGGCTAGTTTTGCATCTTAACTGACTATATATATATGGACATTTATAGTAAATTCGTGTCTTATACTGTAGAATTGTACACTTACAAAATTAGTGTGCCGTAAGGGCTAGGAATAAAATTGTGTTCTATCGTCTTCCCTTTTCAATTGACACATTATACCTACATAATATAGTATCTATCCTTGTCAAAGGTATTAAGTTTCGTATGGGTGGCACATACAGTATAGTTTAATGGAGGAATGGAGTGTTTATACATACGGAGAGTGGATCTGTCAGTGTCAATTTTAAATAAAATTAGGTGTTTGAGAAGGCAAGAAGGTTTATTAAATTATGAGGATGAAACTGAGGATGAAGTTGAGCCTTGTTTGTTGCCTTGTAGATCGTGAGCGGCAATGTACGGCATGTCATGTGTGTGGGAGGAAGTTGGATTTTCTTTCCGATTCCAAGAATGATATGAATACTAATATGTACAGAGTGCTTTTGTGTGTATGGAACTTTAGCTCTTTTGCTCTATTCCGATATATAAGAACATATGGTTTATTTTGTTTTTGTTCCAAGTCCAATCTAATGGTAGGTACTTATGAGAATAATGCAGAAGTAGTGTGGTGAGTGTTAAAAGGGAATTAATAGGGTTAGCGTTAGCGTGTACTGTAAAACTAAAAGAAAAGTAATTATAATTAGACAAAAGTTCAGAGACATACCTATAGTGGGTACTCACCTTATATAAAATGAATATAAACATGTATAGGCAGGACACTGTGGAATAAATTGTGCAGAATGGAAGATTGAGTGGATCCAGGGCTATGTAGCTATATTACATCTCTTGCAAAATTAAGTTTTTGCATGTTGTTGACTGTTAAATGTCGACAGAAAGAGGATGGGATTTAGATTAGATTAGTTTGTTGAATTCTTAGAAATGGGATATCAAAAACCAATTCCATATACCGGCGAGTGAGTACTGTCATGATGGTGAATGTGGATCTGATCCTATGTATTTACAAGGGTCGGTAGGACGGTAGGAGAGTTGGAGCAAATAATTGGCTAGATTGATATATATTGGTTTCTATTGAATTCCATTAAAAAGTGATGCGAGTCCCGTGCCTTATTGGCATCACACAACATATATACTCTATGAGGGAAATAATAAAGGAGATCACGTAGCCAGCAGTCTCGCTTAGTCTCATATACAGCCGACCACGTCAACGTAGATCGCCTGTAAAATGAAATAAAGAATCAAATATATTGAGTATGTGTGACGTACAAAAAAAGGAGCACTGTTCCTTGTTCAACTTGAAGTGAAACTTTCCTTTTGTCTCACATTGTTTTCGGTTTAGAGTGAACGTGCGGAGTACACAAGGCTTTTTCTTTTCTTCTTTTTTTTCCTCCTTTTTTTAAGCCTCCGAGTTGAAAGGTTGAACAGGTTCCAGATTGAGGAGAAAGTGGAAAAGGCAGGGAAAAAAAAACAAGAATAGGAAAAGAAGTTAACGTGGGAGAGAAAGTTAGTGTACGTAAAAGTACAAACAAGCTGGAGGAGATGAAAAAGAGTGAGAATTTTGGTGCACAGTGCTGCGATTGCGACGGGAGAGCAACTAACCAATACCCATAAGTACCTACCTAGCCTTCCTCTGTAGTCCCGTGTACAGGGCACGGTATCGAAAATACAGAAAATAGTCGTGGTCGTCGTCGTCGCCGTCGTCGTCGTCGTCGTCGTCATCGTTGTGTTGAGGACGTAAAGTAAAAAGTAGGGCAGGGAAATCGGGGATTCTAGGAGAAGGTTATGAGAACAGCTGAAACGAAATGAAGCCTTGAATGCAAAAGTATTGTGTATGTCGAACACGTACAGTTAGGTACCTCTCTGGTAAGTTATGTACAAGTATGTATACTTATGTATACTATTTTGCTCCGTCTCAGCCGTACATACGTGAGTGCTTTGAGGGCATTTGGGACGGTGACGGTAGTGGTGGCTATATCCTCTGACTGAAGGATAAGTAGATAGTCGTAAGAGTGTGGCTGGAGCGGCTGTTTTATGTACATAGATGTTCACTACGCTGTCGGTATGCACTTAGGTATGTATCTCTCTCCCTCCATTGAAGCTTCCATGAGGAATCCAAGGTGGTGCGCAGTTGAGACGGAGAGAATGAAATGTTCAGAATTTCCTAGCCAGTCAGCTTTCCCATCAGCTATACTCGAAAAACTCGAACGCAATGAGAATGACTGGGAACTGCCAACGTACTTTCACTCCCGTTTCTCCTCATTTCTTCTCCGTCTCTCCTATTTTCTCCAGGAGGATAGGATCGGAATGACGTAGGATTTTGCGGGAATGGCTCCCGTACTCTCTCCTCGTCCCTGGGTTTTTATTTTCGTAGGAGACTTTTAGAGAGCAGACGATCACGATCACGACCGTGATGACGGTACGATAGGACTCCGTCTGTATTTACACAGAGCTCTCGCCTTCAAAGACAGGCTTCCCGTTCTACACATACAAGTTATAGAGAGCCAAGTCTTCTCCTCATATTAAAAAGTAAAAGATTTTCAGGATTTACATGTATAGAACAGAGTGACATACTCAGCGTGGTCGTGGCAGTGGTGGTGGTCCTGGTATCTAGAGCTGGAGAACACTCGAGTCTAGTAGACACACTTGGATCTCCGCGTATTAGTTGGTCTGTTTCGCGTAGCCTTGATACTACTGGTCCTGGTCCTGGTCGTGAAAACAGCTGGTTCTTCATCACTTTGGCCAAGTCCACAGTGCCTAACTATAGATATAGGGAGTCACCAACTTAAACTCTGACTCTTGTGTGGCTACATGGCGGAAAAGATAAATATAGAAAAGTTGTGTAAATACATTATTTGATTTTGAACTACTAAGCGTTTCGCTGGTGCTCTTATCTCAAATTCTCTCTCTCTCTCTTGCCTTTGTATCTCTGGCTTGTGGAAATTTTATTAGTTTGGACAGTGACTAAAATAAGATGGTGTTGGAGTGTTCTTTTTGTCGTCGTTTTAGTGCATTGAGGCCTCAACCCCTTCATTTGTGTTCTTACTGCTAATGTAGTAAGAAGTGGTCAAATAGTAAGTAGCCTATTCAGTTGTACAAGTAACAAGTATGTATAATTAATATTCTGTGGCAGGACGGAGCCGTACCGTACTAGGGTGCCGATAGTAGTAGATGGTAGATACAGCGAGACATAATAGTATACTCTTTTTTACTAATTTGATTTAAGTGGTTCGCAAAGTTCAAATTAATGTCAAGTTAGTTTTGGTTTTGGAGTGAGAAGGGGAAAAAACTACAGTTTTATTTGGGATTTAATTGAGCCATAACCAATTAACAACGGAGACATCACATCATATATAACT